>JAGPOW010001338.1:35567309-35591034 GCA_030014935.1 Caiman crocodilus | reverse complement strand
AGAGAGAGAGAGAGAGAGAGAGAGAGAGAGAGAGAGAGATCAGTTGGGCAATGTTTTATTGATCTATCTTACAGTGTTAAAGCAAATCTCTTATCATAATAATAAAGTGAACTCTAAAATACATGTATCATGAATTTCTGAATACATGAATATATATTGTGCTGCCCTCCCACAGGGGGCTCAGCACCCTAAGAGGCACCAAATGGCCCCCGCAGGGTCTACCACCCCCCCTGCAAAGCCCACATGTCCCATCCCAGGCCCCCGATTGCTGCCTCACTTGCCCATTCCTCACCAGCTGCTGCAGCCCTCCCCCACCCAGCCCCAGCCCCCACTTTCACCCCCAGGCCTCCATGACTGCTGGTACCTTCACTTTAAAGAAGAAGAAAAAAAATATAAGAAAAAAAAAGAAAGGGAAAAAAGCCTCTACTTACCCTAAAAGCAGAGGTGGGGGGCTCCAGGGCCTCCTGGCAGAGCCTTCTAGGCAGCATAGGGCAGCAGGGGGGCAGCAGGCTGGGGGCCCAGGCTGGGGGTGTTGGGGCTGTCCCCTCTGCCCTGCAGTGTGTGGGCAGGACCCCAGTCAGCCAGATGGCAGCTGAACTGCTGGGATTTTTTTTTTTTTAATGGGGGGGCAAGGATCATGGGGGGTGGGTTGCAGGGATGATCCAGGCAGAAAAGTGATCGGGAGGTCGGGGGGTGGAAGGTGGAGGGAGGGACCAAGTACAAAAGTGATCAGGGTGGCTGGGAAGGGGAGAGGCCATGCAGGGAAATGATTGGGGCTGGGGGGTCGGGGTCAGGCAGAGCAGGGGTCAGGTGGGCTGGGAGAGTGGGCAGAGCCAGCGAGTGTCCCCCCCCATGGTCCGCTCCTCCAGGCCCCCCAACCCCTTACTCACCAGCACTGGAACCCTGGTGCTGAACAAATTTGCAGCGCAGGGAACATTTTTTCATTCGCACACATGCCTATTGCCCCCATCTCAAAGGGGTTTGAAACAGGGCAAGAGGCACATGTGCCTTCGTCTGGATGCACTTGTTATGTTCAAGAGGGAATAGAAGATTTTATGCTCTATCCTGAACTCAGGTTTGCTGTGATTCAGCAAATGAAAGAGTCTCCCTTGTCCAAAATTAGATGCCTAAGCTCCAATAAGCAGCAGGACTTTACCCCTGGGCCTAATATTCCTGTTGGCTAGCCTCCTTGATGACTAAACTATCTGGATCACTTGGGCAGCACCTAGATCTCCCTATTCACTGTAAAAAATGTCTGTACAGATAACCATGTCAAACAGGATGGTATCTTTGGGACAACTTGCCTAAGGTTTAGATGTAGGTCCAAAATGGAAGTGGTTTTGCATTTTCTCCCTTAATCCACATTATTCTTCACTCAGTTCCCCACCTATAAAGCACAAGTAGTACCTTTCTATATCAAGGCATGTTAACAAGTTAGAACTTCTCAGAAACTACAGTTATAAAAGTTATGTAGGTACACAGGTAGATGAGAAGGTGGACTTTGAGTATACTGCCTAACTCATAAACTTGTGACTAAGCCACTATTATACTATTATAGGACTATTTCATTCCCCTTAAGGACAGAGAAATTATGCCCATAAGGCACATTGCTTATAAGGGTGACTAATGGACATGTGTAGTTTATGCATATCTTGAAACAAAGAAATGGCACACAAATTCAGGTGATACTGAGAATATGAGATACTTCCAGAACCTCAGGATAAGATCATGCTAATGTGTGCCTATGATAGATAAAGAAATGAATATCTGGAGAAAAGAGAAGGAGAGGATGCTAGCTCTGAGCTCTGTAAGACTAACTAAAAGAAATGTGTTTTACAAAAAAGAGGAAAAGGATTAGGTTGCATGATGCTAGCCTAAAGGGACATCGTGAGAAAAGGTGCTGGGAAAAGGTAATAGGATTCAAGGGGAGTAAAAAGGTACATCAATCAAAAGTTGGCAAGTATCAGATAAATTGCAGAAAAGGACCAGCGAGGAGGCATATGAAGGTAGGTGCAGACCTATGATATGGTGAACAAGATATTTACAGCTGATTTAGGAGACTGGCATCCAATTCAAAAATGGTAAATACAGAGGGTGAAGCAAGGAGATGATTTTTAGTTGCAAACACACTGGGTAGATTTGAAATGTATTATGTAAGACTTGAGGGTATCAGTCAGATAGAAGACACTAAAAGCTGATGAACTTAGAAATGATTAAGGTATGCCAGCAGGAACTATGAGGCATGGACAATTTGGAGCTATTACAGAGAAAGAACTAGACAGTTTTGGTCAAAGCTTGGTTTGGTTGAAAAATGGACAGAGGAAAGGACACGACACCACATTTTTAAGCCTTGGGTGGATTTATGAATTTGTTTTTTGATGGAGATGTACAGATTGGGGTTGATTAGAAGTGATTTCAGCAAATATGAGCTCTCTGAGAAATAGTGACTTCTGGGGAGAATGAGTGACATTCAAACTCTCACAAAACAAAAGTGTCTTGCATTTGAAGGCTTCTCTAACTGTGCCCCAACTATACAGTTTGTCTAATAAAAGATATCACAAGAAATCCTTGCCTCACCTAATTGCTGGATAATCATGGCTACATCAATGTGAAGAAGAGAAAAGAAGAGAGATATTTATGGACAGCTGAAAGGAGCCAGCAAAAAAGAGATGAGTGCCCTGGGAGCCAGGGTTCAGAGACTATGCTCCACGAGGCTAGAGTGGCCCCAGAACGCTGGAAAGGAAGAGTGTGAGAGCACAGAGAGCTGAGGACTGACGATTGGCATCCTGAGCCCGAGAAGCTGGGTGGAATGTCCCCAGCAGTAGTGAGCCAGCAGACTGCTGGTGACAAAACTCAGAGGATCTTAATTAGGCTGGGAGACACTGGCCAGAGAGATGCCATGGAGCATAGAAGGACCAGGTGGAAAAAATGCAGCTGAACCCCTATTCTTAGGGTATGGACTTTTTATATTACTTTCATCTTAATTTGATTTGTGGCTGTGCTGTCTGTCCTGCTTTCACCACCACAGGCCAACAGAGTGCTGAATCAGGTGGACAGATACCCAACCTGAACAACTTAAGGGGGAGAATCCCCATACAGCTTAATATCCCTAGGATATTAGGGATAGGTTTCAGCCCAGATGGGCTTCTGTTTTTTGTTGGGTTTGTTTTGTTTTGTTTTTTGTTTTGTTTGCTTTTTTGCTTAGTTAACTTTGTTTTGTGCTGTTATTAGAAGGCTTAACCATCAGGGAGAGAGAATACACTAAAAAGCTCTCCTCTGACTGTCTGCAGGATTTACCTGAGGCAGAAGAAGTCCAGTAGTCTGTCAATTTAATTCCATTGAGATGGTTGTCTAGACACACATGAGCCTGAAAATGAAAAGAAAGGATGCCAGTTAAGACTGATGTAAATGAATGGCAGTATAACATCTGGGTGGTACTACACATAGCTCCTTTGAGCGATCATCATCCGGTGGCAGTGACAAGGATCACCTTCTGACTGATGTCATCCTAAAATATCAAGACGTAGCAGGAGAGAGTCAGGACCACCACTACAGAAAACAGGCAAGAGATGACATGACTGAAGGTCAGGTTTGGGAAAGTACCTGGTGGCCAGACCTATAACTTTAACCAGGCTAGGCCCTGACAATCAATCTTACAATACTAAAAGTTACAGCAAGTTAATTGTAATCTTAGTTGTATATATAAATAGGTAACGCATAGGAAAAATAGTCAAATATAGTGAGTATATGTTGGGGGGGGAGAAACAAAGGGGTGAACTTTTATTGTTCTCACAGGAGTCAGAAATATTTCAGCCAAGTTGCTGAAGACTTTCAAAAGAAGCTGAATTTTCCATTTCTTCACCAACTATGAGTGAACAGGTGCCAGGGGGGATTCAGTAGTGCGGTTTCACCCCACTTTGATTTCTGGTCCACACAAAGTTTAAAACCAACTGCCTGGCAGTGGCAGCAGCACTTCAGGCAACAGTAAGGGAGTCAATAGATTTCATGGCTTATTATAATCTACTCAATTCTTTCTAAACTCTTCATTCTACAAGTGTTAACAACTCCTTCCTTTTTAATAAGTTGAATGGTTCCACTACTCAAGCTATTCTTCCATCAGCAATTCTAGTGTCTCTTAGTTGCACCTGGAAATGCAGCTATCATTTCACATTCCTGAAGACTGTTTATTTCTTAACTTTAACTAGAAACCCTAACTCAGGTGTGGACATATCTATCAGTGAAGCATTGAATGCTCTCATAAGAGGCTCAAGAAGGCTAAAATTTGTTTAATGAATCTGAAAGAGATTTACATTTAACTACAATGACCACAGGACTAATGAAACATCTTTTAATTTTTTTTATCTACTTTGGACACCGTCCAGACATATGTGAACATTTGGTTTCCTGGGGACAAGTAGCAGCGGCTCACCTTGTGCTGCCACTTACTGTCCATAGTGAACGCTCATGCCACGTATACTTTGGCGCACAGCAAGTTGCCCCAGGTGGTGTAGGGGAGGTTGAAGACAGAACTGTGCTGGCCTCAGGAGACTTACCTGAGGTCCTGGGGCCCCCCAGAGATGCAGCCATGGTGATCCTGCTGTGCTGAGCCTGCATGGCCACTGCAGCACAGCTCTGAGTAGCCCAGCTCCATTTTTTATCAGCACATGCTGCCTGAGCGCATGCTGCTTTGGGGGTTTTTTTCCACATTTTTTTTACTGAACAGTACATGCTTAGGCAGCATGCCCTTGAAGTGTGGAGAACTCCAGACTGTGAAGTATGTGGCACTGCAAACATGTTTCCAGCACCACATATTGCAGTACTGCGCTCCCCTTGACACACCCTTTATGGTGTTTTTATCTATAATATGATATAGCAAGTTAATTAATGACTCTTCCAATTAAGTTGTTGTTTTTTTTTCCTGGTTCAATCTTAAACTGAATCATATCACTCTAGGCCTCTAGCTTATTAATATAGCCCTAGTTTCTTCTTAGCTGGAGAAAAAAAAAATGTTGTTTTATACGTTATATACCACATCATCTGCATCCCCTTTTCCAAATCCTACATCCAACCATGAACTGGGGTACTGTATATTTGTGAGTGTTAGAAAATTCACTGCTGTTACACCATTTTCATCCAATTCCAGGCAGTATATTCTGTTTTTTGAGGTTCAAATCTGAAAATCAAAGTAATTCTAAAGTGTAATAAAGCATACAAGCAATATCTTGTCTACATCTTCACAGTCAAAGAGTGCCATTGGCTTATGAACTGTCATTGTCTTGAAGTTATTATCTGAAGCTAAGTATACTCAAGATATAGTTAATACATTGTTTACATCTAGTTTGTAATTTATATCTGTTCAATTCAGAGTCTTTCTTTAAGAAATTCATAGAAAAGGTAGTCTTTAGTGTGATTTTAGTTCAGATGTACTTGGTTTCCTGAAAGATTCTGCACAATTCCCAAAGAACTTATGGGAAGAGACATTCATGGGGATGGTGATTCAGTTTTGGTGAGTTTTTAAAAAGTAAATTGATGTTCTTGCAGTGTAAATTATGAAAAATTGCATATATAAGTATACACACACAATAAGGACACAAATGCTTCATACACACTGGGTGCATCTACATGTATCCCTATGGTGCCTTTGTTACTATGCCATCATTTAGTACTTTCTATATATATATCATAACGAAGGAGCATGTTGCTGTAGTGATGTAGCTGCTATGTCACGGTTTGTGACTGCCATTTCTACATCACTGTAGTGAGTTGCTACAGCAATGTAGTATCACATATAGTGTGTATATATATACACATCATGTATGTATATGTGACAGCTGAAAATTATGTCTGTGTGATAAAGCTGCTTGCTGAAGGCTCTATGAAAATTAGACCAAGAATGTTTTTTTCTATCACTTGTTTAGATATTAAACTGTACGTTGTTGCTAAGAGCCTAGTTAAAGTTTAAGATGTAGTAAGGCCTTGTATAAAGTAAGGCCTAGTAAATTTAGCAAAGCCTTGAAGTAGTAATTAAACTTATCAAAAGAATGCAAGTCTTGTATTGCTATTGCTCAGTCTAAAGACAGCTGAATTAAAAAGAATCTGAATGGCTGTAAGTTATCAGCACAGCTCAGAAATTATAAATTGGCTGGAACGTCCAGAAATGATTCAGAAGGAAGATGTAGCTCTGTGAAAGAAGTACTGATTTAAGATTACCTGCTGACCTGAATCAGTGGGCCCGTGGACCTCGAGGAGCCCAAGGACTGAATATCTGGGTCCTTCCAGGTACCCTTTGGACAGCGCTGATTGGGGGTGCCTGACTTTGCTGAACTTTGCAGAAGAGAATCTTGTACATCAGGGATCAGAGGGAACTGCCAATAAGTTGCTGATATGAATTATTATTGTCTGTCTGTTGTGTTGTTATCTATGCACAGTTGTGTTTTTGTTAAGTCAATAAACCTTTCTTACCTTTCTACCTCCAACCATACTCTCAATCCCAAACCCTTTGCTGGTGGCTGGGATATGTGTATATATATCATATAATGTTTGTAGAAAAATTAAGTAACTCCTTTCTATTTGATTATGCAAATAATCTCATAAATAAAAATATGTGCTGTCATACCCATGGTTCTCTATGATTATTTCACAAATGAAATGTGGATGAACTTGGGGGATTTGACTTGGAATGTCCATTATGTGTCAAGAATAAAAGGCTGTTGACAGGAGAGATTAAGAATTTGAAGAAATAAAAGGAAGAAGCAAAGATTTCTTAGTGTTATATCTTTTTTTGGACCAACTGTAGTTGAGAAAGTTAGACAAGCTTTTGAATGCAAGACATTCTTTGTCAGGTCTTGCATTCAAAAGCTTGCCTAACTATCTCAGGTGCATGGTTGGCCCATAATTTCTGGACCATCATGGCTACAATGTTATTCTTACATTACAAGAAAGAAAAGATAATTTCCATTCTCCCTAAATTAAGCAACCCCTGAAGAGTCGACTGCTTCTAGCTAGGCAATGAATAAGCAACAGGGACCTTGGCATATGGTCTGCAATATGTTCACAGCACAGTTTCCCTGAATTCTTGGTTGGATTGTTTGTTTGTTTTACTTTAATTTTCAATTCACCATTTATTATATTTAATTATTGTCTCAAAGAACTAAAATAATCAGGATTTTGAATGGAGAAATTAAGGTGATTGAATTCTTAGTGTTCAGAAGGAACAAACCTAACAGCATCAAACAATAAATATACAACAGACCTCTAGAAAATATATTTTAAAAGAAACAAATTAAATACATTAAGATTTCTTTGCAATCCATGGGAAGACAATTTATGACAGAGTATGATGGGGGGGAATCACACAATATTTGAAGTTTTTGTGCTTTTAATTAAATGAAGAAGAACAATTAATTTATCTTTTCTTTACAAGCCTTTTCTAACAAAGTTCTTCCAGTTGTAATATTTAATTCATATGTTTGTGCTAGATAATCTCACTGAATTCACCTTCAATTGTCTGTCCTCCTACCTTTCAAATGAATGCAGTACTTGCAGTTCTGAGGTTTCTCCCAGGGTTTATTATAAAAAAAATCTCCCAAGATAAAAGCAACATTTATTGTTTGGTAATTTTTTCAGAAAACTTGTGTAGCTGTAAAAATAAAATTTAAAAAATATTTCAGAGGCAGGCAAGCAGTGTGGCACAGTTAATTTGTCATAGTTCATGATTTTTCCTTTAAAAAGACATCCACTAAAGACATATCCTGATTCCATCCAATCAATAATAAAATTGTCATTGGCTTCAATGAGACTAGTATCAGCCCATAAATGACTTACTATTATTATAAAAAGAAAATTGAAATAGTGACTAGATAGAGTAGCCACAAACAGGTAGGCTCTGCAAAATGCCAGTAGATTAAATGAAATAAAAAATAGACCAGAACAAGAAGTAATATTGTACCCATTTTGTGGATGTGAAAGTCAGAATAGAATAAAATTGAATTACTCAATCTCATGTAAAGTCTTTAAAAGAGCTTGAAAATGAAGCCCTGTATCTGAGCAATGAGGCTACATTTCTGTTTGTTTCTCTTAAAAATAGTACTCTGAAGGATGTAGTTATTAGGAAAGCAGGAAGCTATTCTGCTTTCATAAATATACAGTGCTATAGGTGTTGGATATGGACTGAATCATTTAAAAGATATCTATTATCTCTGAGCCTAAAAACAATTTATCAAGTACTACGGATAAATGAATGACTTCTAGAATTGTCCCAACATCACTGATTTACTTGATAATTCTTTTACTTCTATTTAGCATTGTCTATATTTTCCTACATGGATATTTCATTGCATGGTACAATGACAAGGGACACAATGAGCACGTTAATTTTTACCCTGTATACATAATGCAATAATATGGTCTGGTTATCATGAAAAAGTGTTAGGAAGGGAACTTGGAGGTTGGCAGGTCCTTGCACTCCTCTTCACTAGGTTATGTAGATGCTTTTTCTGTTTTATTATTCACAAATAATTTCTGCAGACATAAATAGATAAATATAAGTGACCTCACTCCCACATCATATTTTTCATGGTTCTTTCTCCTCTGAGTCCAGGAAAAAATCCAATAAGGAATCCTATGGTTCTCTTTTTAAGCTCTTTCCATTGTCCCATCTTGGATCCTGCCACTACACTGGACCAATGGGGAAAATGGTACTTTCTTGGGTGTTGTGACTTGTATAAGCCAAGTGCAGGTCAGCAACAGAATTTCATCATCCCTTAAATATTTGAACTAGATTGTCAGATGGATTAGCATTTCTGAGGAACATAACACCTAAAGGGCTTTGTTCCTGGGTACTTGTCCCAGTATTATTTTTGAGGGGTTGTGATTCATTAGCATATATTGTCAGTTACTCCTTTAATTGTTTTCTCTTTTCCTCCCCTCTCTGTTCTCTTTTTGTTCTGTTGAATATTTTTAGGTTGCATTGACTATATCTATATAGTCTATACATATCATTAACAAATTGGATTTAGATACCTAATTTTAGGCATTCACCTGTTCAAAAATTGGTAATAAATTTAGCCTCATCATACTTTTCTGTTTGTAGCTAATTAACAGAACATACTTTTCCCACTTAAACATGTATGTTTCCTGCATCTTGCACAGGGAGATTAGGCATCTCAGAACGGGAGCCCAAAAGACAGCATTGTAGATCAAGTAAGTTAGCCAGTAAGAAATGCTAACAACAATGATGTATATCTGGGATTTATACAACATATTTTCATTTGCAACAATGCCACTATCCCCCACCCCAAACCTCCCTTCCCAAATGTCCTTATCTAACAGCTGACTGCATTTATACATGTGCTCTGGGAGTGGGAAGGGGCATTTTAATTAGAGTGGCTCCAAGAGCTACTCTAATTAAAGCACCTGGAGTGTCTCATGTAACAACATATCCACACTGAAAAATGGTAATGTGGGTGCTTTAACTAAAGCTCATCAAATAAGCTTTAGTTAAAGCAGCCCCATCATTATTTTTCAGCACAGGAATGCTGATACATGAGACACTGGAGTCTGCTGGAGCATGGCCCCAGCACACTTGATTAAGTCTGCTCTGACACACTGTAATTACAGCACATTGGAGCACCCTTGCTGCTTGAGTATAGGCATGCTGAATGATTAAACCAGAGCAGAATTAGAGCATTTTCCCAATGCTGCTGGGTTTCCATCCCGCTGTAATGAAATCAGCCATTGTCATAATCCCACATTACCCTGCTGCAGATTCCTCTTGCCATTTCTGCCAATTGCCACAACCATTGCCACTGCCTCCGACTGCTAAAACCCCTGCCACAGATTGCCACTGCACTGACAATTTCCCTCACTGCCACGATCATCATTTTCTCCACCTCTGAGGTCCCCCAACCTGGGAGGGTGTGCTGATGCCAGGGCTGGGCTCCTGTGAGCTGTGCCCATGTGCAGGGGTTCTCCTGGGCTCTGTGTCAGGTCTGTTGTGAGAGGTTAATTCATGAAGTGGGGAAGGCACAACCCAGGGATGCAGGTCTCTGGTGCCAGGGTTGATGCAAGGACACAGACATCTCCCCCCTCCCTCCCAAGCCTGATTGCAGCTCTCAGCTATGGAGCTGGGGACAGAGGCTTCTCTAATTCTTGTCCTTGACAGCACTGGGGTGATGCTAGCCCAGTCTTTGGGAAAAGCAGATGAGCTCTGGCAGAGGCTGGGGTGAGAGAGGGTAAGTGGGGTGCTGCAAAGCCCCATGGGATGCTGGCAAATCATGAACCGATTCAAATCAAGATGGGATTTGGCACAGAGTGTTCAATAAGGTGCTCTAAACTGAAGCACTTAAATCTGATATCACGATCCAGGGATAAATTAGTGGAATCTACCATTTTTAAAATGCTCTATGTACCATGAATGTCTATTTGGTTATGGCTATAGAGAACTTACTGCACAATTATCACACAATAAGTGTAGCACCTGTGCTTAGCCAAGGTGTCTAAGTAAATTTTGTCAATATTTTTTTCTCATTAAGCATGCTCTAGGGGAAGGCAGAGTATTGCTGTAGGTTGTCACATACAAGCTGAAGATTTTCTTCCATCAGTGACCTGAAAAATGTATTATTATTTAGGTTGTAGGTTGTAAAATAAGAGTAAATTTGTCTAGTAGGGCCGTTTTGCAGAGACAGAGTAAATTGGAATGAACCTAAATGAAATCTCTCCATAGGTTTTTAAAAATGAATTACATAGCATCTGTTCTCCCTTCTCTAGGCATGCTGCATGCAGTTCTCCCTTCTCTAGGCATGCAGTAAAGGAAATGCTCTTCTTTAAAATCATTAATTTTCTAGGGCCATTTATGTCCTCCCCCTGATTCTGTTAACTCTATTTAGAAGTGTCTCTCTATTACAATTTCTGCTTCTTCCTGCAATTTTCTGTACTCATAGTGTTCAGATGAACTTTCAAATAGTTGTTTTAATATGTATTTATTGATGATTAAGTCTAAACTTTTTTTTTGGTAGTGACTTGAACTGTTAAATGCATTTTGCATAGTACCTGAACCCAAATTTTTCGGTTTATCTTTAATTGATAATCACAAAGCAGAGAGGCATATTCACTAGCAAGAAGTGAAAATATTTTACTTAAGGCCTGTAAATAATGATTTAACACAATATTTTAAACAACTTTCTTAAAAGGTAGAATTAAGCATCTTTGGTTTCTAGATCATCTTACCCTAAGCCACCAAACATTTTACCAAATTATGATTTGCCATATTTATCTATCAAAAATATCTGGGAAAGTAGAAGCTAGCATTCTGCTAGTATTTCTGGTGATGGGTGATGACTATGGTCATTAGCTAGAATCTCAGGCTTCTTAAGAATGGCTTATTTTTCTTTCTTTATTTTTTATGTGATAGATTCCTGTAGTTTTTATATTCTTTTTGGGAAAAAGAATAACATTGTTCTTGACCTCTGTCCTACATGAAAAATGGAGGTGCTCTTTGTATAATTTACTCCTTTTTCATACTTCTATAAACTGTAGGTACAATCTGCCTCAGAATTTACCAAAAAAACTACAAAAGATATTCTCCATTTGGGCCTATATCCCAAGGGTCATTTTGTACTCCACCCTTTCCCTTACCTAGAAAATCCAGGTTGTATCTAAACATGTCAGCTTATTACTCTATATTTAACTTTTCATTTTTTTTAAAGAAATTCTTGTTTTTTCTTCAGCTTTTTAACCATCTTCTCCCTTAATTGCCATTACTTTCCCTCTCTGGTTTTCTGAAACACTCGTTTAGTCATTTAAATGCAGCAATAGAATTATTTTCCAAGCCTATTTCTGTGACCACATTGCTTCTTTCTTTGAATCCCTTCCCCACCTTTTCTTCTTATACCACTCTGAAATACTGATTCTTGACCTTACTTTCAGAGCCTTTTATAGTACTACCACAATGCAAACAGCAAGTGATGAACCCTCAAAATAAAGTTGCTCAAATAAAGTTATTCTCCCTTGTAAAAAACAAACAAGATTTTTCCCTTGTTTTCATTTATATTTTTCTTCAAAATGTCAATGAATAACTAAAATGCTTCTGATTTTTTGGTCGGACCTGGAAAGTGGTATTTTCTGTTTAAAATATGATCATCATAATTAACTTAAGCATAATCATGGGTTCAATAACTTGAACTCATGAGCTTCACCTATAATGACTACCTCAGTTGAGAATTCCATTACAAGAAGCAATTATAAGAGCCACACTTAATCCTCTGATTTTCTTCTCATTCCAGCTCATTCCAGTAACATCACCTCTCTTTCTTGTCAATGTATAAAAAATATTTTCCTGAAAGTACATGAAGCACCGTTTTATCCTTACTTGAAAGTACATCAATAATCAGATTCAGTGAGTCTCCTTCTGTCCTTGTGCCATAATTGTTTCATAAGACTAACACAGACCTTGTTAAAATTTGAAAGTAAGGCGAACAGCACCAAAAACTAAAATGTAGTGCATATGGTCCAACTGCCACACTTCAAAGTAAACAGTTAAGACTGTGTTAACTACTGTGATTTGCAGGAGGTTAAGAAATATTTGATTATGATGATGATGATGGTTATGATTGACACCGTAGACATATATTTATTATTTTTGAGGACAGAAGTATAAAATGAAGCCACAGGCAGAGGAAACCGATCTTGACCATCCAAATATTCTTTATGGTTTCTGTTAACTTGAATGTATTATGGTTGTGGTTTAAAATAATTTAGGACCCACAATATTAGTTGTAATAATAATTAGCCAAACAGCATCTGGTGTGTCAGAAACACTAAATAATTTGGTATGGCATTGTTAAAACCTGCATAGAACACCAGCTATTCACATGATACTTTGTAGGGGTCATATTATACCATCAAATTCTAAGTATAATGGGGCCTTATAGTTAGGGGTCTACCCAAATCAAAGAATAAAACAGCCAATTTTGCAGTCAAATTTCAGGGCCAGCTGTCATTTTCATATGGGCTTATTGTGGTGCCCCTCTATGCCTCTGATTGGCTGAGGGCTGCTGTCTGTCACATGATTCCGCCCCTCACTGCTGATAAGCTGAGTGGACTGTCAATTATGTGGCCCCACCCCTAACCACTGATTGTTGTAGAGGGACAGGGCTGCACAACAGGTGCCTCTCTCAGCCAGTTAGTGGTGAGGATAAGGTGTGGTAGCTGTGGCACTGTGGAGCCAGCATTTTATTTTTAGTAGGTTTTTTTTCCTGCAGATTTTGCAGAGGTCACCCAATTTTGTGATATCCACAGAAAATCTGCAGAATTGCTTTTTGAGTACGTCTCTACTTATAGTACACAAGAACTGCTTTCTGTTGGGTCAGACCACAGCTCCATTTTGCCCAGTATCCTGTGTCACACAGTGGCAGTGTGTGGATGCTGAAAGGGAGAGAGAACAGGGTATGACCAGGGGTTTTTTCCACTGCTCCTCTCTCACTTGCAGCTTCCAGCATTTATATTATAGGAAGTACTGAGTCAGAGACTGTACCCACAACTCTCATGATCAATAGCTATCAATGCTCATTTCCTCCAAGAATTTGTCAAGTCCCTTTTTGAATTTGACTACATTGTCATTTTCCATAACATCATGTAACAATGAATTTCACACTCCAAGTACACACTGTCTGAAAAAAAAGAACTTGATTTTGTTAGTTTTAAATTTACTACCTACTATTTTCATTTTATGATTCCTAGTTTTTGTACTGGAAGAGACAGTAAATAATAAATCTCTATTTGATTTCTCTTCTCAATTTATATATCCTTACAATGCCCCTCATCATTTGTTTTCTAAACTGGCATCTTTATCTCTCCTTGTATGAAAGTTCTTCCAGACCACTAATCATCCTTATTGCTCTTCTCTTTACTTTCTCTAGTTCTTCTGTGCAGGGGTTAGTCTCTGTGACAGGATGCCATCTCATAACCAGTCTAACCATTTAACCTTTTGTCCAGGCCAGTCTGCCCACCTATCTTTCCCACCACATCGTTGTTGTAAAATATAGTAGTTGTTTCTAAGGTAAGAAGCTGTTTGTGTACTGCCTGATGCCAAGGACATAGTACATGGCTCCAAACCTCCCCTTATACTGTGTCCCATGCTTGGCAAATGGCATCACTATATGGTTCTGGCCCCACAATGGGCCTTCTTCTCTGCCCACCTAGTGTTCAGAACCCACCGGAATCGTTTCTTCTCAGGTGGTCTATTCTGCCCACGTTCTAGGCTGCAAAGCTCCCTAAGCCCCTCTCCCTCTCAGCAGTGGCCCCATCTGGAACTTTTGGCTACACAGGCCCCAGCTTCTCCTCTAGGCCAGTCGGAACTCCAGGCCCCTGGCTCTGGCCATCCTTTGCAGTGGGCGCTCTGGCCATTCAACTGTTCTGGTCTTGGCCCCAACATTGACAAATTGAGGATTTTTCCAGTTAGGACATTGAGCCACTTATCCTAAGGACATACCTGGGCCCCTCGCCTGTCCCCTCTATGGAGTAATCCACCAGGTTGTGGAGACTGATGTTATACAGTGCTCCATACTCACCTGTTGCTAGGGACGCACTGGTGTGATATTTCCTGGGGAGTGCCCTGCCACAGCAGCCCCACCATACCATCCAACCCTAGTAGGGTGTAGTTTTAGGCCATTCACCAGGACCAGAAACCTTCTCTATCTCCATAGTTTGTACCCTTGACCTCCAGGTGTTCTGGGAGCAGCAGCTCCAACTGGCAATGTTATCTCTCTGTCTCCTTGCAGCAACTGTCTGCTTAGTTTTGAGGACCAGGGTTTATACTGAGGCTTCTCAGCCCCATCCTCCAATCCAGGAGCCCTTTTGCAGTCATGTGACCACCTCGTTAAGCCACACCATACCTGCTGACTGCTCCACAGCCTGCACAAAAGCCTCTTAAAGTGGCAAGTGCTAAAGATGCCCTGCCACAGTCACCTAGATCCAGAATGAAAAAAAAATGTAGGTTCCGAACGTCGTTTGATTTGGTCTCCAATACTTTTACTGGATCACATCTTTTTCACATATGCTTTCCCTCTAAAGCAGTAGTTCTGAACCTTTTTCATTCAGTGGAGCCCTTTGTCTCAGAGTGGGACTTCACATACCCCCTTTCAATGGGAAATTATTTTTTTAGGTCCTTCGACCTGTGTTAGACAATATATGAAATATATCTCATGTACCTTCTGATGAGGCTTCACGTACCCCCTGGGGGTACATGTACCTCTGGTTCAGAATCACTGCTCTAAGGGCTAAATCCCACTCCTCAAAGGTAGCCTGTTTCTTTGTGTTTCTTCATATTCTGTTGCAGTACCCATAATTCAATTTTAAGTCAGTATTTAGGAAGCAGTGATGCTTCAGATCCAGGATCATAATCCTGGGAGAGGCAGTATCCCTTACTAACATGTTGTGTGAAATCAAGCTACTCAAGTTAAGACTTAAGTGGCAGTGATAGTCACTAAAGTGTACTGGCCCCAGCAGCCTTACCAAGTCCCTTTAGCAGCCTTACCTGGGTTCCTGGGGATCTTGGGGAGCTGCAACCATGGAGCTCCTGCGCCTGAAACTGCAGTATGGCTCTGGCTGGCCAGGCTCTAGTTTTGGTTAGTATGTGCTGCCACCATGTGCACCACCCCAGTTTGTTTTGCCATGGGTTTTCTTGACTCTGGGATCTCCCATGGTCAAAACCCCCCCAAAACCTCATACTGCAAAGTAGCAGTGTGGGGTATGCTAGCATGTGCAGTGTGTGGCACCACTGATGGTTCTGCAGCACCACATACCATGCATCACGCTCGTCTGGATGCAGCCTATGTGTCTCAACACACTAGTGGATGAGGTGATAATATTATCTGCTGTTTTTCTCAAGTAGTATTCTTTATATAGTTATTCTGACCCAATTTATTATACCAGTTTGACTTTAATGAAATGCTCATATTCCATATGTATCACCATGGTATGTGTGTGACTTTAACAGAGATGGATAAACAAAAATACATTTTATGCTTTATAATTATTAAGTTGCTTTGAGCACTTCCTCATTTTGTTGAGGACTAGAAGAAGAGCTAGTTGAATACCATGATAAAATGGCTATTTTGTGGTACTTCCACCTGAAATGAAACAAGAACATTCTAAGCAGAGCACTCACCCAGCTCTCTTTTCAAAGTCAATAAGCTCTGAGTTCTGGGTTTTCCAGTTTTACAAGAGGCAAACTATTTCCATAGAAAAAGAACAAACAATAAAACAAGTGTACAAAGAACAGACAGACAGACAAATTAAAACCTTCATTTTTTCTTCAGTTCCTGAGAGAGCAACCCAGGCCCTGTACTTCTCTCTCAGCACTACACCTCCATATCTTCCTTTGCACTCCGCTAAAGTGCACTGGAACTTTTAACCTTCTTTGTGGCTCTACTCTCATTTACTCATCATCAGTTGTGGGTCGCCCCCAACCTTGCAGCCAGCTCATCTATGAACTACTGCATACCTGCAGCTGGGGCTTCAGCCCCTGAAGACTGTCCTTCTTTATAGAACTCTCATCAGACTTACAGTCATTTTGAGGCATCACAGCCTAATATATCTCATAAAATGTACAGCCTAATACAAAAAAACAGAGAGTTATAGATAATTTTGAATAAATTTGGATTAAGGAGGTGGACTTTTGTTGCATTTTCCAAATGGAATCTTCATAAAGTTCTTAAATAACTTAAAAATATGATTTATTGTTCCATCACTACATCAGTATCCTACCACAACATTGGTTAACAGGTAGCTTAGACATATTTCCTGGCTCAACCAATTTATTATGTTTTGGCAAGCCTTTCTTTTTCCCTTTTAACTTTTTATCTTTATTTAAATGAGTGGCTAAAGGCACACACAATTTATCCTGGACATGAAGAAACAGAAGCATACACATCCTGTACTTTTTTTTCTGAAAAAAAAAATTGCTTTGGCAATCTTGCATCCTGTACTTCTTGTTTAAAAAAAGGATTGCTTTGGCTTTTAATATTTTCCATAGAAGTCAAAAACATGTTACCTTCAAATATTGTATATTTTGCACATATTTACTTAATTGGTATACCTTAAGTGCATAAATAAAAATGTTGCCTAGAATTACTAATTGCCACCCCTCCCCCAACAAAATATCCCTCCAAAACCCCCAAAGATTTATGTTTATTTCTTATAAATAAATTACTAGCTATTATATATTATTTATGTTACACAAATTTAAACAATGTATAATACATGAAGGTAATTTTACTATATTTGGAACAAAATTAACTGAGCAGACTCTTAGGACCTTTATTAATATTGTAATACTAGTATTATTCTTCTGTATAATTTATTTTTAACGAATATTCTGCATATGCTTTCCTAAATCAAATTACTTAAAACTAGAAAATGTTATAAAGCAGGTGCCAGGCAGATACCACCAAGACAAAGGTGTGTTGTGAAGCATGAGACAAAACAAAGTACTTTCAACAAACTGCTGCCAATTAGCTTTTCACAAATTATGAATTTGTTATGATTGCAACAATTTCTTCTCTAATTTTTTAAATTTTACTAAAGGTAAAGCATTTTTCCCATAGTTTAGCTTAAGATAGTTTACTCTAAGATAAACTTAAGATATTTTATTTTAAACTTAAGGTATTTTACACTATTGTACAATACCATGAAGCAAGAGCTGTGCATTTGTGTCTTTTCATAATAATAATTTATATTTTTATTTGCACAACATAACTCCCATCATTAAGTAAGAATTACTGAGATACTGATTTTCTTTAAGAAATCCAAAGCAAGAAGATTAAAAATCTTGATTTTTGTTTCTGTTTAAATAAGCCCCCTCCCCCCAAAAAATACAATTAATAAAACTGATTGAAACTCATAACTTTCCTTTTGTGGGAAATTTTTAATTCCTTTCTTTTTACTTATTTTAATCCATTTGTTTATTGTGAACTGGGCTCCAAGGCTTCTTATTGTTTAGTGGGGAGGAAGTTGTGTGTGGGGTTTTTTTAAGTTTTTCCATAAGGAGAACATTTTGAAAGAATACAATTGGAAATTTAATTTAAGAATAAAACAGACAAAATGTCATTTTAAAGTCAAAATAAATGTGTTTAAAATGCATTTCATTTTTCTTTTATCATTTTTATATTAAGTTGTAATATACTAGTAGCAACAGTAGTGATGAATAATATGAAAGACATTTTGAAATACATATTTTGCTTTGATATAATATTTTGAAATGTTTCCAAACCAAAATTAATATCTAATACAATAGTTTTCATCCTATTAGAAATGCTATTAAACTACATTAAAAAATAAAATCAATTTAATCAAAATGGCATTTTCTGATGGGAAAATATGTTTAAAAATATGTTTCAAACAGTTCTAGCTACTGTCTGGAAGATAAATCCAAAACTGCCCACAGTACCCTAGATGAGGTCCAACCAGTACTGAGTAGAAAGGCATTCTCACCTGTTTCTTCTATCTAACACTTCTGTTGGTGCATCATATATCTGCCTTTGCCTTTTTTGCAGCTGCATCAGAGTGTAGATTCATGCTGAGTTTGTGATCTATTAAGAGACCTAGATCATGCTCCATAGTGCTGTCATCCAGCCAAGTGTCACCCATTTTTTTATGTAATATTGATTATTCTTGTTGAAGTGGAGCACCTTGCACTTGCCAGCATTGAACTTGATTTTGTTAGTTTAAGCCCAGCTTTCCAATCTGTCATGATCCTTCTGTTTTGTAGTCCCTTCCTCCAGTGTATTCTTAATCCTTCCAAGTTTCATGTCAACTATAACTTTGCTCAGGAGTCTCTCAATTCCCACATCAAAATCATTAATAAACATGTTGGAGAGCACTGGGGCCAGGACAAACCCCTTGTAGTACTCCACTCAAGGCATACTGCCACCCTGACACAGATCCATTTATAATTACCTTTTGCGTTCAGCTATTGAGTCAGTTAACTATCCACCTTATCAGAGTTTTGATCAGCCCACATTTCTCCAGTTTGTTTGTCAAAAGCCTTGCTGAAGTCCAGATACACTATATCCACTGCATTCCCTTCACCTACCTAAATATTAACTTGGTCAAAGAGAGAGAACAAGTTTGTTTGACATGATTTGTTCTTATTAAATCCCTCCTGGGTACTTTTGATCAGTCTTTCCTTCTCCAGATGCTTGCAAATGGACTTCCTTACAATATTCTGTAGTAACTTCCTGGGTATTCCGGTGAGGCTAACCAGTTTGTAGTTCTCCGTGTCCTCCCTTTTACCTTTTTTAAAGAGGGGCGATACACTGGCCCCTTTCCAATTCTCTGGTACTTTGCCAGTCTCCCAGAACCTGATGAATATCATTGCCAAAGGCTGTAAGATCACCTCTGCTAGTTCTTTCAGTCTCCTGGGATGA
This sequence comes from Caiman crocodilus, assembly GCA_030014935.1. Lineage (NCBI taxonomy): Eukaryota > Metazoa > Chordata > Crocodylia > Alligatoridae > Caiman > Caiman crocodilus. The sequence continues at coordinate 35,571,610 of JAGPOW010001338.1, read as the reverse complement.
ATTCCATCAGTTCTTGCTGACTTGAATTCATTCAGACCCATCAAAAAGCTTTCTGGCTGTCTCTTGTTATTTCATACCTCATCTTGTCCCAGGCCTTATCCAAATAATCTCCATAGGTGCCTGGCATGTATGGTTGCCATTTTTTTGTGTGTGAAGACTGAAGGAAAGTAGCTGTTGAGTAGCTTAGCCTTTCTTGCATCTTTTATTAAGAGTTCTCTCTGGCTAGTTAACAGTAAGCCCACAGTTTCCTTGGTCTTTCTTTTCTGGTCAACATATTTCTATAACCCAATCTTGCTGTCCTTAATCCCACTCACCAAGTATGTGTTATTATTTGCCTTTGCTTTCCTGGTATTTTTGCTGCAGTTTTGGGTTTTTAGTATGTTGCCTTGGTGACATGCTTATCTTTCCTTGCCTGTGTGCTTTCCTTTTGCATTTGAAACATGCTAGAATGTCCTTGTGCAGACGTATTGGTCTCTTACTGTTAATCTTGTACTTCCATCATTTCGGAACAGTTTCTTGTTGGGCTTTCAATACAGTGCCCTTTAGAAGATCCCACACCTTCCGGGAAGCTTCATCCTTCTGTCTGTTTTCCCATGGTGCAATGCCTATTAACTCCTTGAGATGGCTGAAGGGTATGAATGGAAGGGTATGGAAGGTTATGAATTATTGCTAATCATAGATCTATGCTGTAGTTTTTACCTTCTCATAATCAGTTGTACAATGATCTTTAACATTTTGATAGGGTACTGGTTAATTACTGACAGAGAAAGGGAAGTGTCATCTATTGAATCATCAGTTTTTTTTTTTCCTTTCCTATAGTAAAGAATATCTTTTTTTCAATGATTATTGTTTTTCATCTAATTTTGAAAAATAGCCCAAAGGTTGAAAATACAAAGAACAATGTCTAACTTTCTACCCTATTGCTGTTTCAAAGTTCTGAATTCAGAGCACTTTTTTTTCAGAATGTGGAGCCTGAAATTTGAAAAATTCATAAAGATTAGAGGATAAATTATAATATTACTTGTCAAGTTTTCCATTACAACTGTTTTATCTAGGTGTCAGTCTTTGTTTTCTTACAAATCCCATTTTTAGAAAATTATAATTTGACTGTATATCTAAAACAAATTATTTTAGAAGGCAAATTCCATTATTTAATTAGTTTAAGTATATGTTTTGAGAACTTTTGAATGTTAATTTTGTAAGTGTAGACACATTTTTTGTATAATTATTTAAAAAAAAATTTCCATTCCCCAAATGTTTCTGATTGTGAATCCACAATAGATGCTTCTACATGTTAAATTAAAGCAGCTCAATAAATTACAGTGCAGTTCATGCTGGATTTAATGGCTCCTCAGCTCAGCTTCTACATGTGTATGTGGGACTACAACAGTTGAGCTGGGGACGAGAAGCCCCAGGCTGGCAATAGGCTCGAGGGTCAGCGCTGGTCTCCAGGTCAAGATGTCAGTCAGCAGAGGGACTGGCTGGGACATGAAAGTGTCCAAGTTGTGGAATTAGTTTGCCATGGTCTAATAACATGATATGTGTAGAATGTGATATTGGACACTGCTCCAAATTAGTCTACTACACAGTTAAGAGCATGCATAGATATACCCAATGTGAACTAAATGTAGTCAGATACTTAAACAGAGTTGATATGATCTCTTTTATCTTTATTCTTATATTAAATAGTCCATACGGTTGGATCCAAAAGGGGTGCAATAATACAGTTGCACCCATATATTGGACCACACTGTGGAAGCAAAAGTCAGGGATTTTTTCATGTCCTGAAGCAGGGAAGAATTTTAATTCCCTCTGCCCAGGTCCCCATGCAGGGCAGGAGTAGCCAGGATAGCAGCAGTGGTGGGTGGGTCTCCCCATGCCAAAATACGTAAGTACAGAGGGAAAAAGGGTGGTGGTGGTAGGGGAGTGTTCACTGAACATAGGGGAGGGGAGAGGGTTAAAAATCCTGTGGAGAGGGAATTTTACCTGTGTCGCAGAGCACTGAAGTGACCTTCTCCTAAGGAGGACAAACTGCTAAGGAAGGGACCCTAGCAGTGAGTGAATAAGGAACCCAGCTGTGGATTGCTGGGGCAAACAGGGAAGGTCAGCTGAACAGAAGGGGCAGGGCCTGGCCCTTATAAAGACCAGGGGCTGAGGCCAGGCTAGTAGTTCCCTGCCAGCTGCCAAAGAGGAAGGAGCTCTCTCACAGAAGGGATGGAGTATTTCCTGGTAGGCTTGAGCATTGTTATGACCAGGTGGCTTCTGTTTAAGTTCTAGCCAATCGACTTGTATTTTGCGTTGCTATTTATAATTGGTGGTTTGGGTGAGGCTATTAGGGTTTGGAGGAGGCCTCATAGGGGACCCACAGTGGTGTGGGGACCCCAGTGCCAGTGAGGGCACAGCATCCTCATAGGGGACTCATAGCAGAGTGTGAGGACCCCAGGGCTAGTGAAGGCACAGCATCCAGGGTACATTTGACCCCAGCTCGAGAGAGGGGCAGTTGAGAAGCCCCAGTGTGGGCAGGGTGAGCCCCAGAGAAGGGGGTAGCAATGTGATGAGCCCCAGAGAAGGGAGCAGCATTGCAGTGAACCCTGAGGAAGGGTGTAACATTGTGGTGAACCCTGGAGAAGGGGACAGTATTACTAAGGAATCCCCGAGAGAGGGGGCGGCTTTACAGAGGAGCCCCAAGAGAAGGGCAGCATGGCAGACGGGCCCCAGAGAGGGCACAGCACTTCAGATGGACCCAGAGGAGGGCAGTGCAATAGTGAAGGCCCTGTGAGAGGGCAGCACTATAGAGAAAGCCCCAGAGGAGGGCAGCAAAACTGAAGAGGGGTAGCATTGTGGAGAAGGCCCAGAGAGAGGGTGCAGAGAGAGACAGGGCCACAAAGAGCCCGAGCACCAAAGAGATTGTAGACCTGGATAGAACAACCTCCATTCCATCTGTGAGGCTTGGGGCATGGTATAAGGGGTGGTTGGATCCACCCATAGCCCTAAGACTAGGGTGCTCTGGAAGCAGCCATTTGTAGTGTGGGACTCACAAGGGGTCTGGGGGTCCACAAGCAGAGACTACAACAAGAAGTCATAAAAAGACAGCCTCCCTAACATATCTTAACATCAAAGACATGGCGGGTGAGAAATCGAGGATGCCCTTGGGCCAACTTGGCACAGGAAGGGGTCTTAAGGAGATCACGGCCCTCCTGGAGGACCCCGCCTGTGACAACCTTGTTTGGGGACACTAAAAAAGTTCCCTGTGGCTGCTTCCACCATATGATCTGTTCACCCCAGTGGAGGAGATGCTGGAAGCAGGGTGTAGAGTCAATGCCCACTGCTCCTACACCTTCTTTTAAAAATTCTAGATCCACCTTCATAAGCATTTCTTCCATTATTGCCTGTTATTGTGATAGTTAGTGGAGGGTGGTCTCTGAGCGTTTTTACACGTAGAAGGCTAAAGTTAATAAGTCATAGGAAAATAGGACTGGAAGAAACCTTATGAGGGCATTTAGTCCAGCCCATGCTCAGGGCAAGGTTATCCCTGAGTAATCATCCCAGTCAACTATTGGTTTAACCTGCCTTTTTTTCAAGGGATGGAACTAGTTGGGAGTTTAAAAGCTCAAGAAAGTGCTAGGTACTCAAGTTGGTGGGGAGTTGGGGAAGGAGGGAGGAATTTTCAGGACAAAAGTTTTTTTGAGGAAAAAATGACAGTTTTTGTTTGTTTGTTTGGGTTTAGGTTTTTTTGTAAATCAAGAAATGGAACGTTTTCGGGGAAAAAAATCTCCAAATAAGAAAAGATAGTGAGTACTGTGGCGGGTCAGTAGGGAGTGTTTCTGTGCTGATCTACCTACCTCACTTTACCCAGGCAAAAATCAGGCTTTGAGTGCTTCCCCTCAGGTGCTTCCATTTGGCTGACCCCCTTTCTGGAAAACACCCACAAGCCTGGGGACTGTGGCAATTACCCAGACTCAGCTCTTGGTCTGGGCTGTGTGCCATCCAGGATACACAGGCCGTGTAGACCTTGGCATTTTGAGGTGCTTCTATTAGCCTGAGGACTAAACATCTACAATCCTCTGACTACTACACACAACTCCAAATATGCTTCATAGCTATGCAGGAGAAGTTCAGAGAAAATTAGAAATCATCTACTTCACCTAATCTACTCCAAAAGAGGCCAACTCAGGAAGGATATCGCCATACACTACAACAAATTAAAAGATAGAAATCCATGCATGTTCCCTGACAATATACAGTGGATACAAAGAGACTACGAAAAACTTTCTACAGCATTCATCCTACATAAAAAGAAG
>JAGPOW010001338.1:35552737-35567209 GCA_030014935.1 Caiman crocodilus | reverse complement strand
TTATGAGCCACCTGGAAGAAGACTTCCTCAAGAACTGCACCATCAAACCCTTGCTATACTTAAGATATATCAATGACATCTTCATAATTTGGACTGAAATCTTAAAATCTCTGAGTTCCACCAGAAATTCAACAATCACCATCTCTCCATCCAACTTTCTCTAGAGTACTCCAGCACCAACATCTATTTTTTTAGACATGATGATTGGTATCCAGAATGATAAAATACAGCCGACATTATACAAGAAACATGTAAACCAATATACATAACTGCACAGAACCAGCAATTACACTAAACACACAGAATGATATACAGCCAAGCCCTCAGATCCCACCGAATTTGCACTGAAGAGAACACACGAAGATTGCCACCTCACCAATCTTAAAAAGGCTTTCACCCAGCAAGGACACTCCTACAGAGATAGATCGCATGTTTGAAAGAGCCACCTGGATACCACGTGAAGAATATACCACGTGCTGCAGTACAGAAGAAAACCCCGCACAAATCGCACACCACTGTTGATAACATATCACACCTCCCTTGAACCTGTATGGAAAATCTTCAAACAATTGCAACTCATACTAGAAAGAGACCCTATTCTTAAAAAGATCTTCCCAGAGCCACCCATCCTAGCCTTCAACAAGTACCGAACCTTGCTAACCTCATCACCAGAAGCAAACTTCCTCAGGCCCAGAACATGCCAAAAGGATCCAGACTGTGCCATGACAAGAAATGCAAAACATGCCAACACATCTCCACCAACCCCACTATTACTACACCCCACAACAGAGCCATCAGCATCCCAGGATCTTACAGCTGCATCTCCAGAAATGTAATATACCTCATCCAGTGCACCATATGCCCTGATGGAAGGTATGTAGGAGAGACCAAACAACAACTGCACACCAGAATGAGCGCACACCAGAAATCTATCAAAGACAGAAATACTCAATTACCGATGGGAGCACATTTCTCTCAAGAGGGCCACTCTCTCTCCAATCTCTCAGTCCTGATCCTCAAAAGAAACTTACAAAACACTTCCCAGAGATCAGCCTATGAACTCCACTTCATCAACCTCCTGGATACTAAAAATCATGGACTAAATATAGACATTGGCTTTATGACACATTATAACCTGCCTGACAGCTGACTCCCCACGTCTCTCTCCACTTTCATCCCCTTTCTCACTCTTCCCCTGCCCCCACCCCTGCCTGTCTCTCACCCACTGACTCTGAAATCTACATTTTCACTGTCTACCCGTCTTGTATGCAAACCAGCCCAGCTGCTGGCTTCTTTACTTTTCATTCCATCCAGGAAGAGCACACACCAGCTGCTGAAACTTCCTTAGCCTGACAAAGGGTTTTTGAACCTGAAAGCTTGCTTAATAATTACTTTCCAGCTATTTAAGTTGGACTGAAAAAGATATCCGATTCCCAAAGAACCTTGTCTGCCTATGTCCTGAGACCAACACGGCTACAACCTACACCTCTATTAGCCTGAAGCATTCACCAGCATCCTCCCATGCAGGAGGAAAGTAAAATACCCAAGCCCACCTTGGTGTGAGGCATGCTAAAACAGATAGATTTATTGATCAAAAAGGAAGAGGGTGGGGGTGGGGAGGAATACCAATGACAAAATATAGAAAGAAAACCAATCTTGAGCAAATCTGAATGACTTGTCAGCCTTTTGCTTTGTAACTAGATTACAGTCAACTAAGTTCCTAGTTAGGTTCCTGGGAAGTTACTCACTTCCACATTCAGAGAATGAGAGAGAGCTGCTAAAGTCCATGCTTCTATGTGTGTGTTTTAAAAATTTCCTCTCACCTTTTTCTTGGAGGGACCCTCTTAAATATCCCTCCTGGCCTCACCACCTGGACCCAGGCAGGGACAGATGTTATCTGATGCCGGCCAATCAATTTGTAAAGCATCATAGTTACCTAATGAAGTGACATGGGTTTAAGCACCTGCCGCAATGTTGTGAGGTCAAAGTTCAGAACAATAAAGGCATGATCCATACCCTCTGACCTGAGGCCCATCACATAGGCAGCAAGTTGACTGCCTAGCAACCAGAATGATAGACACATGAGAGAGAGAAGGGAAACAGACAACTGCAAAGAGAGAAGAGGCTGGAAGGGGATTTTTTCACAAGTACCATTGACATTTTTTTTCACAGAAAAATAACCAATTTCTCAACCAGCTATTAATAGAACCTGAGCAATATATACTTTGATATTTTTCCTCTACGGCAAAGAGTTAATGGCAGAATGACAGTGAATTTGAGGTGTTTTTATAATAATATACTATAGTATTTACTATTAGCCTATGGCCCCAAAGTGACACCATTGCTCATGTAAAAGCATAAAATATTGCAGTCCGAATAGTTCTATGGAGATCCACAAGACCATATAAAGAGTGACGTTTTCATTTCAAAATGTCTATTTATGATATTTTCCATATTTCAAGGATATTGGTTGTAGCCATATCTGTCTAAAGGCATAAGTAGAAAAAACTCTTGAGGTAGAGGTGATATCTCTTTTTAGACCAACTAAAATAGGTGCTAGCATTTTTTTTTTCTTTGCAAGCTTCCAGGCCCAAATGCCCTTCTTCAGGCAAAGGAGAATTTCAATTCAACACCCTTCCTGACATCTGATACCTTCTGGTAACAAGCATGTTTCAGCTTTGTTTGTGCTAAATTTGTATACTCACAGAGTGGCTTTTTTACAAATGAATGTTTTATACCGAGGGAAAGCCTACCATCTCTCAGTTCCCCTGTGCAAGATGAAGTTTCTTTTCTACATGGGAAATATTTTGCAATCTTTGAATTCTCCTTTGCCTGAAGAAGGGTGCCCAAAAGCTTGCGAAAAAAAATGCAACTATTTTAGTTAGTCTAATAAGATATACCATGTCTACCCCAACGGTTTTGTCTACCTGTGCCTTTCGACCAACACAGCTACAACCAATATCCCTGATAAATGAAATGAATGCATTTTGACTATCATCTCATTTTATTTGATTGTTCATATAGCAGTCATTCATAATGAGCTTCCCAAATGTGATTTTGTATCCCCAGTACTTCAGGGTAAGGTTTCCTTTTTCTCTGAGGGATTTAGAGGGTTTTTTTTTCATCCTTTAACAACTTAGTGATTAGTTTCTGGAGTACTATGACCTCATCTTTTAAGGTATCAATCAGATCATGGAGGAGTGGCACTCTTGATCACCTGTTTAGAAGAGAATGGGTGTTTAAGTCTTCTTAGTTGAAGAGGACAATCCTTCTGTTTTCCTCAGCTCTGACTGTTCTAATTAAGTCATACTGAACATTGCGTCCATGGGCTACTAAATCTCATAGATGAAGGTCTGCATTAAGTAGAGAATGAAAGCAGCAACATTTCTAGTCTGTGATCTAGCTGGTAAAGATCAACCCTCTGCACATCTTAAAACAAACACTGTCAGAATCATGCAGCTTGATTTACAGTTGCTGCTACAAAGTTTAGGCACATTAACCATATTAGTATTGTAATGAAAATATATTTACTATTTTTTTTGGTTGTCAAAGGGTTAAAACCCAGACTCTTAATATAAGTTTAAAGTAAGTTTTTTAGGTGCTCAATATTATAAGCAGTTTGAAATCTTTAATGAGTGGACTTATTAAAACCTCTATTGTCTACCAGGGAATGATTAAAGCCCTATGATTTCTGCACTTCCTCTAGTTACCTCAGCTGTCACAGTGATTGATGGGAAAGCATCCTTTCTTCTGTAATGTTTCAGACGTTGTTGCTTGCCTTGAAGCGGATAATATAGCTGTAGCAAAATGTGAAATGGCAGATAAATAATTTCTCTTGTTTCTTCTCAGTTGAAACTGCAGTTGCAGGATACACTTCTTGACCTACCTTGATATTATTATTTTATAACATTCAGGTGGTATGACACCAAAGATGTGTAACACAACAGAAGCTTTTCACATACTGTAAAAAAGGACCCCTTTCTCTCATGGTACAGAAGATACATTTTGTTCCACACAGGAAAGCAGTTGACTTCTTATCCCTTGCTTCTGTGACCTGCTTTTACACTAAAAATAAAGTCAAATATTTTCTTTTTTCCTCTGGAAATAAATGGCTAATTCAAGAATCTTGGAATATTCAAAGTTTTCCAGCTGGTCAATGCCTCTTAATAATATGTATTTTTTACTGGTTTAAGGGATCAGTACACAAGATAACTTTACAAATTACAGTTAGAAGCTAAGTCCTACAAATGTAAGTGCCATCAAGTAAGCACCTAGAATTATATTAGGTGCTCAATTAAAATTGATCAAAGATGCTGAACACTTTCATTTTCTCAGAAACTCTGAAAATCCAGCAAATTTGTATGTTAAAATATGGATTTAGGTTCATAATTATAGACATCCATGTTTGAAAATATTGGTTTTTGCCAGAGGCGTTAATACCACACGGCCATCATAGGAAAACATGATATATAGCTGTATGCCACAATATTGTAATTTTTGTTTTTTCAGTTTGTCCTTCATTTACTTTTGACTTATTTCAGTGGCTACAGTTTCAAGATCTGTTAAAGCTAGTGCCACACTTATATGCTACCTGGAGCTAGCAATGCCACCCTTGATGGCATAAAACCATCAATGCTGAGATATACGAGTTTTGGGGATTATTGTTTTCTAGTAATATGCTAGAATTCAATTCAACTGACTTCTCCCTCCCACACCCTGCCACATCCTCTCAAAAGAAAAAAAAAAAGAAAGAAAAAATAAGGTGGCAAGCCAATAATCTACCTAGTCTTCTGTATATTTACTTAGCCTCTATAACCTGACTGTCCAGAAGTCAAATGTTGAACTCTCCTGCTAACAACTTCACTATCTAAGTAACATTTAGAGGTACATATGTTAATGTGGGTGAAACCAACTGTGTATACCACTGATCACAAGGCAGCTCAAGAACAGTCTACTTTGTAGGGTTCAGTTTTGCAACCCAAATATTCTTTGCTTATATGTAGATTCCCTCACCAGCACAGTTTTCTTTGTGGTAACCTCCTGTTTCCTTGTTATGAGAAGTGACAAAAGACAGAATATTGCAGACATACAGGCTCATTGCCATATAAATGTTCAGGGCTGCTGTTGGACTGAAACCTTTCTGAACTATGTACGTGCTTAAATGTAAATTGGTCTTTACCTACATAGTATTGTTTTCATTGTATGTTGGTGCTCTGTTGTACACTATGAGAGAACAGTCAGGCCTCCAGTGATAACTAACGCTTCAGTTTGTCAAATATCCTTCTCGCTGAAAACTTTTTCTCTCTTTTTTTCTTTCCCTTCTTGTCTAGAAATCTTTCAGTCTTTCTCAGCACAATGACACAAGGTAACTCAACCATCAGGGAAAATGCTCTGTGAAACTGAAACAATTATATAAAGCAAAACATGAAATGATAACACTCAGACAAGTTTCAACTCAGTGGGAAAATGAAGAAAGTAATGTACCTTGGGTGTCAGTCTCTGTACAGAATGAATGCAATTTAATGCTTTAGATTGATGGCACAAGTGATATCATATATCAGTGAAACATAATTCTCCATGTTTAACTGGAAGTTACTTATAGGCTCTGTGTGTGTCAATCAGATATTTTTTTAAAATAATGACAGTTCCTAAAGGAGCTGGAAAAATATTAAAACCAGTATTATAGAAAGAAGGCCTGGGAGAAAATGATTCCTTCCTCTACATTTCTTCACTTCACTCTCAGAAGTTCAGTGAAATGCAGACTCTCTTTCTGGGAAACCAGATAAAAACAGTTTCTGCTGAACTTGGTTGACACTTCTAGGTATATTTAGTCAATAAGGAACACTAATTCCCATTATGTGACTTTGCCTGTATAACTCATTCTAATAAGGAAACTCAACTATTAAAAAAGCCATTTGGATAAAAGTCAATGGTGACTACAGCAAAATACATATTCGGAAAAGATTCTAGGAAGAATTCATTGAAATACAAAATTGAAGTAAACCTCTTAGGACAAGTCTGACTCAAATATGAATGTTGGTGTTTTGAAAATGTCTAGGTTATATACTAATAGATATGGTAAGATAAGATAGGAGAGGACTCATGGCTATGTAGTCTGGTTTCAAGGAGGTATCTCCCTACAGTTTTGAGTTACCCCCACTCCTTTCCTCAGAACTTCTTTCTTATTTACTAATTTAAATGGCTCCCAGTTCAGAATGCTAATTTCTTTAGCGCATACTTGGGTCCCTAATAATTCACACACATTGTATGGAACAGTTATTCCCAACCAGGGGGCTGTGTCACCTCGGGGTGCCTTGAGATCCTTTCAAAGGTGCCATAAGGTGTCACTTAATGTTAGGACTGTTAAGTGTGCACATATGATTCATAAAAACACATGTTTACACAGCTGGATCCATACAGATTTCAAATACGAATCCACAGTTTTAAAAATATTCGGGCCTGTTGCAGTCCTTCTGGTATGCACAGGCACTAAATTTAAATTAATCCTAACCAGGGGTAGGATAAGTAGGTGCACTAACCTATATCAAGATTAGGTTAACCCAATCTCACAAATGCCTGAATGCATTTGCAGTACAGCCCCATGGCTGGGAAAGCCTAATCTTTCACCGTAGCCTTGGAGCTATGCTAATTCCACCCCCACAATTCTTACCAAGTTATTTTTAGGTCTCCAACTCCTACCTGACTGAGCAACCCTTCCCACAGACCCACCAACCCCTCCTTGTATATCCACCAGTCCCACTCCTGATCCTACTGACCTTCTCCCCCTGCCTGACTGGACCCACCACTCTCCCTAGGCCAAGTTACTTACTATAATTTCCTTGTGCAGCTCCCAAAAGTTGTGAATTAATGTATATGCCTCTTTCAGGAGCAATGAACTGCTGTATCCATCTTCTAGTCTAGGTGTAGGCACCTTACTTCAAGCTGTCTGTACCTACAGTGGGTGCAGTGAATGCTTATTTATGACCCATGAGTTCTTTGTGATAAAAGAATCACTCTATTATTTTTCTGTAACCAAAAAAATGATGAGCTGGCATTTTCTAGGGGGTGCTTTGAGTCTACTAAAGGGTCTCTCAAGTCTGAAATGGCTGAAAACTACTGGTATAGGGAATCGTGTGTCTCCTTTGCTAAAACTGGGCCACTAATTAGGAAAAAAAAAAGCCTAAGTCTAGTAGAAGAGCAAGCAAAAGGGAATGTGACACTTTACCCAGAATGTAACCTTATATGAAGGGAGTTGATAAGTCTTCCTTCAGAACCAATTGCTAGCTACTTATGACAATTTAATGAAGAATGTATAAACAGCAGCAGGGATCAAACCCCAGTCAAGTTCCTTAATACAACAAAATCACATCTCCTCTTTCTTCTTCTGTGGATTACTTATGCATTCACAGTTTCTGGTTAAAATTTTACACAAACACACATATATACACACATATACATATGTACATACATACATACTCATATATGTATATCTATATGTAAACGTATATGTACGTATTTAGGACCCAGGACTTCTCTCTTACAAGAAGTCCCTTTCTCATTGGGCTGCAGAGTCACACTCTTCCTTGTTTGCTTCCTTTCTGGTCTAGTGACGTCCCTTCATTTCTGTGCAGTGACTCACCTTCAATAGAAAGGGTAAAGGTAACCCAAGAACAGTAATTTAAGGCCTACTTTTAAGAATGAGAAGATATACATTTAAATGCCATCAAGATAAGGTGGATCTATGACCTAGCTCTCTCACTTCCTGGCAAGTACCTTAATTTAAGCCATTTTGGTAAAAGCAGTTAACACCTTGACCAGATTTGGAATGTGCAGAGGAGAAGCACATCCATTGAAAAATACAAAATTCAAGTAAACTTCTTAGGACAAGTCTGACTCAAATATGAATATTGGTAGTTTAAAAATGTCTGGTCCCTATATCAATATATATGCTATAAGATAGAAGAGTATTCATAACTATGAATTCTGGTTTCAGGTAGATACCTCCTTATGTGCAGAACTTATTTTTCAGCAGCAGTGTCTAGAGTATTGCAAAGACAGTGTAGACATGGCCTATGTCACCAAATAAATCTGGGATATAGTCGTATGACTTAGTTAATAGAGAGAACAATTAAGTGGTTTGGGAAAATCTACTCTACATTTCTGACCAATAATAATAACAATAATGACAACATTGATGCAAGGCCTGGGATCTGGGAAATGAGCTGTTCCTTCTTTGAACATATTAGTGAAAATCTATTAAATACACCTAAGAATGACTTATTTCACATTTGGATTATTAACGTTCTTATTTTTAACAAGCCCCAGGTAACATATAACAGTTCTGTGGCTATTCTTCCACACTGCTTTTGAGATTAGGGCAGCACTATGCTACATTTATGTGAGGATACATTACTAAGGTCATAAAAAAGCAAAATATGTAGGTATGGAAATCTTGTGTTCCAGATCACAACATTCACTGAACTACTATGAGAATGCCTATTAATTCATACCTGTACTTCCAGGTCTTGCCCATGCCCCTATAGTCGATTTTTTTTAAGTACCCCCCCACCTTGAATTACGTTAAAATGCCTCTTGAGCTATCTCTTGCATATAAGCTAGTCTCTAGGGCAGAGGTTTCCAAACTTTTTTTTATTGCATACCCCCTTCCAGATTCACCAGTTGCTTGTAAACCCCTACCAGCATATGTTTTATATTTTAATCACTTAATTGTCAAATGTTATTATAATAACAAGTGAATTCATCATTTCACAGTTTCTCCTGCTTACCCCCCGGAGATGTTTTCTGTACTGCCAGGGGTACATGTATCACAGTTTGGCAACCCCTGCAGATTACTGATATATCTTAGCATTTTCTAGACACAAATTATATTCCAATGAGACCAATGAAAAAGGAAGTGTAATAGGGTGATCTGTCCCCTTAAGAAGGCATAACCAGCCCTGAAAAAGATTTGCAGCTATGGGTCATTCTGCTAAGGAAAAGTCCTACTGAGAGAGAAAAACTCAGAAGGCAAAGCAGAAAGGTGAACCGTGACAGCGAACGGATTGACGGCATAAAGGTGAAAAATTTGCAAGCAAGGAGGTACCTGAGAGCAGAACAGTTTGCTACCACAAGGGGCCAGGTTGCTGGGCTCTGGGGCAAAGCTAAAGGGGCTCCCATCTATGGGTGGATCTAGGATCTTGAAAGGGGAGGGCACAGATGTTGTGGTCCATCTTTAGATATGACACAACACATGTTTTTTGCCAGGTAAAAACAAACTAGAAATTTTACTAGTATGCTAGGGGGCTAAGGCTATATTATTGACTTTATGATCAAATAAAAAAATATATATTGGCATGTGCATTAATTTCCTATATCGTACATTACATTGAAAACACAACTGACTAGGCACAAATAATCAAAAGATGTTGTTTTTTAATCCTGGAGTAATTGGAATTTATTGTACACCTCTTTCAGAGTCACAAAACAAAATTAATCCCTCTTGAGCATCTTAAAGGTACATGCAATATTTCACTGAAAGTTATTAAAACTCCACACCTGAGTTAAGGTTTTAGCTAGAGTTAAAAACAGCTTGCAGGGCTGTGAATAGGAGTTTTATTATGAGGAGCAACCAACAGGCAAGGCAGCAGGAATGCAGAAGAAAGAATAGCTTGATTAGTGAAACGTTAAGACCTTTATAAAAGGAGATTTTAGAAGAAATGAGGGGGTGAGAATGAGCCATGAAGTTATGTAATCTGTTCACTACTGCCTGAATATTAACATTGCTGCCACTTTCAGACAGTTAGTTTTAAACTTTGGGTGGACTGGGAAGTAAAGGGGAGTTCCTCTGCACTACTGCACCTAACCCAGTTCCATCCCTGTTCCCAGTTCCTATGACAGTGCATAGGAGTTTGGGTTTCTTGACTCACTTGTCTGTTTGTTTGTAACTTATAGACTTGAGCTTTAGTTGGGAAGAGTGGCTAAGGAAATTGTCTGGAACCGACCCTGCCCATGGAAACCAGCAGGCTGAGCAGCCTGCTTACACAACGAACTGGAACCATAGGCCACTTACAAACATAATCCCCATCTGTCCTGCAAAAAACAAACAAACAAAAAATGCCCCCAGCACTTTAGTTTAAACTCCACATGCCCCCACACTGAGCCCAGTACATGCCTGGGAGAGGTACTGCTTAGTTGAACTAGGCGCCCCCACCATTTGTATAGATTGGGTGCTTTGGAGGGGGGCAGGATGGACTTGGCACGTTCATCTAACAGTTGATTTAATCAACTATTAGATAAAAGCACCAAAAAGCCTCACTGAAGTGCCAGATCTATACAGATGCTGCAGAGCTGTATTGAACTAAAGCTCTGCATCTTCCAGGAAAGCCCTTCTTATTTGTATCCTCTACATCTGCCCATGCCCTGAGATTCCATATACTATAACCTCCTATAACAATGGAGCTGCTCTAAATTATATTATTTGGAGCTCTGGAACTTTAACTGCCCACATCCTTTATATAGTCAAGGAATGCATGTCTTTTAACACAGCAAACAGGGCCCCAAAACATTTTTATTACAAACAACTAAACTAAATTTTCTCTTCGTAAATACAAATTGTCCTAATTAGTGTTTCATAAGCACTTCTACAGCCCACAGGTTCATGACAGGTATGTGAGATGTCTATAAATGTAGACCTCAAACGGGGAAATATCCATACAATGAACTATACTTGAGGAGTAGGGTTGTACCTAAATGTTTCTATGTCAAAGCTGGTTAAAACTCTCTGTATAAAAAAATGGCTTTTTTTCACCTCAGGAGACTAGAAAAACTTTTTTTTTTAATACAGAACAATATTCTAATGAAAACAGATGATAAATGCAGAGGATCTTCAAACAGTTCCAAAAACTCCTATTTATAGGAATAACCAAGCACCTAAAAAGGCTGCCTTTTAGTGATTTATTTTATTATGGATACCCACAAATGCAGAGGCTGATACAAGCATTCATGGTTTTTCTTTCATTAGAAAACTAAAGTTCAACTGATGACTCATAGAACTTCCTGAACTGAGAGAAAAAGGTATTATCTCAGATAATTGAATTGTTTAGGAGGAAACCAGTTATTATTTTCTCATTGCCCAACAGTAGGGAAACAGCTCTCCTTTGGGTGAAGGAGTGGAATAGGGATGAGGTAAAAGGAATATGTCAATATGATAGGATAATGGTCAAGGCTTTATCTGTTCCCTCTCTTACTCCCACTAGTCCCAGTGGAACCCATTA
The DNA here is from genome assembly GCA_030014935.1 of Caiman crocodilus. Classification (NCBI taxonomy): domain Eukaryota; kingdom Metazoa; phylum Chordata; order Crocodylia; family Alligatoridae; genus Caiman; species Caiman crocodilus. The sequence continues at coordinate 35,555,936 of JAGPOW010001338.1, read as the reverse complement.
TGTTTGTTAAAAAATTAAGCTTTGTTGTATGAAAAGATGGAGTTCTGCAAATCAAATTAGAAATTTTAAAATTTAACTTTTTTTCATTCAAACACTTAAGTGACTGGGGTCAGAGTTGAAATAAAATGGTATTAGTGTGGAGCCTCTTTATGCTTTTATCTATTTATATATGAAATGTTGTAAATACAACTTTCAAATGAATACTAAATGGCTTAGAATGAAAGGGTACTAAGAATACAAATAATCCTATGCAGAAAAATCCTACTATCAGTCCACTTAATAAAAGCATAACATGCCGCAGAACATCTTGTATTGTTTGGATTCAATCCATCATTAAACATAAATGAGAAGGAGATTACGATACACAAATGTGCAAATGCCAAATGGATACTTATATTAAAGAATCTGTAACCATCTGGACTGAATATGGAACCTAAAATGTGCCCATTTATCAAATTATAATTCCCATACAACATTGCACATCAGGATTTCAATGCTGATTAAAACAAAATTGCTTTTAATTTATCAAAGTGAATATAGATACCACACAGTCTCCTGGAATTAGTAAGTCTGACTGGTCACTACATGCCAGACACCACAAAGATTTATGCATGTGCTTTACTTCAATAATGTGAATAATTCCATTGGTGTGAGTTTTTGGAGGTTCAGGAGCTAAGCAATATTTTAGCATTATTCATTATGATTCAGATCCAATTAAACATTTAAACATGATTTAGTAAAGTACTTATATAAATGTATGTCTGCACGCACATAGGGCACTTATATACATACAGGGAGGCTGCTCTGATGTGCGTCAGAGAAGACTCGATTAATTGAGTTTGCTGGAGCACAGAAATTAACATGCTCCATTAGCTTTCAGCATCACTTGTATCAGCATTTCTGCACTAAAAAATGGTGTGTGGGGTGCTTTGAAGTAAAGATCACGGAACCAGCTTTAGATCAAAGTGCCCTACCACCATTTTTTCAGCATAGGGACACTGATATACATGACTCTTGGGCACTTTTAATTAGCTCAGCTCACTTATTAAAGCCCCCCTCCCAGCACATCTATAAATGCCTGTACAGTATTTACCCAAATCCAAGTTTAAATTTAAAACCAATAGTTTTAGTCTACATATGGAAAATTATACATGTGCTATAATTTCCCATGTATAGAATCAAATTATTGGAGGGTCATCCTAAATTAGCACGTGTGTCCCCACAGCTGCGGCACAGAAAGCCATGGCAGGAGGTGAGAAGCCAGACCACCACCTCTTGCCCCATGTCTCCTCTGCCTATGCCTACCCTACCCTACAGACTGGCTCCCCTGCCAGTTGTCCCCTCCAGTGCCTTCCCCCTGCCACCTTCCTACCTACTCCACCACCCTCTCACCTCTTGCCTCTCCCATGGCTGTGCCTACCTGCCTGCCGGCAGTCCCTGGTGCTTGCCACCTCTGTGCCTGCCCTGCTGCTGCCTGTCCCACATCCCAGTGCCTGAGCCCCCTTGCCCCACCTCACCACTTATTTCTGAGGCAGCTCTGGTTCTGGGGGAAACAGCAGCACTGGCCCAGGTCCTGGATCTGGCTCAGGCCCAGCTCAGTCAGGTAACAACAGCAGTGGGGTCGAGTGAATGCTGAATCTGGGGCTGGAGCTGAAGCCTAAAATAAATGGGGGGGAAGGGGGACAGTTCACAGGGTCTTCCCTTCGCTGTCTTCACCCACCACAGATTTATCTCATATGTTGCCCATCCCCAACATGAACTCTTTCCCAAGCTCCCCCTGTCATGAGTCCTCTCCCCCTCCACATGAGCTACCCTGGGGAAGGAAGCAGCTCAGCTCTGGAGCCAAAGCTAAAGCTGAGCATCTGTATGCCCTGGGCCAGTACTTGAATCTAAGATGATGTTTTCCCTACATGTTGTTTTGGGGGATAAAAAAATACTCACTTTGGGTTTAAGTAAAGGTGATAAGTAGCTGTACTGAAGTTATATAACATTATATATGTAGTTGTTTATTGAATCCGGGTTTAAATTCCCATTCTATCTACACTAACATTGTTACATGTTCTGAAGTTCCTACCTAAACAAATCTACCTTTAAAGAGAATGGGTGGTATACATGAGTAAGAATTGAATATATATAAGTGAATAATGGTGTCACAATGAGGTCTTATATAGTGCAGCTCTGAGAGACAAGAAACAACCCCATGAAACAAGGTATTAGATTAACAACTTCTAAAAATCTGACCCTTGAAAGAAGTCTATGCATACAAAAGTAATATGAAAGAAAAGGGCAAGAGAATGACTATGCTTTAAAAAGGACCTGAACTGACTGAATTTCATTCAATTTAATTTCAGTGAGGGATGTGGAAGGATTGCAGAAGCATAACACTAAGCGGGTGCGTGTAGGCCAAAGTATAGCCTAAATAAAGTTGAAAAAAGACGTAGATGCATCATTCAAGAATAATTCAAGCTTTCAAACATTTTTACCAAGAAAGTAAATAAATAAAAGAGTGAGAAATCTACCTTATGTTGAGATTTGTTTATATATATATATATATATATATATGTATCTGTTTAATAATACCGAAGGCAGGGATATAAAATTATTGTGCACGTTTCTGTATATGAATGGAATCAAGAGATACAAGAATACTAATAACATTGTTAAAATAAATGTATCATCCAAATAATAAGAGTGGTAAGGAATAAAATCTTTAAATTTGCCCAAAACAAATGTTGCTCTAGGACAAACTGGGCATATCTACACATATTAATACACCTGAATAAACTCCAGTGCAATTTGTACTGGAGTTAGCTGCTTCCAGGTGCAGCATCTTCATGTATGCTTGGGACCACATCAATTCCAGCCAGGGTGGAGCAGCCCCAGGCCAGCAGGAGGTTTGGAGGGTCAGCCCAGGGCTCTAGGTGGCAGCACTCTGTGGCAGAGGGACTGGCCAGAGCACAAGGGTGCTATAGTGTGGGGCTAGGCATCAGGCTGCCCCCACATTGTAGTACCCTTTAGCCCCAGCCAGCCCTAGTCACAGTCTACACAGGCCCTTGAGCACATACAATTACTCTGTTGTAAGATAGTACTTGTCCTGGACAGTACTATGCTTTAGCAGAGTTAATTAGCAAACTGTACCCTAATGTGGGCACAAATGTAGGTGTTGACGCATTACTACAGAGCTAATTAGTCAGTACCA
>JAGPOW010001338.1:35522945-35550689 GCA_030014935.1 Caiman crocodilus | reverse complement strand
GGTCACAAGTTACTGGAGAGCAGGTTTAGGTTGGACATTAGGAGGCACTACTTCACTGTTAGGGTGGCTAGGATGTGGAACTGGCTTCCTAGGGAAGTTGTTCTTGCTCTTACCTTGGGCGTCTTTAAGAGTAGATTGGATAGGTTCCTGCCATTGGTGCGGGGGGTCAGACTAGATGGCCTGCTCTAGGCCCCTTCTGACCCTGGATACTATGAAACTATGATACTATGAAACTATGAAAATCTGATGGAGACACTAACCAGCAAGTTGTCTAGTCTGATATATTTTTTCCCTCCACAGAATCAAATACCTGTTATCAGCAACACAGGTTGGACCTTACTACCACTTAAAACAGCATAAAACTGGAGTAAATCCTTTGAGCTAACCCTTATTTTATTGTTGTCTGTATTCATGTGTCACTGAATTCACAGTAGTATAACTGGCCCACTGTCTAAAGAATGGTTATTGCCTTGCTCGTAGTGCATTACTGTTCTTCACCTTTATTTTGATGTTGAACATTTTCATTGATTTCTGTGCACTTACTTCTCTCTTGCCACTTCCACTTCAGTCTAAAATTGACCTCAGACATTACTACTAATTGATGTATAGCTCATTATGTCAAACAGAATGGTCCTTCTCAGTTCATATTTAGAAAAAGGCCATTATGTTCAACCTAATGAACAATATATCTCCTTAATTTTCCAACACCAGTATGATTCTTCTTAAGTGTAATGTTATTGTTTCAAAGAAGTCACTTTTTAATGTCATTATATTGCTATAACTGTAACAAGTATAAACATTCATATCAATAGACTCCAAATTGTTGGTCTGGATTAATAGTCATATTTTTTAAATGTCCTCGGTGTGTTAACAACTTTAAAGTCACAAACAGAAATCGGCTCTGTGTTTTCCTGCTTGTTAATCACATCTGTAACATAACCTCAGCCATTTTTAAAATCAACCTTTTTCATCATACATACCTAGTATGGAAGCATTGGTAGGCATCTGGTGTGCTTTGACCTCTGATTATTTTACTCACTGTAATCATTTTACTATTACCTCTCAGCATATGTTAAAGCTATATATTCAAGGCTCATTTAATATAGCCACCTATTTCATTTAAAGCATGATCAGATACAAAATTGCTGGTCTTTCTCATTATATGCATGTGCACTACTTTGCAAAGAGATACCCTATTGCAGATTGAAACCATTCATTTATAGCTCAAAAATATTCAGTATTTCCTTTTCATAACCTTTTTTAACATATCAAAATCTACTTGGATGGATGAGATCAAAAACAATATATTTCCTGAAAAACTTTAATTCTGAAAAATATCTGTTTTGGAAAATTCTATTTTGAGAAATTTCAACATTTCATTTCAAATACCATTCACATCACTCTTGAATGTACCTTATTTTTTTTTCCATTTTTGTTTTACTGTTATTATTTTAACACTATGGCATGTCACTAGTAGCAATACAGTATACAGTAGAATAATATTATGCCATATATTGGTAGTAGTAAAGGATTATTTTAAATCTCATGTGAATTTAAGCATGTGTACCTAGTTTTTAATTTAATCTGGAGTTTATTAGATCTAGTTGAAAGAAACACACTCATATATACATGTTTCTTTCATATATATATATATGTATATATATGTATATGTATAAATAGAGAGAGAGTGAGTCGTGGAATCAATTGTTAGTGCTTTTGCATAATTTGAACTGTATTTACAAGTAGATGAATAGACAAGATAAAAGCAAAACTAAAAAGTAATTTCTTTTTATCAGTGTTTTGATTTTCTTAAATTAATTATTATAATGGGGATGTTGGCATGCCATACCACAAACAGATCGAAGATCAAGAATATTAAAGATAACTTTGGAGTTAAGAAATGGACAGTGAAATAAGTGCCTCAGATTATATTTTAAAAAACAAATAGGAAAAAATAATTTCTGCATATTTTTCATGAGTCCATCACTTAAAATTCATCTTTCTTTAACTCCTAAATTCTTTTTCAGTAAGAGATAAAATGTGATTCAAAGATATGCTATATAAGGCTGCAACTTGAGTCTTATATTGAGTTTAGCATTCCAGGAGCTGAAAAGTTCCTCCAGTGTTCTTTGAATTTTACAATATATTGAAATGTCTTACAATGTAAATCCACATAGATTACATAAAATGTCTAGAGCATAGTGACAGGATGGATATATTACTGTTAGTGCTTCAAAAGCCGAAGTGTGAGTCTGACTCTAGGCTTGTACGTATTCTGCCCCCAGTCAACCCTGCTACAAAATCATTTAGGCAGGTGAGTCAAAGATGGCTAGATATGGTGCTATCTGCATTATTCCCTTTTCTGCATTTGACTACAGAAACTTGTATATCTTAATCTCCCTAGCCCACTAGCAAATTGTTCCTCTTTCTTGTTCTCCTTCTGTTATGATGCTGTTCCTCTTGATCACCTAGGAACCTTGCTTGAACAGAAACGGTATTCAGTCCTGCCTTGCCTATGGCTTAGTGAGTAACTTGCTGACCTATAGCAAAATAGATTAGAATTTACATCCCCTGAAGATGAGGTGAGCCTAAAACATGGGTTTCCCTTGTCCTGGGGAAGAACTTTAACCATGAGGCTTCCAGGCAGTAATGAATCTTTCTAAGTATTCGTGTTAGGGACAATTTTTTTTAATAGTATTTGAATGTAGTTACATAAGGTAGTTCTATAAAGCATGTGCACATGATTCAAACTATTATGCAAAGCAAAGTAGAGTATCATTGAGTAATTATTAAGATCTAAAAATGGTGTCAGTAACATTTCCAGATCTTAGCTGTGAAACAGAACTCTGACCTAACTACTTAAGAAGTACTCCCATCTGTTAGTCCATAAGTGCCATGCCAATTCCATACCAATATGCCTGAAAAACCATAAAGACATTCTCCTCAAGTGAGGTATCTTGGAATTATATTTCTGAAAACTGAAATCCTTTCTATCAAGCTTCAGGTGAAAATGAGCAGTCACAGCACTTGGCATTTTGGAGGCATATATGAGGCCCCAAAAGTTTTACAAAAAAGTGCTGCCTCATATCTTCTTTTATTTGCTTGCTTGTTTTTTTTTCATAATCTCTTCCATACTTAGGAGTCTCTTCAATTTTTCTCTTTCTCTTTGCCACAGAAACCAGGTTTGGGGCCATTACAAGTTTCTATTTATCTATATATATATGGGTACATCTACGCATTGCCCTACAGCAACATACCAATGCATTACATCACTGTATGATGTGCTACAGCAATGTTACAATTGTGTGTCTACACATGATCACCAGCTACATTGCTGTAAGGGTGGACTCCCCAGGTATAGCGCACTGCTATGATGATATAGCAGTTAAATTTACCCATGTGCCATGCTTATGGCACAGTACCCGCCAATACAATATCGTTCTTTAGTACCGCCTAAAGTACTACTAAAGCACTTAGCCATAGCAACATCACCATACAGCAACGTGTAGATAGATGTACCCTATATGTAAGTAATATGTGTGTGTGGGTGGATGTGGCTGCGTCTTTTAACCATGTATCCCTAAAATCCTGGTCTGATACCTATATTGGATTGAAATGGAAGAATACAAATTCTCAGATGGCATGTAGTCAGTTGAGTGGCATTTGGGTCTTTCTTCTTTGGCAATCCCTCATATTTGAGGATGTTTGTCTTCCGTGATGGTCTTATCTGTGGGTCTGAAGATAGTTGATGAGGCTGATCTAGGACCAATAGACTCCACTGCAGCCCTGGGAGCATGATTCTGTACAGGGTAGGTGGCTTTGGATTTTTGATTTGGGTTGTGACACCCTGTTTCTGCTGCTCCCACTTTTCCATCTCCTGTTGTAATCATAAGGTTTCAGGGTACTGACATCCATGCAGCAGACTCTTCTTCCATTCGCAGTGGTTCTGGGTGATATTTTTCCAAGAGTTGATGTTGCATTGTTTCAAGCTGTCCTTAAAATGTTCTTGAAGCACTTTCTCTGCCCTCCTCTTGAGCATATGCCTTGACTGAGTTGGGAGAATAAAACTTGCTTCAGATGAAATCCAGATAACATGGCCAGTGCACCAAAGTTAGGATGATCATCACTGCAATGCCTGTGATGTCTACTTCTGAAAGGGTGCTGATGTTGGTTTGACTGTCTTCCCAGTGGATTCGAAGGAACTTCCACAGGCAGCAAAGATGGTACTTCAACAAATTTTTATATCTCCTTATATATTGTCCATGTCTCATGGCATTCAATTAGACCAGCAGTGAATTTGGCTCAGAGACTATATTCAAATTAATACTTCTCAAATTTGTTTCATGAGCTATTCATAAAATGTTATGATCTGCTTTATTGATAATTGCTTAGAATTATTACTGAATAGAATGCGTATTAGTACGTTTGAAACACTGAATGGACTTTACCTGCCTGTCAATACCTGTCAGTTACTACCTAGAGGGATACCTAAAAAGAAGAAAAGATGGATTGAGAATGTAAACATCTAACTGGCAGGTAGGTATGAAGCTCCTGATATTATTTTTTGTTTTGTTTTGTTTTGTTTTCCTTTTATATTCTATAAATGTTTCTCTCTCTGTCCTTTAAAAATATTTGTTTTAGTATATAGTAAATACTATATTTTACTATACTTGTTTTAGTATATAGTTACTTTAGTATATAGTTTTAGTAAATACTTGGTTTAGTAGATAGTTTTAGTAAATACTTTTCTTCTTTTCCTTTCTATAAATGCTTCTCTCTGTGTCCTTTAAAAATAGTTATAGTATATGGTTGATATACATGTTTACTCTAATTACAAATGGATTATGTTCTTGGGTCTTTCTTGTCTAGCGAAAGGTCGTAATGTCAAAATAACTCTACTCATAATAAACCTAAAGACACAACACACCCCAGCATTATGTCTACTCAAAATATAGCCCATTAGCAAAATGCATAGTGGCAGGGAGCATACTAGCATCTTTATGTTGCTCCTTGAAACACTGACATTTATAAGAATTCCATTACTAATGTCCTTCTCACCAGAATTACACCTTACCTATCTTTCTCTTAGACAGAGGGCTTGATCCCACCTGCATTTAGATAATTATTTTGGGGGATGTTACCAAAATTATTCTGATTTTAATTCTTTACCTCTTGATCATGTTATTTGCAATGATTGACCCCAGTCACTGCACCTCCAGCTCTCTAAGTCCCACAGGGTGCTTGTAAACCTTCAGGGATGCTGCTCCAAAGTGCTGTAATTATAATTCATCAGAACAGACTCAGTTAATCAAGTCTCATGTATTCAATAATCACATGCATCAAAATGGCAGTGGAGGTGCTTTAACTCAAAGTTGTTGAACAAGCTTTTGTTAAAACACCTCCATCACCATTTTGAAGCCTAAGAAGCTGAATACATGAGATACTGAAGGAGCTTTAATTATAGTGGTTCCTGGAAAAAAAAAAAGCACCGCCACTCACCCCCAGCCCTGGAGTATGTGTAAAGATGTCCGCAGAGTTCAGACAAAGAAATTTACACCAGCTTGGAGGGAAGAATAAACATACTTTTTCCTTCCTTACACATGGAACAATTATAAATTTATTAAATGTTTCGTATGAAGTCAATTATCAGAGGATCATCTGAAATTGCCATCCCCACTCCTTGCCCTACTGCAGGTGTTGGGGAGAGAGGTGTTAAGGGAGGCAGGTGGTGGGGGACAGATAGTGAAGGAGGCAGTAGGAGGAAGCAGGTAGGGTAGGTGTGGGGCAGTAATGGGGCAGGCAGTGGGTGGCAATGGGGGGAAGGTGATAGGAAGCAGGCAGTGTGGAGGTAGGGCTAGGCAGTGAGATAGGCAGGTAATTTGCCCCAATGCCTGTTCCCGTTCCACTTACTCCACAGCCATCCCCCTCACCCTCATGCCTTGCTAACTTTTGTTCCATGCCAGCAGGCTCTGTTCCTGCTCCAGCCTGACCCCATAGCATCAGCATGGTGGAGCCAACACTGCTGTTCCAGCCCAGGCCTAGAGTAGCAGCTCTGGCTGCTTCTCACTGCTGCTGCTACAGGACCAGGCTGGAGCCATGCTCCATGATCCATGCTGCATGCTGCAGCAGGAATGGAGCCTGCCAATGGGGAGTAAAGATAAGGACCGCAGTACCCAGGGAGAGAAATGTAATAGGGGAAGAGACTGAGGGCTGTGGGGGAGAAGTGGCAGGGTGTGTGGGAGCGGTGGAAGGACAGGCGGAAGCTGTGGCTTTGCCTCCAGCCCCAACCCTGGGAATCTGCCTGCCCTCTGCCCCCTTGTTTGATTGTAAGGCAAGGTGAGGGGGGCATTACCCATGTTGAATGGGGGCGGGGGGAAACCTCATCTCTTAAGAAAGTAAATATGATACTAAGAAAATTAATGTTAAATTGTTTTGGCCTTACCTTCAGTAAAAGTTTATATTGCTTTAATTATGCTGGTGTAGTTAAAGTAGTACCTTTTTTCTCAAGTTTAGATTTACTTATACTAATATCAATGTGCTAATGCTGAAATAATTTATTTCAGTTTAGGGAAGCAAAATAAATGGTATTGGTAATGTACCCTATATGAGTATAACTGCATCTATTAAGGCTTTTCCTAAGAAATCTGTCAGTAAAAAAGTCATCCCTTTGCCAGAAAAATAATGCTGATAAATCATGTTTCAGGTGTTTGGGACCATAAGCAGTTCTTAACGGTCAGCTGAAAAATTTGTGATGTCTACCCAGAGTAATACGTTCAAAACACTAAATCAGCCCCTCTGAAGAATGCACCAGTTTATGTTCATTAGCAATCAATTAAGAAAAAATGGAACCCTCCCACCCCCACATATCTAACATTGATTGTGGACCAGTTATAAAAAAACGAAACAAAACATACTTTTTATTTTCAGTTCTTCTTTAAAAGTTATTCATCATATTCATCTTCTGAAACAAATGTAAATCCAATGACACTGAGTTTTCTAGTTCATAGGCTTCCATAAGTTTATGAGCATCAGGATGAATAAAGATGGCAATTTGGAATTACCCAGGTATACAGGTCTTTAGGATCACCCTTAAGAGCTGTATCTTTTCTGAATGCCAAGACAGGGGTACACATTGTCATAGTTAAATTTACTTCAATAATATTTGGAAAAAAAAATAAATTAATATTAATATTTGTAGAAAAAAGAAATTAACCTTTTGATTTATGTATTTTATTCCTCTCATCTGAGTTTCCAAATTATAAATATTTCCCCCTAGCACAGACAAAATGTCTGGTGCTCCAAAGCCTTAGCTCTCATTAAAACATTAGAAGAAATGAGTTGCTAGCTGCTATGCCTGGGACAATTTCAACATGAATAGAGCACAATCAAGGTGGAGATATATGAGTACACAGAAAATCTGGCAAACTTGCTCTGAGGTTTGAAATATTCTGTTCATTTCAGCAGATGTAGATGCCAGTGAGGATATTTTAAACATAGATTGCATTAACTATTAAACCGATTGTCAAAGCATGTAAGAATAACAATATAATAATTATAATCATATGAAGAGCAACTTCATCATTTTCCAACATGTGTATGGGGGGCAGCATAAAGAAACAGAATAGACAGGTGTGAAAAAAGGATAAATTACAACGTATAAAGTTCTAAGACTACACAATGTGGTTACAGTTGGAAGACAAACAGTTATCCTTATGGTGAAGCAGAGAGAATAACATTCCCTTTGCATAATGATTTAAGATCTTCAGAAAAAAAGTGTTGTAATAAGTGCTATATTCATACTATATATAAGTAATATTACTGTAATTATTTCTCTACCCCATAATGATGGAAACAATTTTAAAAACTGCTTTTGAAACTGTCTGCAATTCAAATACAAAAAGAACAAACAGGTCTGTTCCTTCGGTTTAACAATTTGTATATGGTAAGAAATGCATAAATGCAGATGAGCAATGCTGTTCTAGTGACATCTATAGGAATATAAGATACGTTTGGTAGTTGCAATCACCATCATCACCATCATTTTTAAAACTATGTTTTAAGATAGTTTGGTTCTTCTATTCTATTCTGTCCTACAACTATATAATATAATAAGGTATTTGCAGGTATGGTGCTAAACTATTACCCATTTCTTAAAGCTTAATTTTACAGAATTCTCAAACTTTTAAGTGGAAAATTTAAAAGCTTTCAGTCATCATGTTAACTATACACATATTGGATTCATATCATGATCTCTTTGCCACCCTGCAGCATATCAGCATGCCTACGTTTAGGTTTTCTCCCTTTGCCTTTAAAACTCAGAGGGGCACATCTACATGAGACACTATTGCACAGTAGCATTTGTGGGAACTAACCAGATGTGACAGTACTGTGCAGTAGTACCTAGTTTCTGTAGATAATGGCTGTAATTAGGTAGTCAGTACAGTTAGTAGAAGAACTATGTGGAGTCTGGTTAGGGAATAAGATATAGTTTTAAGAAATAATTTAAAAGTTTGTATACAAATGCTTGTAAGCTGGGCAATAAAATGGAGAAATTAAAGCAAGTATTGAAGGACATGAAACAGAGTTCTAAGGGAATAAGAAAAGGCAGTTACTGAGAATGGGTATTGATATACATTGCTCAAGAGAGATAAAGGTGAAGATTATGGGACAGCATTATACGTGAATAGTGTGATCATTTGGCAAAGAGTGGTAATCTACTAGACTGGTGCTGGAAGAAACCCAGGGTCAGAACTGAAGGACAGAAATTTCAGAAATACCATTAGAGAGATAAAGACTATATTTTTTCATGTATGACAAAAAACATTTTTCCCTAAAACAGCAACTGGAAATTGGAGTGTACTGTATATGCACGGAATATGGTAGAGCAGGTTCTGTTGCTTATAGAAGAAATCGAAATACAATCTTCAGTTATCCACAGGATGCAGAAGAATAAGCAAGCTCACCTCCTTAGCTGCTGCTACTCAGTAACCCAGCTCAATGTGCTGTGGCCCCAGACACACGTTTAAACATGGCTTATGGGAGCCATTAGCTCCATGGCAATATGCACCAAAGTTTATTACTGTGCATTAATTGCACATGTTGACATACCCAGTTACTACAAGGAAAGACTTTTTTTTCCTGCCTTTCAAAAACAAGGTGCGTATTATATTCTGGAGTATGTTATATGTGAGAAAATATGGTACTATTCAAATAATTTAATTTGGGCAACTTTTACTTCCCAGACATAAACTGAAGAAATAAATACTTGAAATAATAGTAAGAACTAGATACTCCTGGATGTGACATTCCCCTCCAGCCCCCAGTAAACCAGTCAATAAACCAGGAAAAGGCAATGCTATTTTAGACTTGGCTTGGTAGGGGATAAGGACAGTATCAAACAGACTGCTCATGAAAAATAAATTTGGATTGAGTAGTCATGAATTGTTTCTATTTAAATCAAACAACAGAATAAACCAAAGTAGATCTGTAGCTAAAATTATTGATTTCAAAGAGTCAAACTTTGATACATAAAGGAAGCTAATTATTGAAATCACCTTGATGTGAGAGCTCAATATGCTCCTGAAATTTCTTCACGTAAGGATCCTGAAATCTGTCAGGAATCTACATTTCAAAGTATGGTGGGGGGGACGTGGAGGGAAGAGTAAAAAACATACAAGAAGTTTGAATAGACACCTAGAAGTTTGAAAAGACTATATAAAAAACCCCTGCAACAACTGGAAAAAATATTGATCAGCCAAGAAAGCTATGTCTTAAAGGTCAAGAAATGCAGGGATAAAGTGAGAATTGCCAAAAGTCAAGCTGAGTTAGATCTTGCAAAGGATATTAAAACAAATAGCAAAAGGTTCTTCAGCTGTATAAATAAGGAAAGAAAAGGGGAACTAGAAGTATGGCAATGCAGTAAAGATGGAGATAGAGGATAAGTTAGTTATGGCCCCAAAACTAAACAATTAGCTTACCTCAGTGTCCATAATGACAATGTTGTTGACCATGAGGGAGAAGCAATTTGGATAGTATGGATGGAAATTGGGTATGGAAGGGAAAAAGATATAACCAAGGTAGGAATAAAAACAACTCCAAAAAGCTTAAGTTTCTCAAGTACGTGAGAGCTGATAAGTTCCAAGGCAGAATTCTAAAAGAAATGGTACATTAAATTACAGATTCTTTAGTAGGCATTTGTAATAAGTCTATTGAGTTAAGGATGGTATAAAATGAGCAGAGGCTGGCAAATGTGCTTATACGTAAAAAGGAGGAAAAGATGGACTGTTGCAATTAGCTGATGACACAAATTTGGGAGGCATCATCAATAAAGAGGAAGCTCAGGATAGAATGGAGAAAAAAATGGATGATCTTTAGGGAGGCAGAAATCTAAATTTAACTGTAAAAATATAAGGTCATACACTTAGGGCTAATAAAATACTTTGCTATAAGATTAGATTTCAAAAATTGGAAATGACATAAAAAATGAAGGACCTGGGTGTACTGATTGATCATATGATAGCCAGAAGCAAACACAGTGCAACTGCGTAAAAGACAAATGAGATTTTAGGATACACCAAAAAGTAGATTCAATAAGAAGAGGATAGTGTTAGTGCTATGACCTAGTCAAACTCATCCAGAACACTACAGTTCTGCTCACATATGTTCCAGAAAGATGACTTCAAAGCTTATTAAAGACCTTGAAGACCATTTCCTCTTTAGCTGCCCTCTCATCCCCCAGATAAGGCACACTGATGATGTCATATGGGTGCATGGCAAGGAATCTCCAGAACAGTTCCATTAGGATTTTAACAACTTCCACCCCTATATCAAACTGACTGTAATATTCCACTCAGCAAATTCATCTTTTGGATACCATTGTAAAAGTTTGCATCAGCATAACATTGTATTGGAATCCAATTGATAGCAACAACTACTTCTACACTAATAACTCATCTTAAACACACCGCTAAATCCATCATCTACAGCCACGCTCTTCATTACAGCTGTGTCTGCTCTGATCCCACCGAGTGGGGTACACACCTTAAAGATATGAAGCAGGAATCCCTACAGTTACAACAGAATCCTAAAACCACAGACACTAAAATCAACAGAGCCAGACTTAGACACCACTCTAACCTGTTACAATACCAATACTGAGATGAGAACAACAGAATCCCTTTTGTTGTCATATGCAGCCTCCATCTTGAACACTTTAGATGCATCATTAGTGACCTCCAACCCCGCCAAAAAACAATGACCATCTCAAAGTAGCCATGGAGTACAAACCTTCCCTTGCTTACTGACAGTCCCCTATCCCCCCACTCCTACCCCAGACTTTGGACAGTGTTTGTCCAGAAACAGACGACTTGACTCCTATTCTTACCAATGTGACAAATCTTTGCTCCAGACCCAGATGTCAACTGTGCCTACTCATCAACACAGACCACATCCTCACTGGACAAAATAACATGGACCATACAATCCAAAGTTGATTTATGTACATGTTCACCAACTTCATATTGACCGTCATTTGTTTACAGTGCCCCTTTCTTATCTACATTGGCCAGATAAAGTAATCCTTACATAAAAGACTGAATGGACACCAACGTGACATCAATTCCAGAAAGACACACCAGCCTGTGCAGAATACTTTAACCTCCCTGGATATCCCATTGTTGAACTCAGAGGGCATATCCAGATGAGCATGACTGCATGGTATGTGTGGAATGTGGTGCCACAAATGTGTCTGCAGCTCCACATACACAAAGTCAGGTGTTCTCCACTCTGCAAATATGCACTGCCTGTGTGTGCACTGCTTTGGTTTATTTTTTCTGTGGGTTTTTTTTTTGTGCTGAAAAGTGTCAGCCAGGCTCTGCGCAGCAAAATTCCCACAGCTGCAGCCCTGAGAGGACCCCAGAACCCCAGGTAAGGCTGCTGGGATCAGCACAATGTTGGCAACTTGCTGTGCACCAAAGCATGAATGGCACAGGCATTCCCTGGGGACAAGTAGTGGCATGGCAAGGTATGCTCACCACACGTCTTGACACACTCTATGTGCACGGGTATGCTCACCACTCTATGTCTTGACACACTCACACATATGCATTCAGTACTGTTGGCTAGTACCTGTATCAGTACTAACAAACTGCTGTATGTTAATCTATTGCTCAGTAATTGCTGCACACATGTAGATGGTGATTCTTTAATGCACATTAGATTAGCCTAATGCACAGTAAAATGCATGTGTAGACATGCCCTTTATCTCTGCTAGTTAGTCTAAGGTTTATATTTATCCTGTATTGTGCTGTATTTGAAAGCAGCCAAAAAGGAATGCCTGGAAGTAGCCTTCCCAGCTTATATCAATAGTTGGAACGTGTGAACACAGATGATTGCAGTGCCACAGTGAAGACATCCTACCATTGCAGTATATTCATGTCCAATCTTTGAAAGGGTATACAGCACTAGGAGTGTGTCATTGTTAACATAAAGAAGCATATCCACAGTAGCTTTAACCTAGTTAACTTAGATAACAAAAGCAGCCAAGAAAGGACCCCCTGAGTTTCACCATGTACTGCTAACAAAAGCACATACTCAGTCCCTAGTGTGATTGTATTTCATTTCCTATGGCCTGTAGTGCCCTATATTATTATGTCTCATTATGTACTCTTTATTCTATTGCTTCACATGACAGCTAGATTAAAGCTGGCACAAGTATATATTCATGTTATAATCACACTTTCATTATACTATTTATTTTTCTTTCATCATCTTAAGAGTTGGGTTTTTTGGGGGTTTTTGGGTTTTTTTATGGGGAAGGACCTTCAGCATACTGAAACTGAGAAAGGAAAACAGACCCTCACTCACCTCAGGACTAATCAGTTCTGGCTAGTGCTTAGGTATGATGTCACTTACGGCTCTGATAGACATTACAGTTAAAGTGCAATTCATGTATTAATGGAGATATAAATTATAACATGCTACATAGTCAAGCAATTTATCATCCACAAAAAAAAAGGTCAGAGATATTATCTGTGCAATGTGAAATATCTTTGTAGCTTGTTTGTAGCTCAGTTTAATTTGAATACATAGCTTGTTACATTCAGTGTGACCAGTTCCTTTAGCATCCGAGGATGGATTTCTCTGTCTCCTCCCTGTTCCTTCCTGCAAAGGAGTCTTTCTGTGTCTCATGTTAAACTGTGCTGTTACAAGGTGTCTCAGCAGGAGATGTCATAACTCAATATGATATGCTTTCCTTGAACATAATATGGATGTGTTGGGGAGAGAGTTAATACATTATCAAAAGCAGGTCATAAATTGTCCCATAAGAGTTCAAGCCCAGCCGCTCCTGCCTCTACCCCACACCCACTTTGCCAGTTTCCCTTGCCCTATGCAAGGGTTGGGAGAGAATTTATTTTACCAGTGTTTTTTATTAGTAGCACAATGAAGATAGGAAGTGGGGGAGTCTCCTACTGCTGGCACTTCTGGATAGCTTTGCTTTTCTTGGCAATATGAAGCAGATCACATGGAATGAAAGTTTCCAATAAGCTATATTACCTGTCACTTGATGAAAACAGCGTCTGTCAGGGGCCAAAAAATACACTAAAACAAAAATGGACAAATGCCAGTCTTGCTGCTGTATTGCACATTAACTAAAATTCCCACAACATTAATGTACCAAATTTTTAATAAATGTATAAGGTAATGAAATAATTTGTGTCTTTTTATATGAAGAAATGTAAATATAAATGTTTGTATGAAGGTTTGATTATCTTCTTATTTTCACAGGGTAGTTAACCCAACATGTGAGAAAATAATATAATAAAATAGGGAAAAAACAAAAAAAGTTGACTGGTTTAAAATTGTAAGAAAAGAAAAAAAATAATAATATATGAGTTCTTTCTGTTTGCTTTCTGGGCATTGAGCCTGTAAGGTTAGTGATTTCTAGCTTTTCTCCTCAAAAAGAGGCATTAGAAACTTATTTTTAAAAATAAATAAATGTTACATTTATCGTATAATAAACTTACTTCAGGATTGAAGGCTTTGGGAAAAGCAGCAACTTTTGAGGAATTGTGGCAAAACGTTGAGGTTTAGCAATACTGTTTATATTTTATACCTTCGTAATTTCAATGACTTAACTTGATTTCATTGTTTCTTTCTGAAAAAATAAAAAAGTCCTTAAGGACTTACCTGAACATATAGGTTAAGGGTAGGTATTGAAAAAGCCTGAGGAAGAAGTGCTCTACATATTACACTTTAGTTAAAGCACCCTAGATTAGGTCAGGAGTGACCAGAAGAGACATCTGTTGTTCAGTGTTGTGGGGGGAGGGAGATGGAAGTGGAGGAAGCCCAGAGTCTGTTTGCACCGGCAGAGGCCAGCAGGCTGGTGGTGCTCCCATGTGCCTCTCAGGAGACTGCTGGAGAAGGCTGAGCACAGCTGATCAGCCAAACAGCTAGCCATCCTTTATTGACAAGTGTGGCCCTTCTCCCTGGCCATGCCCACTCCCCCCCCAACAGCTGGCAGGTGTCAGCAGCAGTGGCTGGGGTGGGAGAAGAGGAGAAACAGAGCACCCCACTGCACAAATCCCCCAGATATGCTGGCTTAGGTCTTGTGGGGTGCAAACTGGATCTATGTGGCAAGGGGCCCTGCTCCCCCCACCCCCCTACTTCCCCCAGTTCTCAGTGTGGTAAAATGCCATGTGCAGTCCTGAGCTGCAACTGTCAGAAGGACTGAGGGGGGCATAGGCCCCTACAGGCCCAGCTAAGCACATCTCCCCCAAGACACAAGCCAGGAAGTGTATTTCAACGTGGATTTTTGTGTATGCTACAGTAGAACTGAGGGTCTGATTTGCCTTTCAGATCATTTATAACTGGTAATGAAGCACAGGATTAAAAAATACTGTTAAATATTATAATAATAAATATCTGTTTTCTGTAATTTTTTTTTACTAATATATACTAAGTGCAGTGAGTTGAAGAGGCATGTTCCTGAATGAGGAATTTTACATGTGTAGAAAAATGAGGTCTCATCATAATATTTGATTGAATGAGGACATAAAGGAACCCAACATGTATTCATACCAAAACAAAATGTAAACACAATGCTAACTGAATATCCATGTATGTATTTATGGGTGCTGACACAAGTGACATTTTGTTGTGCAGTCAGCCCCCTGAAGTGTCCTACAGCCATTCCCTTGTAGAAATGCATGGTTTCAGAGAACTTTAAAGGGACCAATCCCACAAAATTTGAACCCTTCTTACATAAGGAGCACCTTCATTAACATGTCAGTGTGCAGTGGGAGCAGAACTGGGCTGATACAGAATGGGACAGGGGAAAGCAAGCAGTGTTTCATTTGGGGGTTGCTCAGCCTGCCCTGGAAGATGGTTGCATTGGAAGCCTATAAAGCACCATGAGTTACAGTGGGGAGCTGCATGTCTGTCAGCACCCTATGTATATTTATATAAGCTATTTATGTTGCCACATTCTATTGAATAACCTTATTTCCTCTAACATATGATCCATGGCATACAATTGATTTTGTGAAAGAACAGAGACAGTAAAATAAACATCCACTGATTTTTTTAATATTGTGTATTTTTATCTAATAGTTAAGAGTACAACCCTATTTTCAACTTACTGAATATGTTAACTAATAATTAGGTCTAAATAAGTAATAAAGATTATCTATTTATCTATATTTTACTGGACAAAGTGGATACTGATGACATAATGGGTCTTTCTATGTATTGGAAATATATTAAAATGAAGCCAATAAAAATACAAAAAAGGGATATGGTTAGTTGTAATATTTAACAGTATTCATTCCGTCTTTCATCACCAGTTATAAAGGATTTGGTAAACTAATTAGGACTTCAGCATACATAGAAATAGCACAGATAGGCGTTTATGTGCTGCAATACCTAACTTTTTCTCAGCCTGAACCCTAGTGGGATCTTCAGACATGAGTTAGGCATGAATTAGGCATGAGTTCGGGTCCAAAGTTGCCTATATGATGGAGGGGGACATTTTGAGCAGGTAAGCAGGAAGCAACAAAAGCTAGTCCTGACAACTATGCACTGAAGAGCAGCAAGACTTAGCTACCAAAGTGGCTAAGAGGCATATTCCTATTTTAGCCAGGAAAAGTGCCTTTCTGCATTTGGAATCCTAGCAGTAAAACCTCATCTGGAATTAGGTGTCTAAACCTGGATTTTGTGTGCATAGAAAACCACAAAAAGACAGAAAACAACCACAGAATAACCAGTAGCCTAAATGTTAAGACACTCGGGGATGTGGGAGTCCTGAATTCAAATTATGCTTCCTTTGATTTGGAACAAATTAGAAACCTGAATCATTGGTGACTGTCTAATATCTAAGTTATAGAGGGCTCTTGGGTGAGGAAATTTTTTGTTACCTTTGGTTTCATTTTGTTTATAAATACATATGCATTGAATGAGAGCCTGGTTCTATAATGTAGGGTAGGTCAAAAAGATGAATTCTTCCTCTAATTAATATGAAAATATTTTTTAGTTTATACTGTCTTTCCTTCCTACAATATTTAAATATTTTTGGTTTATCTGCCTTTCTTGCCAACATTTTTTAATCAGAATGGGGCAGGATTGTTCGCATTGCAGGCTTCATACTAGTTACCTTTTCTGATCTGAGATTGAAAGAAGTCTATATCAATATTGGTCTGACCGAAGTGGTTCCTAACTCTTTTCCCTTCCCTTTCCTCCCTTCCCCTCTCCTTTCCTTCCCTTCCCCTCTCCTTCCCTTCCCTTCCCTTCCCTTCTCATGACATGAAAATTCCATTGTGCAGAGTGAAGTGGAAACTTAATAAAGTCCTAATATAATAGGTGCCCAGTGCAGATATTTTTAAGAGGCCCAGGGCTATGGATTTGAAAAGGGATTGGGAGAAGGAACCTCTAAAAGTAGATGGGAAATAGTTTGGTTCCTAACTCTCTTCTGTATAGAACAGACAAATCCCTGTCCCTTGCATTCCACATTGGTGCTGGGAGAAGCTGAAATGGGAAATGGACTGATAGCAGTAATTTAACAGGGAAGACAAAGAGAAAGGTTGGTGGTATCAAGCCATCACCTCCATCAGGTGGTCTGGATTACAAAGAAAGGATGACATAAATTCAATGTGGGGTTGTCAGATAGGGCCCCGATGAGTTGCTTATTATAGTTGCATCACTAGTTAAATAATTTTACTGGCACCTTGTCTCTTCTTGCAGTATTTTTGACAATGATTCTGTTGATGGTGCAGTAGGAGGATTAGAGTCCAGCTGAATCAGTTTTATATCTGTTGACTCTTGACTGCAGGTAGAAGTAAAAAGCAATATGAGCATCTTTTATAGTCACTCAAGTTACCAGATTTGACTCTTAAAACACTCTAGGGACAGTTTTGAGTAATGAGCCAGTTTTTACACAGTCACCTTTGAAAGCACTATCACAATTTATGTTTCACTTAATATTGTTCATAAGTGGCATACAACCCTTGAGAGATCTACGGAACTGACATGAATTTCTTATGACCTGTACAACAACAAACGATAATGTCACAAAATAGAGGAAGATAATCATAGAAAGCCTAAAAAATATTAAAATGAGGCAGAAAGAGCAGTATGTACATAGAGATCTTGCAGTCTGTTCTCAAATAAGGATCTCATCTCACTGCTAAAAGTCTTTAATCAAAGCCTGAATCTGAGCTATAGCTTCACAGGGCATGTCCACATGAGCACACATGTGCCTCTTTCCTTGCCTCAAACCCCTTTGAGGTGGGGCAGCAGGCACGTATGGAAACAAATAAATGTTCCCCACACTGCAAGTTTACAGTGTGGGAAGAAAATTAGACTTCTGGATATCCCAGGGTCTAAAAAAATTAACATTTAAAAAAGAGGCTCAGGCAACTGGAGTCTGGGTCCTCCATGGAGGATGCTTTGGCTGCTAGAGCATCTCTATGGTTGGCCCTCACCTTGGTGCTGAAACACATGGCTGGCCAGGCCACGTGTTTCAGCACCAGAGCTCTAGTGCTGGTGAGTAAGGGGTTGATGGGGGGCTTGAGGAGGGGGGAGGGTACCATGGGGCAGACCCCCAGTGACCCCACCCATTCCCCCTCTCCTCCCACCAGTCCCCCCCCAAGGCCCTCTTCCCTTACCAGAGCTGGCCCTTCCCCCTGCCAGCCCCCCTGAGGCCCCTGACCCCTACCTTGGCCAGCCCCATCCCCCCAAGCCGCCCATCCCTGTACCCCTACTCCTTCCTTTAACCCCCCACCAAAAAACCTGGCACTTACTGGCTGTTGGAGCTGTTGTATGGCTGCCTCAGGCCCTGCCCATACAGTGCAGGGCACGGTAACAGTCTGAGCAGCCCCAGCTTGAGCCTTCCTGCCCCTCCACTGTCTTGTGCTGCCTGGGAGGCTCTGTCAGGAAGCCCTGGAGCACGCCCACTCCTGCTTCTAAGGTAAGTAGAGGCTTTCTTTTCCATTTATTTTCTGCTTTTTTCTCTGTGTTTTTTTTAAGTGATGGGGCCTGGGATTGTGGGGTTAGCCTTGGGGACTTGGGTGTGCAAGTTGGGGGGGGTGAGAATGGGTAGGGCAGACATAGGGGGGGTCTGGGGGAGCAGGGAGAGTGGGGCTGGGTGGGGCAGTGTGGCGGAGCACAGTGGGTGCTCGCCACTTGTATAGATTGCAGCAGGGCACTGGGTGTGCGTGCCTTGCTCCCAGACGAGGGAGAAGCCACTGGGGCCAAGCGCCAGCAGAGATAATGAATTCAGCTGAGAGTTGCCAGGACAACTAATGAGAGTCAGCTGACCCAAAGGGGCAGGGCTTGGCTCTTATAAGACCCAGAGCTGAGGCCAGGGAGGCAGTTTTCTGCCAGAAGCTGGAGGGGTAGGAGCTCTGAGAGAGTCTGTGAGTGCAGCTCACAAGAGCTCCAGAGGCTGGAGCAATGATGCTAAGTAGGAGCCAGGAGGCTTATGTAGTTATGGCCAGGTGCCCAATGTTTAAGTTATAGCCAGAGGCTTGTATTTTGTCTGTGGTTTACACCGGTGGTTTGGGGGAGACCATAGGGGTTGGAGGAGGCCTCATAGAGGGACCCCAGCAGTGTGGGGATCCCGATGCTCGTGGGGTGCAGTATGCTCATAGGTGCCAGTGATGGCACAGCAGCACAGGGGTGTGTAGACCCCAGCCCCAGAGAGGGGGGGGCATTTGATAAGGAGCCCAAGTTGGGCTGCCCCCCTGGAAGGGGGGGCAGCACGGAGAAGCCCGCGAGGGGCACTATTTGAGAAACCCACAAGGGGCAATGATTGAGAGGCCCGAGAAGGGGCAGCACTGGTGAGCCCAGGACAGGCAGGTTGAACCGGCAAGAGGCTAGTGCAGCGTCAGACCCTGGCTAGAGGCTGGCTGCTGTGGTGGACCCCAAGAAAGACAGGGGTTAGCAGCAGAGCACCTCCTGGATAAGGGCAAGTGCTGCGGTGGTCTCCAATCTCAAGGAGGGATAGCAGCACAGTCTGCCTGACCTTATTAGAGGGTAGCCGTGAGGTGGACCTAAGAGACCAGGGAGAGAAGGCTCAGAATGGGCGAGTATATAGAGGAGGCCCAGAGTGGGCATTGAGAGCCCCTAGTCAGGGGCAGCACACAAGACTGAGAGCCCGGGGGGGGCAAGCGTACATTTGACACACCAATGTCCGGTACATCAGCGAGACTTGGGACGTAGTATCAGGGGTTGGTAGGAGCCATGTTTGGCCCTAAGGCCAGACGCCTGGAAAGCCCCCATCATACGGAGGGAACATCCCGGTGGGTCTGGGAGATCACAGGGACGAAGGTCCTGGTACACCACGCCCAAGGCAGTATAAGGCAGCCTCCCATTATATACCTATTATGATCAAAGACGTGGCGGGCGAGAATTGAGGGTGCCTTGGGCCGGACTTGGCATAGGCAGAGGGCCTTCAGGAGATCACAGCCCTCCTGTAGGACCATGCCATGACAGGCAGCCGTTGGGGGGGTTGCAGCAACTGGTGGGGGATGGGGTCAGGTGTGGTAGCAATTGGGGGACTGGGGTGGGGCATGTGGCTCTTGCAACAGGGTGGTAGCCCCTGTGGGGGCCATTTAGATCCTGTTGGGGGCTCATACCTCTTGTGTGGGGGTTGAACTCCCTGTTGAAGGACCAGACCCCATGTGTGGGGGCCATTGCCCTGTGGAAGTACAGCAAAACATATATTCATGAATTCATGAAACATTTACTTAGAGTTCACTTTATTATTATGATAAAAGACTTGCTTTAACACTGTAAGATATATCAATAAAATGTTGTCCAACTGATCACTGTCTCTTTCCTGCTCTCTGTCTTTATAGTAGTCTTTTGTTTACTTGTGGAGGAACATGGATCTGGGGGTATTTCAAAGAGTGACTTTGGGTTTTTTGGTTTTTTTTGTTTTTTTATCAGGGATTTTTCAGTTTTCCAATAGGGAACACCAGAATTCCTGCCAGAGAGGCCAGTGGCAGGACCCTGCTTGCTCAGACCTGGCATCTTGGACCCATCTGTCTGTGGTTGACCTCCTGGAAAAATGGGGCCAGGAGGACATACTTTGACAATTCAAAGCAGGCCACCACACCTGGAACATCTTCCGAGTGATAGCTGCCCATATGCCGGGGCAGGGGGCACACATGGCAGTAGTGCCTCACAAAGGCCAACCCTGCAACCACAGTCCACTGGCAGCTGACCCACAGGGGCAGATGCCTCTACTGGCTCTGCAGTCCCCACCTGAGTCTGGCAGGTACCCAGTAGGTCAAAGCCAGGCAGCAGCCCCCACTGCCAGATTGTTACAGTGGGTAGAGGGTGTAAGGAACTCTCAGGGGCGCTTCAGCAGTCCAGCTGACACAAGGGGTAGTGTCCTCAGGTACCAATTAGCTGGGTCCCAGAAGCTCCTGAGAACTAGGAACCCTGAGCTACTTGCTAGGGCAGCTTTTTATACTGCTGGGGCCAGGACAGGGTAACTTTTTATACTGCTGGGGAGAGCACAGGTGCTGTCCCCAGGCTCTAGATCCCCCTGGCTGAAGATCTGGGAGAAGCCTGGCAGGGTTAATATGCCCCAAGTGGCACAATTTGCTCCACATCAAAGTTCATGTCCAAGCACATGTGTTGAAGCAAAAAGCCCTGGCTCAAATTTGCACCACTTCTATTTGAGCTGCTACAAGTGCATGTGCTTGCCTGTGTGGACTCGCCCACACTGAAGAAAATGCTGGCTTTCACACCTAGGAACCTTAACATTACTAAAAGTTAGTAGCAATAAACTTCTACTCCAGATCAAGGTATCCAACAGTCATATGTTCAAAATGTCTTACAAAATGATTATTCTCACAAGGTGTTATAACTGGCAGCAAGGATACTGAAAATACGTGCTGTGGAGAAAAAAAGGAGAAAAGGAAACTACAATATACCAATTGAAAAGGAAACTTAACATTTGCAATCAAAGAACCCAAAAGAAGTAGCACACAAAATAAATAGCTGACAGCCTGCCCTAACTAAAATTGAGGAAAGATATTTTACAGTTGCAAAACTAAAGTTGTCTGTATCATTCCAGAAGGCAAAAAGCTAATGATAAATATATATATTTTTTCATTTTTGCCATGGAAGATATACTGTGCACTACAAATTCAAACTGCTTCAAGCTCTTATAAGGGATGAGTGCATAAAGGCTACAATAAGAAAGTCACAGGAAATTGATGAGAACAAACTATCAAAAAATCATATTGAAATAATGTCTGAGGAAAAATATAATACAAGGCACACTTAAAAGGGAATAAATGAAAGCAGCCTGATATCTGTAGTAATTATATTATTATATTGCAAATAGTGTGTGTGTGTAGGATAGATAGATAGATAGATAGATAGATAGATAGATAGATAGATAGATAGATAGATAGATAGATATTTTAATTCATGTCAGAAATGGACAAGCAGACTGAAAATCTTTCAAATTCACTCAAAATTGAAAGAGCAACAATGTTAAAGACAATTATCCACTATGCTTCCTTAAAATATGCCACATTCCACAGAAGTATTCCAATGGAGATGGCTTTGTACATCCCTCTGAAGATGCTTTGAGATGTTAGTTTTAGAGAGCAATTTGAGAGCAGCTGCTAAGCACAATCCTAGAATTGCTTCACTACTATACTTCTGGTTTTTGAGTGTGCAGGCTGGCACTAGTACAGTGTAGACAAATCCTTACAGTTTTAGACAAACTTCTTCAAAAGGTTTCGGGGGTGGAGGTTGTTTAGGTTTTAGTGTTTTGTTTTGTTGTTTTTTTGTTGGAGGGTTAATGAAACTTGTCTGGTATCACAGGAATTCTGACAGGAAATTCAATAAATCACTACAGTATGCTACAGGCACATTTCCCAGTTCTTCAACTATGAAAAATCCTTTCTCTGACTCACATTTTATGCCTTATTCACTCTGTAATCTGAAACTTTGTAAGAAAAGAGGCAGAAGTCCCACAGATAGCAGCCATCTTACTACACAGGTTTTCTTCATTCCCATGCTATTTGCAAAGGTTATAAAACATAAATCAAACAGTATTTTGTGCCACTGTATAAAAACATGTAATATCTATGGGTTTCTATGTAGTTAACTATATAGTTCTACCTGTGGCAATTGAAAATTTCCAAATGTAAAATGATAGTCAACAAGAATGCAGATTGAAGCCCAAATTCTCTTTAACCTTAGCGGCTGGCCTTGCCCTTTTAAGCATGCTCAGAAGGTTGGACTGTGGTTGTATAAACTCAGTGACAGAATAGAATCACCTAGGTAGACACCTAACTGTGTGCAAGTCCCTAAAAGTGTGATCAGAGAAATAAGAGAACAGAGGAGGAGGGTGTATTAGCTCATTAATTTGTGAGCTTTTCCAGGACACCCAGATTCTGTGCATCCGTTATGCAAAGAGGGCTTGAAGTTGCATCCTGACCTTTCTTAGGGCTTTCACATGCAGGGACTTCCAGTCTGTAGAAATAAAGCCTAAATCTCACAAATATTGCCATCAATTTCAAGTAATCTTCAACTAGGGTGTTATAGTTTTTTTCACTGTTTTTTTTAAATGTTCCTTTATTGAACATTAAACCTCCTAATCTGGAGAACAGAGATAACACTGAGACTGTAGGCTGAAGATAACTCCCTAGAATTTCAGGTTCTTCTAGGTTACTCCAGTCATTGGACAGCCTATCCTAGTATGATGTCTTCCAAGCTCCTTTTATGACTTTAGTCTAAGACCTATTCTAATAGTGACATGGAGAAATGTGTTAACTTAGCTTTCAGTCAGCAATAATCATTGTTCAGTGTCCCAGGGCAGAGATACATGCTAGGGAGCAGTAGCCAGACAAAAGGAATGCAAAGCTGTCCGAAGTAGGTAAGCAAAGCAGCCACAGCATTCCCTACCTAGCTGATGGCAGAAAGTAGCCAAAACCTCCTTCAGCTCAGGGTAACCCTGGATTGAGCAACCCAACCACAATCCTATACCCAGTTCAGAACAAAGGATGATCAGGAGCAGACCTTCAAGCAGACCTTCATGTCAGATATGTCTACATCCTGTTATCTGAACAATGAATCATTTAGAAGCACAACATCTACTATGTTCCTCAAGCTAACTTAATGCTTAACTTTGGTCAGATGCAAGATGGCCACTTGACAACAAAATTGATATTTAGGTAATGAGTATTGAATAACATATTCAAGTATACTATACTTGATATATAAATAATTATACTATTCAATGTCACATACAACTATTTTCAGGCACTCATGTGAATCATCCATGCTTCTGAACCTTCAGCCTTCACAAGCATGTGAGGAGTCACATTGAAATCAATGACAATCAGGCACTTAACACACACAGGCATTTTAGAAAATCCTGCTTGGTGTCTCTGTTTGTATATTCTATAACTATGAAAAACCTAGATCTATAACAAGTTTTGAGGATTTTTTTCCTCTTAAAATAAAGTTACTTTAAGATCTAGATCTGTGTTGTCTTTTGTAGCAACCCCCCCCCCGTTTTTCTTTTAATTCTTTTAAAATGCATTCCCTCCCCATCCCAAACCATTTCTGACTTTGTCTCTCCCTCTCTATTCCCTATAGATACATGTAAGTTAGGATAAGCTTCAGTTTTTTATTTTGGTAGCAAGTTGTATTTGTTTTGTTTTTTCACTGATTATGTTTATATTGATTTTTACTGTTAGGCCTGAATCATATAGTAACAGTAAGTAACTTGGACCAATGATTCAGCCACTGGAACCACCCTCAGAATTCAAGAAACAAAAGATGAAGCAACCCACCATTGTGCCAGGTGAGAACCCCTCAGTAAGAACTCCTGGAGCCCTCTGGAAAAGGACTGACATTGCCTGGACAGGCCCTTCCATAGGAGATCAGAGGTATTCTGCCCCATAAAGATGGGTAGTGAAGACTGACTCCTTGGGATGCCCTCTCCATCTAGACCAACAGAATGCCACACCACCTTTCACCCAGAGGCCCTGCCTCTGGACAACACCTACTAGACAAAGACCACTTTCCAGCCTGGATAGGTAGCTATCACCCCTACCCCCTCTTCAACCAAGGACTTGGACTCTGCTTCTCTTCCCTACCTGGACTCCAACCCTTCCACTGAGTCTTTTCCTCCTCCCGCCATTGAGAGTGCTTGTGTGTGTGGGAACCAGTAAGTTCAAGGGGCTGTGTAGTGTCTTGTCTGTTTAATAAACCTGTTATTTTGAAACCCCAAGTTATTTTTTGACTGTTTTCTCTGTGGCACCACTTATCTGCCCCCCCCCCCAATCTCTCAGCTGTCTGCCTCAGTTTCCAGCCCCAAGCTCCCAGGTTTCTGCTTCTCTTTCTTTCCTGGCTGTCTTCTCCTTACCACCAGGCTTTTTCCCTTGCACCAGTGACCTAGAGTAACCCTGGGATCATTTGACCTTAAGTAACTCCAAGCCTCAGTTCCTCAGCTAGCTTCTCTCTAGTCAACCAGTTCTGGCAGCTTTCACTTCTTACACTTGCTCTCTCATCTTAACCTTCCCTCACGTAACCTGAGTACCCCAAACACACATATACATACCATACCATGCAAGTTAGGAACTCACCTGTGTGTGTGTATATATATGGTGGGTGATATGTGTGTGAATTGGTGAATATACATATATGTCATTGTGTGTGTAATATATGAATTAGTGATATGTGTATGGAGTGTGAAGGTACTGACAACTGATTGTTGTCTAATTTTTGGTGTGTGTAGTGTGTGTGTGCTAGAATTGGTGATAGGTATGCGTGTGCCTAGGCTGATTTGGATGTGTATGTACCTGAGTTGGTAGTGTGTGTGTGTGCGCGCGCGTGCACTCATGTGTGTATGCGCCTAATTGATGTGTGTGTGTGTATATATGTGCAATTGTGCCATACCTGCCTGTCTAACAGCACAATATTATGATCCTAAGAGTTGACCTGACCCCACAGGGCAACAGTTGCTGATTTTAGAGATCAGACTCCAGCCCCAGCCACAGCCCCCTGCAAAAGGTCATGTCATCTGGTTTGCTGTGTTTGGAAATTTGGCAGTGGGATTGGCACTGCCCCACAACTGCCAAATTTCTGGACCCATAAGGAGCCTTGCAGGCTGGATGACATGGTTCTGTGAGTCAGATTCAGCCTGTGAGCTGGAGTTTGAACACCACTGTTTTAGATAACTGTAAAACAAAAGTACATTCAGAGGAAGTATACATAAAACATTTTGCATTTATAGAGACAAGAGGCAGAGATTACAGACTGCAGCTGCTTGCCAACTCAAAGTAGTCATTGTTCAGGCATTTTTTTTTTCTTCATATTTTTTGTATCATAAAACCAAAGGACTAGAAGAAAGTTCCTTGGTCATCAAATCTAGTCCCCCTTTTCTTCCTGGCAGCCACATCATATTTCCCTTTTCATAAATCTTTCAAAACCCCACCTTGTTACATGCACATAAATCAATTTCTTCAGTGTTATCTGTTTGTACTAGCATATTAACTGTTCATTCTAAACTATAGTACTTGTAATACAATTCAAAATCCATATATGTATTAACAGCAGTTAGTTATAATGTTGTGTCTACTGAAGCTTGATTACAAGTATTTCGGTTTTGTTAGATTTTTAAAATTTTCTTCTTCCCTTTTGCTCATTTTATTATGTTGCTTTTTGCTGTGTAGCCCAACTTGAAACTAGGAACAAGACATAGTGAATATTATGTGATACTTTCAGTGTATTATTAATCTGCTGATGTGTATAAGACACCTCAAATGAAAACTTTTCCTTCATTTTTCTAGATAACATTTTTGTTTCTGTTTTGCTTAATTGTTCATATGTATATAAAACTGGGATAAATTTCCTTCTATACATGAAGCTTCTTTCTTTTCCCATTCTGCACAGTTTTCTATATACTTGCATATATCTATAAACATTTGTATCCCATTGTGATATATAGGAGGCCTGACTGGGTGTGTCTACAAGTTCATTAACACAGTGTTTCCCCACCAGTGAACTGAGACACAATGATGTGCCATCGGAAATGAACAGGTGTGCTATGGAATTTTGCCAGGTCAATGAGCTATAATTGAGGATGGGGAGTACGAGGATGGGGAATTCTTTAACCGGTTTGATGCAGAAAATTGTTATTAATGTAAGTGTGCCTTGGGCTGGGAAAAGTTGGAAAACACTGCATTAATGCACAGTAGTTACTGTGCCTTTAATTTAGTACTTGTATAATCAAGTACTAAAAAAATGTGCAGTAATCAGAGTTACTGTGCAGTAGCACTGGCGGACGCCCTTTAAGTGACACTATTTCTCAGTAGTTTATTATAGTATAAAAATATGCATTAGCATTGTTTGTGGTTTGATGCTCTACTGCTCTGTTAGTGTCTTGTACAGACAGGCTGTCTGCCTCTGTTCTAATTCACATTGAATTGCACTTTATTCAACACATGGTTCTATGGACTGCAAAATGACTAAATGTAATATAAGTTTCGTTCTTTCTGTTCCTTTCCTGAGTAAGATGTGATATTTAACCATAGTGCTACCTAACAATCTAACACAAGTTTTTGTTAAGCCTATTCAATGCAGTCTATGATGTTTCTTATAGAAATCAGGTCAATGCTTATATTATGTGTACCTACTGTTTGTTCACTAATGTGTGACCCTGTTGCTACTGTACCTGTATGACAACTCCTCTGTGGTGCTTATTTGTGTCGCACCACTGGAGCCTTAATTCCGACAGGCCCTGGAGCAAGAACGGACGGACTCTAGCTTATTTCTTTTTCCCATGCTAGGCTTTGATTTCCCCTTTTATTGGCTGCTAGACAGATCAGATATCGCGAGATTGCCGAGATAAGGGCGAAAATACTCACACGTTTGTTGTTAGTAGCAGGTTTTATTGGTCCGTTTTATAGCCGTCAGAGATTGATCACCAAAGGAATGTTACAGCAGTCAGGGATTGATCACCGAAGGAATGTTACAGCAGTCAGAGATTGATCACCGACGGAAGGGGGAGGATTCGGGGGGTTTCAGGTTCTGCTTTGGCTCTTCACTATGGCTTTAGCAAACAAGCTTTTGGTAGAGACCCTGTGTCCGACCTCTCAACGATCACAAGCCGCAGATCGCGAGACGGAGAGCTCCACTCGCTTCACCTATGGGCGGGGTTTTATAGTCAGACCTAGCCTATGAAATTCTTTGTTTTCATTCTATTCCTTTTAT
>JAGPOW010001338.1:35474688-35498031 GCA_030014935.1 Caiman crocodilus | reverse complement strand
GGGGGGGGTGCCCGCCTTCAAAGCCCTCTGTGCCACGTGGAGGACGGCCGTCTCAAATACGCACTCTGATAGGTTTTTGCACGTGAACCATGGGACAAGGAAGGGTGGATCTGTTTTTATATATATGTGGGGGTCTGTGACTTTGGCATGTTAAACACGACATGTATTACTGAGAAGGTGTTTGTCACGGCATGATGTTCTGCATGTCTTGGAATGGTTTATCTTTGGTGTGGTTTGATGGTTTTATTGCTTTCTGTACCAGATCTTTTGTGAAATAAAGTTGTTAAAAAGTCAAAAGTTCTTCCTTCTGCTTTGGACACTTCGGACTAGGCTCACTTGGAGCTGCATGGAGTGATCCTAAGCATAAGACTCCCCAGCTTTCTATCTCTTTTCTTTTTTCACTCCAACCTGTCTAAAGGTCTCTAGCTTCTCTTTATGTCACTTTCTGATTCTTTTTTCACATTTTTGTAGCTTCCCCTCACCCTTTCTCTCTCCTCTCTCTCCCTTCCCCCCTTGCTTCTGGTTTCCTTGTTTGAGTTGCTTCTTGCAGCCTTCTTTCTTACTGTCTCTTACCCTTTATTTCTCTCTTTTCTGTTTGCTTCTTGCGGGGAGTTACCTTTTCCATTAGCCTGCCTTCTAGAGGTGTTCTTAATTGCCCCATCACCACCCTCACATCCCTTTGATTTCCTTTTTCTTTTCTTTTCACCATTCTAACCCCCACTCACCTCCTTCCCCTGCCACTTTTTTTCCCTTCCACCCTTCTCCCCCTCTTTGGGGAGGTCTCTTATCATTTGCTGCTCTAGGGGTATATTTTTCTTCCCTCTGCCCTTACTTTGCTCTATCCATGCTTTTCTTTCACCCCCTGATTCCCTCCCCCCTTTCAGCTACTTATCTTCATTTTCTGTTTTGGCTGCATTCCCAGGAGCTTGGCCTTGAGCTCCTGTGTTTATGTTTTTGTTTTTTTTGGTTCCCTTAGTTTTTTGCTTTGCAGTTAACCCTGTCCTAGTGAGGAATGGCTGCTCCTACACCTGGCAGCTGGCATGAAGCTGTCTCTTGGGACCTCCCACTGACTTATGGCCTGAGGGTTCATACCCCTCTCCATGTAGGCCTCGAGGTTGGCATAGAAGCTCTAGCTGTGCTCCTGGGATGGCATACCATCCGCTATGTGGGTTGTGTGAACACAGTCCCAATGATTTACTTGAGCACGCCCACCTTGGTTGACAGGGTGCAGAGGGCCTAGACATTGTGGGCATCCACTACCCAGTCATGCCCCTAGAGACTCAGGCAGTGAGGGTGGTGATCTGAACATCCCACCACACGTTTCTGACTGGAAGCTGGCCAGGGGACTAAGGAGTTCCTATGAGTCCTTTTCGCCGACTGCCAATGGGAAACAAGGACCCTCAGCTGAAGCATGTCCTGTCCTTTTGGAGGCAGGTCTTCATGCTTCTCAAGGAGGGCCCCCAGTCTCTACTTTGCTCCCTGAGCCTCACGCTTGAAGGTCAGAGGTTTATCATCTGTTTGTCTGTGGGAGAGACCATGTGTTTCAAGTGTGGTGGCTCTTCCCACCTGGCTGCTCAGTGCTCTCAGGGGAAGGCAGCTGGACCATTGCCACCTGCGGCAGTGTCGACAGACAGCACGTCAACTTCTGGGGCATGCGCCCAGCCCAGTGAGGCTGGGAGATCTTCCTCCCAACCTCCTTCCACTCCTATTCCATCTCAGGCCATCGACTGATGGGGACTGGGGTCTCTGGTGTGAAACCACCATCCAGTGGAGGGGCTGGTGCTACTACCCAGGCCCCACCACCACCTCCACCATCTGTAGTGCCCTCTGCCCTCAGTGCAACAGCCCCATTGGGTGGAGGGGCAGATGCCTCCCTTTGCTCCCTGCCTGCCCCAGCCAAAGTGGGTGGGGTGGCCAGGATGTCCGTGGACTGAGGCAATGAAGCCTCATTGGATGGTGGGGTTGGGCCTCCTCCCAGCCACCCACCAATGTGGTGCTGCCTGAGGTGGCTGGCCCTGCTGGGGCAGGCCAGGAGTGGTCTGGCCCATCCCCAGAACAAGGGGAGCTGCCCACCACCACCAAGAAGATGAACAAAGAAAGGAAGATGAAGGGAGGCTCTCAAGACATCTGATTCCTGTCAGGACCCTCTACTAGAAAGCCTGACCCCACTCCGGCTGCCATACCAACTGCTCCATTGCATGTAGCCATCAACAGGGCAGACTTGGCAGGGAGGAGGAGGCTGCAGGAGTCCCCCCCTCGCCTGTCCCCCAACCTCCAGAGTCAGGTGGCAGCAGAGATGGTGGCAAATGCCTCTCCTGTGGAGGTCTGGCCCCGGGGGTGGCAGGAGAGTCTGCTACCCCTTTGGTCATGCCCCTGCTTAGCGGATTGGATGGTGAAGTTAGCAAGATGGAGATCCAGATTTCTGAGTCTCACAAGAGACATCGTGAGCGGGATGGCCTCTCCCAGACCAAGAAGACAGGGGATACCCTCGTGGAGCCAGTCCTTGACTCAGACAATGAGAGGCGGCTGATGTACCTAGACATCGAGGATATCGATGATGCAGTTGCGGGCGGGGTCCCACCAAGGGTGCAGCCTTGCTGCTGTTCTGTAGGCAACATCCACCCCAAGGTGGCGGAGCCCCCCTGGGTCTCTCCTGACTATAGGGGAGCTTCTGTCCTTGTTGAAGCTGACTAAGGGGCAGAAGAACATAGTGGGACACATCACTCAGTGGTGCACAGACCCCAAGGTGTTTGTCAAGGCTGCCAGGGCAGCAGCCAAGCTCATACAGCAAGATCTAGGCACCCAGCAGATGGCTTACCATTTGGAGAAGCTTGCCCAGAGGGTGAGAGTTGAATGGGGCCTGGGCAGGTCACTCAAGTAGAGTAGGGCATGGTAGGCCTTTCTTGACCTGTCTCTACTATCTTGCTCTGCTCTTCGGTGCTCACTCTTTCACCCATACCTTGCTTTCCTCTTCCTTTCCCACACCTACATCCATGGCAGCCACAACCATTGGCACCTTTAACATCGATGGCTGTCAAGACTTGGTGAATCACGAGGCCATCCTGGAGCTCCTGCAACAGAAGAGGCTGGCCGTCACCTTCCTTCAAGAGACACACTCTGATAGATTCAACCAGACGCCCTGCTGGGCTGCCTGGTGAGGCCAGGTGTTCCTGAGCTATGGCACCAACCTCAGCGTTGGGGTTGCGACTGTCTTATCATCTCAGCTGCAGCTTGACACGGTGGTGCCACGGGAGGTCATTCCCGGCTGCCTGCTGACTGTCCGTGT
The DNA here is from genome assembly GCA_030014935.1 of Caiman crocodilus. NCBI lineage: Eukaryota > Metazoa > Chordata > Crocodylia > Alligatoridae > Caiman > Caiman crocodilus. Next base: position 35,494,745 of record JAGPOW010001338.1, on the reverse strand, counting down.
CACCCTTGCACAACACCACCTGGTGCTCGTCAACGTCTATGTGCCGTCCGGTGGCCAAGACAGGGTTGTTTTCTTCAAGATCTTGACTGCCCTTCTGTGTGATGCTCGTGAAGATGATGACCTGCTCTACTTGATGGGGATTTCAACTGTACCACTGCCCCCCAGCTCGACTGCACAGGGCCTGAGCCCCACATACCTTTCGCTTGCAAGCTGCAAGCTGCCCTGGAGGAGGCAAACCTTGTGGACGTCTGGTGAGCTCTGTATCCTGATGTGCACCAGTACACCTGGTCCAGGATGGATGCCAGTAGTCTCACCATGGCTCTCCTCAATCTCCTTTACATCACCAGGCACCACCTGCCACTCCTGCGCTGCAGCCGCATCACTCCCTAGGGTCTGTCAGATCATGGCCTATCCCTCTGTGAACTGAGCCTTCCAGGGACAGCCTGCACATGGGCACCTTATTGGTGTTTCAATGTCAGCCTTCTTCAGGACTCCTACTTCCAGGACTGCTTTGCCCATATTTGGCAGAGGTGGGAGCCTGCGAGACTAAGCCACTCCTCCTAGAAGCTGTGATGGGACACGGGCAAGGTACAGATCCAAGCCTTTTGCCAGCAGTACACCCAGCTGGCCATGAATGAGACGCACTGATGTATCCTAGAGTTGGAGGAGGACGTGGCAGAGCTCGTGGCTGCTCTGCTGGCCGCTGGCAGCAACGCAAGCCAGTGCATTGCTGCCAGCCACTAAGCCACTGGCCACTAAGTGAGAGACTCCAGTTCTGCAGGAAATGCCTGCATGACTTGGTGGAGAGCGTGGCCTGTGGCACGAGGATCTGCCAGGAGCTGGTGGAAACTGATGCCCCAACCCATTTCTTTTTCACCTGGAGTGGTGGAGGGCAGTGAGCAAAGTCTTGGATCATCTCAAGACTCCTGAGGGCCGGGTAATTACAGAGCCAGATGAAATATGTGAACATGCTGTCTCCTCTTGTGACCTGCTTGCGGCTGAGACGTCGGTGTCTTAAGGCCACGTGGGAACTCCACGTGAGCTTACCGTGCCTCAATGCACTGGAGGTTGGCAAGCTTGAGTGGAACTTATCTCTGGAAGAAATGGCAGCCTCCGGCAAAGCCCCGGGCCTCGATAGGTTTCCTGCCGAGTTTTACAAGACCTTTTGGTCCCTCGTCGGCCCCAGCCTCCTGAGCATTTTCCAGGACAGCCTCGCTGACAAGGTCTTGCCGATCAGCTGCCCAAGAATAGAGACCTTGGCTACATTAAGAACTGGCGGCCGGTCTCCCTGCTGTGTGTGGCCTATAAGATTTGGGCCAAAGTGCTGGCCACCCGCTTCTGTGCAGTTATAGCCTCTGTCACTGGGCCCGAGCAGAGCTACTGTGTGCCTGGTAGGACAATTCAAAACAACCTGTTCCTGTTGCGTGACCTACTCACAGCTAGTGAACTCTTTGGTCTTGACGTTGGCCTCAGCTCTCTGGACCAGGAGAAGGCCTTCAACCAGGTGGGCCATGCCTATCTTTTCCAGATTCTGAAGGTTTTGAGCTCCTGTTCACCGGGGCCCTCCGGGTCTTGTACCAAGACATTGCAGCCTGCTCAAGGTGAACGGTGTGCTTTGCGCTCTGTTCCCCACAAGCAGGGGCATTCATCATGGGTGTCCACTGTCAGGCATGCTTTACACCCTGGCCATGGAGCTGCTGCTACACATGCTGCAGAGCCGCCTGAGTGGTGTGGCCCTGCCATTGGCCATGGGTCTGTCTGTTGGCCCTCCTCTCCATCTGTCGGCATATGCGGATGACGTCGCTGTCTTCCTCAACACCAAGGAAGATGTGCGGGATTACCAGTGCGCCTATGAGTACATCTCCTCCGCCCACATCAACTGGGCCAAGAGTGATACTCTGCTGCTTGGCACATGGACTGGCACATCTGTGCCAGATTTGCTGGGGGGCCTCATCTGGTGCCACGAGGGCCTCAAGGTCTTAGGTGTGTTCCTGGGGCCACCGACCTTCATGGTGCGTAACTGGGACAGCCTTGAGGAGGGGGTTGAGGCCTGCCTGCAGCGGTGGTGCTGGCACCTGCCCAGCCTTTCCTACTGGGGGTGCATCCTCAGTTTTCTGCAGCTGCTGAGGTAGCCTCTGGTGCACAACTTATCCCTGTCATGCTCTGTGCCAAGCCTGGCCTCTGTCAGCCTCGCAGCCACCCTCATCCAGGCATGTGTCCTCTACCTGCACCATCTACTTGACCCTACTCAATAAGCCTGGCTCTTACCTGAGGCGCTGGCCGCTTGGCTGGGCATGCACTCCATCTGCACCATGGGTCATCTCCTGTGTGACATCTGCGCCGCCTGCCTGCTGGCAGCAGCAGCCACCTTGGACAAACATCTCCGGTCACACAAGATCCCATGGGCCACAGATGCCGTGAGTGAGGATTTCCCTCCACTGCCGGTCACCCCAGCTGTGGCCATGGAGTTGGCTGGTGGGCCAGGCACTCTGTTACGGTTCCTCATGCCTCTTGATAGTGACATGGGTTGTCCCTTTGTTTCTCTATCGCATAAAAGTTTGTATGCCTGGGTGATTTGTGTCCACCATGCTCAGGTGTTGGCAGGCCACCCTGATACACCATGGAGATGGCACCTGGGGCCACCAGATTCCCCACCAGCCCACCCAGCGTGGTGCACATTGAATAAACCACCGACCACCAAGAAGATTGGCGACCTGCAGTGGTGGTTGCTGCATGGCAGTCTAGCCACTGGTACATTTGTGTCCCACTGTGACCCAGCTGCTTTGACGGCCTGCTCCTTCTGCCCTGGGGGCATGGAGGAGGATCTCTTTCACATCATCCTGGACTGTCCCTGCCTGTGGCTGCTCTTTGCCACCCTCGAGCCGCTGCTGTGGGCACTGGGCAAGAGCCTCTTGGAAACCACCTACGTGTGCTCCTACCTATACCAGGTGGCCTAGTGGGGTGCCATCTTCCTGGCCAACTTCTTACTGGGCCAGGCCAAGGTGGCTGTCCTCAAGAGCTACTGCAACCAGCTTACCGGCACTGGCTCAGACAATGCCCTGCGGCTCTTCAGCCTCCTAGTGCGGGCATGCCTCTCACTGGAGTTCGAGCATGCTGCTCTCCAATGGGGGGTGCCTGCCTTTGAGGCACTCTGAGCCCTTAAGGGAGCGCTGTGCCAAGTAGAGGATGGCCATCTCAAATATGCGCTCTGATGTCTTGACAGATCTGGGTGACCAGGCGGGTGCAGTGGCAGACTGTGGCTTCTGGCTTGTGCCATGCCCTGGGCCCTCACCAGGCTGCTTTTGTTTTTCTTGGGGTGAACTGTTCATCTCTCAAGGGCTAAATGGCATGTAAGGAATGATGTGTACTACTGTGAAGGTGTTTGTCATGGTGTGATGTTCTGAATGTCTTGGAATGGTTTTTCTTTGGCGTGGTTTGATGGCTTTTTTGCTTTTTGTACCTGATCTTTCATGAAATAAAGTAGTTAAAAGTCAAAAAGTCCACTTATCTTTTTAGTTAGTAATTTTTGTTTTGTTTTGTTTTGTTTTGCCTCATTATAGCCTGAAATTAACCCTGTCCTAGCAGGAATGGCTGCTCCTACACCCAGCAGCTGGCATGAGGATGCTTCTCAGAACCTCCCCATTACCCATGGCTTGTGGGTTCACAACCCTCCCTACACTGAGGTTGAGTTCTGTGTAGATGCCCTTGCTAGTCTTCTGGGACAGCGTAACATATGTTACACAGGTCATGTCAACACAGTCCAATATTTACCTGAACAATTCCACCCTAGTTAACAGATATGTGAAAAGAGCCTGGACATTGTGGGTGTACATTATTTTGTCATGCCCCTAGACACTGCAGCAGTAAGGCTGGTGATTTCTAATGTGTCCCTACATGTGACCAATTAGGAGCTGGCCAAGGAACTCGATTCCTATGGGGTTCTTACAAGTCCCTTTCACTGACTGGCAATAGGGAGTAAGAACTCAAAACTGAAACATCTTTTCTTTTTGAAGGCAGGTTTTCATGCTTCTCAGGGCGGGCCCATAAACTCTGATTCATTCCTCAAGCCTCATGTTCAATGGGTGAAGGTTTGTGATCTATTTTTCCTTTGGGGAGACCATGTCTTTTCAGTGTGGTAGCTCTTCCCACCTAGCAGCCCAATGCATGCGGAGGAGATCAGCCAGAACATCGGTGACTAGAGTGGCGCCAACAGATGGTGCATTCACTTCCGGGATGCAGGCCCCACCCAGTGAGGCCAGGAGCTTTTCCCAAGCTCCTTCTGCCCCTGTTCCATCTAAGGGGGCTGGAGTATCTGGTGTGAGAGTGCCATCCAGTGGAAGGGCTGGGACTAGGCCCCAACCCTCCCTCCCACTCATTCCACCTACAGTGTCCACCAGTACAGAGATGCCACCAGGTGGAGAGGTTGATGCCTCCACTTCCCCCCTGTCTGCCCCGACCACCTCAATTGAGGTGGCTGGGGTGATCAGTAATTGTGGCACCAAGGCCCTTTGGATGATGGGGCTCAGGCCTCCTCCCAGTTACCTTCCACCGCGGCCATGTCTGAGGTGGATGGCTCGGGGAGGTAAGCCAGAAGCAGTCTGGCCCATCCCCTATGAAGGTTGGGCCACCTGCCACAAAGAAGAAGAAGAACAAAGAGAAGAAAGTGAAAGGAACCACTCAAGACTCCCCATCCCTGCTGTGAGACCTTCTTCAGCTGATGCTGGGGGGGGCCTGCTGGAAAGCCTGGCCCTGCTCCGGCTGTCATGCCAATGACCCTGTTGACCGGGGATGATGGCTGCTTGGAGGTGGGGGAGGCAAAAGCAGGGGTTACTAACCCCTCACCTGTCTCCCAGCTTCTGGAGGCGGGTGGCAGTAACACCTATGCACAATGTCTGTCTTCTGGAAATCTGACCCAAGGGGCAACAGAGGAGTCTGCTGACCTCTTGGTCACATCCCAGGTTACTGAATTAGATGAGAAGGCTAATGAAATGGAGATTTAGCTTTCTGAGTGTCACAAGTGACCTTGAGAGCAGGATGGCCTCTCTCCTCCCAAGTAGGTGGGGATTGCTCTTCAAGAGCCAGACCTTGATCTGGATGATCAGAGGAGGTCAATGGGTTTAGATATTTAGGGTGTAGATGCTGAGCTCCCAACTAGGGTGCAGCCTCACCGTGCATCTGTTGGAAATGTGCAGTCCATGTTGGCAGACCCCGTCCCTAGTTCATTCCCGACTATGGGGGGTCCTGACCTTTTTGAAATAGACTAAAAGACAGAAGAACATAGCAGGGTGCATCACTCAATGGCGTGCAGATCCTAAAGTTTTTATCGAGTCTGCCAGAGCTGTGGCCAAACTTATGCAACAAGATCTAGGCACTCAGCAGATGGCTTATCATCTGGAAAAGCTCACACAGTGGGTTAGAGACGACTGGGGCCTGGCAGTGTCCCTGGAGTAGAATAGGTCATGATAGGGCTTTTTCACCCTGTCTCTGCCTATTTTTCTGCTCTCAAGGACTTGCTTTTCTATCTACACCTTACCTCACTCTTCCTCACCCACACCCATGGCAGCCAGAACTATTGCTACCTTTAACATCAATGGCTTTCAAGATCCGGTGAAATGGAAGGCCGTCCTGGAGCTTCTGCACTACAAGCAGCTGGCTGTCACCTTCCTCCAGGAGACACATTCTGACAGGTTCAACCATTTGGCTGAGCATACTGCCTGGCAAGGCCAGTTGTTCTTGAGTCATGGCACTAACCTTAGCACCAGGGTTGTGACTGTCCTATTGTCACAACTACAGCATGATGTGGCGGTGGCATAGGAGAGTTTCCCCGGCCGCCTGCTCACTGTCAGCATCACCCTAGCACAACACCACCTGCTACTCGTCAACCTTTATGCACCTACTGATGGCTAGGAGAGGGTCACTTTCTTTGAGACCTTTGCCACCCTCTTGTGTGATGATAGTGATAATGATGACCTGCTCCTTGTAGGTGGGAACTTTAATTGTATCACTGACACCCTGCTCGACCGTACAGGGCCTGAGCCTCACCTGACCTCAGCCCACAAGCTGCAGTCCATCTTGGAGACTGCAGGCCTCATTGATGTCTGGCAAGCCCTGCACCTCGATGTGTGCCAGTACACCTGGGCCAGGATGAGTGCCGGTGGTCTCACCATGGCCCACCTCGACCACATTTATGTCACCAGGCACCATTTGTCAATCCTACACAGTGGCAACATCATTCCCTTAGGCCTGTTAGATCATGGACCGACTTGCTGTGAATTGAGCCTGCCAGAGAGAACCTGAGCACAAGTGCCCTATTGGTACTTCAATGTCAGCCTGCTTCAAGACTCTTACTTCCAGGACTGCTTTGCCAATTTTTGGCAGAGCTGGGAGGTCACAAGACTGAATTACTCATCCTGGAAGCTATGGTTGGATGTGGACAAGGTACAGATCCAGGCTTTTTGCCAGCAGTACACTCAGCTAGCCACAAATGGACTGTGCCACTGTATCAGATGTGGTAGAGCTTGAGGCTGCCCTGCTGACTGCCAGCAGTGATGCAGTGCTGTGCAAGAACCTCCAGTTCCGTAGGAAGTGCCTGCATGATTTGGTGGGGAGTGCAGCCCATGGAGCGAGGATCTATGCCAACTGTCAAGAGCTGGCCAAAGCAGATGCCCCAACGTGCTTCTTCTTCAACCTGGAGCAATGGCAGGCAGTGAGCAAAGTCTTAGGTCACTTCAAGATCCCTGAGGGGCAGGTAATCACTGACCTGGGAGAAGTACGTGAACACATCATTGCCTTCTATCACGAACTGCTTGTGGCTGAGCTGTCCTGCCCTGAGGCCACGCAGGAACTCCATGCAGACCTGCCATGCCTTTGTGCCCTGGAGGTTGACGAGCTTGAACAGGAATTGTCTCTGCCGGAGCTGGCAGCTGCCGCAGCTGGCCTCACCTCCAGCAAAGCCCCAGGCCTGGACAGGTTACATGCTGAGTTCTACAAGACTTTCTGGCCTCTTCTCTGCCCCTGTCTCCTGCGTGTTTTCCAGGAGAGTCTTGCAGACAAGGTGTTGCTGATCAGTTGCCGCTGTGCAGTTCTCACACTGCTGCCGAAGAAAGGAGACCTTGGCTGCATTAAGAACTGGCGGCTGGTCTCCCTGCTGTGTGCAGACTACAAGATTCTGGCCAAAGTGCTGGACACCCACCTCCGCACTGTCATGGCCTCTGTTACTGGGTCTGAGTGGAGCTATGCATGAAGGGCAGAACCATCCAAGACAACCTATTTCTGCTGTGTGACCTACTTACAACCAGTAAACTCTTTGGCCTAGACATTGGCCTCATCTCTCTGGATCAGGAGAAAGCCTTTGACCAGGTGGACCACACCTACCTCTTTCAGAACCTGGTGACCTTTGGCTTTGGGCCTCTTTTCACTGGGGGCCTCCAGGTCTTATATCAAGACACTTTCAGTCTGCTCAAGGTGAACAGGGCGCTCTGTTCCCCTTTTCCTGCAAACAGAGGCATCTCTCAGGGTTGCCCCCTGTCAGGCATGCTCTATTCCCTGGCCATTGAGCCACTGCTGCATGCACTGCAGCACCACCTGAGTGATGAGGACTTGCCATTGATCATGGGCCTGTCCATTGCTCCTCCACTCTAGCTATCAGCATATACAGATGACATGACCATCTTCCTTAACACCCAGGAAGATATGGAGGCCCTGACAGATTGCTAATGAGCCTACGAATGTGCCTATTCAGCCCGTATCAATTGGGCCAAGAGTGATACCCTGTTGTTTGGTGCATGGATCACCATGACCCCCCCACCCAGTTTTGCCAGGGGGCCTCACCAGGCACTGAGGGCCTTAAGGTCCTGGGCATGTTCCTAGGGCCATCAACCTTCATGGCACGTAATTGGGATGGCCTCAAGGAAGGAGGCTTGCCTACAAAGGTTGGACTGGTGCCTACTCAGCCCCTCCTACCATGGACGCGTCCTCATTGCGAACAACTTAGTGGCGGTGACCTTGTGGCACCAGTGCTCTGTATTCAATCCATCACAGGACCTACTCAAGAGACTCCAGTGCCTCCTGGTCAATTTTTTTCTGGAATGGGTGCCACTGGCTCCCACTAGCTGTCCTTTACCTACCTGTAGCTGAGGGGGGCCAGAGTTTGGTTGACCTTGCAAGCAAGGTGGTTGCCTTCTGCCTGCAGGACCTTTAACGACTCCTGTACAGTGAGGAGCACCTACCTTGGCAACAACTGGCATGCTGGTTTCTGCAGAGGGTGGGGGCCCTTAGCTTTGACTGGGACCTCTTCCTGTTGGATCTCATGCTTTTGAATTGGGCAGTGCTTCTGGCTTTCTACCATGACATGGTATGAGACTTGAAAGCTACTTTCCACCTTCAGCCCCAGGCCTGTCATCTGCAGTTCCCGCAATTGCTGAGGGAACCCCTGGTGCACAACCCAGCTCTGAGGTGCCTTTATTGAGCCTGACCTCTTCCAGTCTCATGGCTGTTCTCCTCCAGGTGTATGTCCTCTGCCTGAGCCATCTCCTTGACCCTGCTCATTTGGCCTGGCTTTCACCTGAGGACTTGACCACTCAGCTAGGCATGCACTCCATCTGCAGTGTGGACCGTCTCCTGTGTGACATCCAGGCTGCCCTCCCATTGGAGGCAACAGCCACCCTGGATGACCATCTCTGGTGGGCCAGGTCCTCTGTTCTGTGGATGTCCTGAGTGAGGTTTTTCCTGCATTACCAGCCAACCCAGCCATGGCTGGTGAGCTGACTGGTGGCCCTGGTACCCTGCTGAAGCTCCCTGTGCCTTCTGACACTGACATGGTTTGCCCCTTTGCTTTTCTGTCACGTAGAAGCCTATATGCCTGGGAGGTTCATGTCCGCCATGCCCATGTGCTGGCGGGCCACCCTGATGCACCCTGGTGATGACACCTGGAGCCACCAGATTCCCCACCGGCCCACATGGAGTGGCACACATTTTATAAGCCACCAACCACCAAGAAGACTGGTGACCTGCAGTGGTGGTTGCTGCACAGCTTCCTAGCCACTGGCACATTCATGTCCCACTTTGACCCAGACATCTTGACAACCTGTCCCTTTTGCCTGAGGACAATGTCTTCCTCAACTGTCCTCACTTGCGGCTGCTCTTTGTCATCCTTGAGCCGCTGCTGTAAGCACTGGGTGGGAGCTTCTCGGAGACAACCTATGTGTGCTCCTACGTATGCCGGGCAGCTAAGAAGTGACCCATTTGCCTGGCCAACTTCTTACTGGGTCAGGCCAAGCTGGCCATCCTCAAAAGCTGCTGTAACCAGCTTGCTGGGACCAGCTCAGATGATGCCCTGTGGCTTTTCTGGCAAAATCCAGAAAACGGCTGGCAAAATTTTGCACAACACTATTGGGTAGGATCAAGGCAGTAACTAGGGGACAACACAACTTCCTTCAGGGCCTATCCTGCTACAGGGGCCAGTTGAGTAACAATGCCCATGAAGGTGGCATAGCACATTTGGAAGCACATCTATAGCCACTGCCTAGGACAATCCACTCCCACCAGTTGTCATCAATGGCATGAGCCCAGACCTGCCACTTGACAATGTGGAGGTGTTGCAAGAGCACTTGGGAGGCTGTGGTATCCTGGATGGCCTTGTTCTTGTCAGAAACATAGAAGTCATGGACCTAGTCCAGGATGTTGGAGGCTGTAGGGTGTGGCCCTGGATAAGACACTCAGCTGCTGGTTCATGGGCATGAAGGTGTATGCCATCATAGCCATCTTCTAGGCCATCTTCAGATAGATGCCTCTCACAGCCTGTTGTGATTGGCATGCAGGGTGATATGCAGGGTATGCTATGGCTTCTGGGTCTGTGGGCTTGGGCATTCATGATGGGGTCCCATGGTGGGGTGTAGGTAACAGATACGTGTGCAAGAGGGGGTGCTTACTCTGGGTCTCTTCTAGAAGCCTCTGGGTAGGGTGAGAGGAAGGGGCCCGTCTTAAAGGGAAATCCCCAGGATTGGGATCATGGTTTCCAATGAGCAAGAGGTGCTCTGGGCTCTTAACTGTTCTTGGCAGTCTCTGGCAGCCTGAAGAGCCCATAGAACATATTGGGATGTGTACACAGAGGCCACTGTCCATGGTCCTCCAAGAGTGTTGGCAGTGTGTGCACCTCCACACCTCCATGAGTGAAGAGATGCATGCTGCTGCCAATCTAAACTTAGGTTGCTCAGAGTAAACTATCTAACTTAGACTGAATGAAATGACAGAATGAAATGCACCTTTTTATGCACCTTAAGGATCCAAACATTCTTTTTTGCTGCCCGTGAATCAATAAGCTCCAGATGACTATCAAAAGTGTCTTGGATTCCCCCAGCTCAAAATCTAGCAGTCATATTATTGAAACACATCACCAAAAAGTGTGTTTTTTTTAAAATTCTCCAGTCTCAGATTGTAATAAGTGAAAAAGGAATAACGAACAAAGTTGAGGTAACAACATCAAGTTCCCCACATTGCATCATTTCAGTCCAATGGGATATGAAAAAGAAAGTAAAAGGAGTACAGTTACCTCATCCACAAAACTGCTTCTCACTTTCATTTGATTTTTATGCAAAGATCTTAATGTCATGATATTATTTAGTACTTTCTAACAAATCTTTTTTCCCCCTTTTTTTTGCCATGTAGTGAATATTAAATATAGGATTTTGGTGATAAATGTACTACTTTGATACATGGAGGTGCTTGTTATGCCTAGGAAGCATGTGAATTTGGGAGTGTGATTAGCTAAATGAAGTGAGTTGAGCGGTAAAATCAAAGTGTAGTATGTGAAAATTAATGTTTTTCACTTATTTACAGATACAATTCCTTGGAGATTATAAAGTTCCATGCATTGTCCATCATCGTCAAGAGAAGGAGGTAACAATGTTTCTAATCTTGTGGGTGTTGGAATTTACGCTACATCTCTTCTTAAGTTAAAAAAAAAAGTTCTCAGTCTTCTGCTCATTTACTGCATTTACTTGAATATGAGATGAAGTTTTTCCCCCAACCAGCATGGGGTTTAAAAAAAAGCTCCTTATTTTACATTTGTATATAAGGACACCTCATTAAATATACTGTCTATCATTAAACTGCTTTCAAAATCAGCATGTGAACAACAATGAAAACCAACTATGAAATTGGTTAAATGCAGCAAATATTGAATATGACTATAAAAAATGTGGCCCATATTGGAGAAACATGCTGACTGTAGCTTACCATAGGGATAAGTTACTGCAGCTCAGCTGAATAAGGTATTACCTTATTGTACTCAGTCAACCTGGTCACTGACTTTTTTCAGGTCATGATGAGCCATTACATTGAATACATTTCAACTTCCTTTCACTCCCACAAATGAAGTGTGCCTTTTTTTCCCATTTCCAATGATACCTGTTTCTTTATAAGCCTTAAATTTCTGGCAAACATCACCAAACAAAGCCCCAAACAGTTCACCCAGAATTCCTCTATCTCCTTCTTCTCTCAGTCTGTGATGATGCTTAATATTGTGGCCCCATCCTCCATGAAGTGGAGCCAAACCAGGTTTACCCTGTGCTTCATCCATTTTTTTTTGCATATCCCAGAACTCAGAGAAGAGCACCTGATTCTAGTCATGAGTGGGGACTAATTAGCACATGGATCCTTTGGGCATGTCCCCACATGCAGGGGTATGCTGTTGACATGGCACAATTAGGAGCAGCACAAATTTGTGCCACTGTTTTAGCTACTGCACATGCCCCTGCACATGGAGTTGGTGCAGGGAAAATTGCCCTGAATGGTGTAGGGGAGGCTGGGGCCAACACCTGCGCTGGTTGCAGCAGACTTACCTGGGGTCCTGGAGACCTCTTGGTCATGTGTCACACTGCTTTTTGCTGGGTTTGGGGGAGAGGGGTTTTGCTGGGTTTGGGGGAGAATGGCAGAAAGAACCCCAAACAATAAATGGGGACTCCCTGGGGTGGGAACTGTGCATAAAAAGAGAAACAAACACAAAAATAACTCAAGGAAAATACTTACTGGCAGCAGGACCCATGGCGCAGCTGGAGCAAGAAAGGAAATCTGCATGGGTTGTAAGCTGCACCTTTACCCAGCTGAAGCTGGCCGGTGACATCATAGGCAATCACTGGCTGGCGGGGACAAAACAGACCACCAGGGAAGATGACAAACAGAGGGGAGCAGAGTCGGGGAAGACTCCAGTGCCGGACGCTATCCGGGTTACTCCCAGGCAGAAAGAGCCGGCAGGGGCTCTCTGAACCAACAGAGGACAGCATGGCAAGGAGGCAGAAGAGCCAGAGGGGCTCTCTGTGCTGGCAAAGGCAGGAACATCAGAGGGATGGGAAAGCCAGAAGAGGCTCCCTATATCAATGAAGGTGGGAGCATCAGGAGAACTTGAGAGGTGGAGGAAGCTCCCCCTCTGGGGAATAACAGATGGGAGCAGCAAAAGGAGCTGCAGAGCAGAATGACAAGAGGCTGGGTGCTGGCTCTTAACATAAGCAGTGGCCAGACTCCTGGGGAGGTACCAAAGGGCACCGGAAGCAGGATATCTCCAACAATGGAAAAGGGGGAGCAGCACCACATACCACACTTGGCAGAGTGAGGGGAGAAGCAACCCGAGGTGAAGGGCCACAGTCAGTGGGTCAAACCTCAGTGGGATCATAGGGAGCAAAGGTGCTCTGTTACCCTAGCAGAAGGGGCAGGGGAAGGAACCAGACAGGCCCTTCCCAACGTAGTTTGTGTTGGTTTTTTTTTCTGTTTCCCCCTTTTAGAAGGGTTGAGAAGTAGGGCAAGGTAATGCAGGCAGGATAGCTGTATCATAGTTTCTTTTGTCCTCCATCTTTATTTTGGTCACAGGTTAGATTTAGAAACACAGGCGGAGACTGTCTCGGGATAAGAGGAAGTGATTTTGGTGGCCCTGCAGCTAACTGAGCAAGTTATCCTGGGAAACAGGTTCTAGGATGGGAGAAGTCTATGAAGACCATCAAGCCCCTGAAGTACAACATCATCAGGAGTGTGGCCAAGAAGATCTGGTGACCCTCCGAAGGCTGGCATGAGGTTGGGGTGTAGGGGAGGTGAAGCCCTTCAGATGACCTCCAGGCAGACTCCCTGCCACAGAGGAACCCTGGGTGGTTGGGACCCCCATTGGTATAATGTTCAAAGTCATGGTGAGAGAAACTGGGGGAGGCCACTCAGGCGATAAACATTTACCCACTGGCCTACTGAAGACTGTAGGAAGACCACTATCATCTGCCCAGACCAAGGCCACATGTGACTGATTGTTCAAAGCCAGGCAGGCACAGGGTTTACACTGGGATCTCCCAGTGTCAAATTTTGGCACCGTGTTGCATATCTTCAGGATGGTGAGTGGGTGCATGTGCACTCCAAACTACACGTGTGCACTCATCAGGACACACTCTTTGTGGGGGGCACACATACTGAACAGTGCTGAGCTTTGGGGTCAATATGGCTTGAAACGCTATTGAATCTATTGGGCCACAGTCCAATATTTATATTGTAAAATCATGTGGGTTTTGAGTTTAATGTTTTCCTAAGATCATGAATAGTTTGTACTATATGTCAGTAGATATAGAAATGCTGCTTAGAAGTATGTTTATGGAGTAGCTGTGCTAAAGCTTGCAGCAGTTTCAAAAAAGGCAATATGCATCAATCCTGAATTAACTAAGTTTATGAGTACCCATAGGCTATCAGGACTCATAGTAGAGATGATATATTTTATTAGACCAACAAGATTTTTGCCCAAAAAAATCTTTAATGAAATAATCTTCTTGGTCTAATAAAAGATATCATCTCTACTATGATTCCTGATTGTCTTTTCCTCTAGACTAATACAGCTACAACCTGGATATCTCAGTATCCATAGTATTTTGCCTATTTGCTAATGACTATATATGTTTATTTCAAGATCAATGTTTTCAAATTTGCCCCCACTTCCACGTGCTCTCAGAGAGCAGGGTTTGGATGCAAGATGGGGGAGGGGGGAGTGGGAAGAGGCTTCAGGGAGTTGAAGTTGGGGAGATGACAGACAAGGGAGTAGACAAGGGGGCCACCCCCCCAGGTTTATTTTTCCTGCTGTAGCAATGGGAGGGGGACAAATTCAAGCAAACTTCCAATTGTTAGATTCCATACCTAGAAAATTATAACAAATGTATAATTTTTCCATATATAGAATATAAGTATGGGGGTCTTATTATAATAATCTTCATCTTATATTCAAGTTTATACAGTAATATTTACTTCCCCATTTCTCTTTTATTAAGAAGAATTTTACGATGGTTTATTGACCCCCAAAGTCATTGTTCCACAGCATGTTTTTCTACAGGAAAACCCATTTCAGAAGAAAACAAGATTTTGGGGAAATTATGTGACAAATGTATCACTTGTGCTTTCACTAAAATGAAGGTGATTTGGAGATGGGCATGAGGCACATGTTTCAAAATGTGCATAGCTCTGTAAAAGCAAATCTGTCTTTTAATTCCTGAAACATCTAAGTGAAGATCCTGTCCCTTACCAGCATGAATTCCTGAGGAACAAGCATGCAAAATTCTTGCAGGTGACTTTTCTTCTATGGACTACCAAAAACATTGAATGGAGGTTAGTTTTGCTTCTACACAGAAAAGACATCTGACTAAGCATAGTATGCCGCAGAGAATAACAGCCCTCATGTTCAACTCATATTGCCTTGCATGACGTTTAACGTTCTGCCATTCAGTGTTGTAGACAACTCCACCATGCCATGCATTCCCCCTATGTCCAGTTTTAGAATGAAAGCTTACATATCTATCAGTGAAGGATAAAATTTATTTGTGGAGTCCTCCTCCTTTCTGTAGGGAACTTTTAGCATATTGTAAGCCACTCTAAGCCTTTGTTGAGAAGAATGACATATACATATTTTCTTTATTTATTGCATAATATCCTAGGCATATGCAACAGATTATAACATAAAGACTTAATATCATTCCTGTGAGATTCCTAGAGCAGACTCCTATTGTGCTTTATGTGTTAAATGGCACTAATGTACAGTCTGAAATTCAGCTCTATGAAGACAAGTGTGTTCAGTAGGGCTGCTTTCTGGATGGCAAACAACACCATACATGCTTAAGTATGGGTAAGTCCCAAAATTTCAGCCATGCAAAAAAGCCATGACTAATAGGTGTTAGAAGATGAAGGAGATGGGGGTGGTGGTGTATGGACCTTCCTCATTTTAGACCAAAAACTAGAGCACTTGCATAGGAAGATGGAGACAGGTTTAAAGTTCCTTATTCCCCAACACATCCCTATTCTAACCACCATGCCACAGGTTAGGCATTATCCAGAAGTTCTCCAGCCCTCCTCTTGAAGCTAACTTGCTGAACTGTGAATTTACTATTTATTGAATAAAATGGATGAAGAGAAGTGACAAAGGTTGCATCTTCACATGTCACTATGGCTTTGTTTTTTTTAAGTACTAAATCAGGTGTAGTAACAGCCTATACTGAGCCGTCCTTATGGTTCAGTTATTTTTAGCAGCTACTGTGCCATAGCAGCATGCTATACCGGGGGAGTGCATCACTACAGTTAAGTAACTGCTACTCCTGTGTAAATACCCATGGGCACTAAGTTGCTCTAGTGCACTGCTTCGGTGACATGTAGATGTGCCCAAAGTTTCTAATCCTTGAGAGCAAGATCCCTAGCTAAAACCCAAGGTGCCCTGTAATGGCTAGAATGTACAGGTTACTACCTATGATTTATTTCCTATCTCTGGGGGCTTTTTACCATATTGTACCATCTACACTTTTCCCAGAACCTGATGAAGGGACTTTGATCCTGAAATCTTGCATTAAAGGACAATTTTATTGCCATTTTCCAGTTGGTCTAATAAAAAGTATCATTTTGGAACCAAGAGTTTTGCTTTTTGTATGTAGAGGTCTGCTTTTGAGAATTTGCTTAGGTAATAGATAAAGTAGATATGCATTAAAATAATGGTCCAGGGTACTGTCAAGGGCTAATTGATTTCTAAAAAAAGCCTGGTTGTCACATAGTTGCACAGTCTTCAAGTCAGACAGGGACAGACACACAGGCTTGGAAATTGTAGGCATATTCCACATTGTTCCATTACGTGAGATAAGGTGGCTCCAGCTCACAGTGCTCAGGTGCAGAGCCCTTGAGATTCCTGGTTTTGGGCAACAGTCCATACTACACTGAGAGAGCCCAAATTAGAATGTATGCATGTGATGAGCTTGTGAAACGAAGGAATATGCTGACTAGATAGAACGTAGACAGTATGATGACCACAGAAAGAACAATCAGCCATGTCCATGGGTGAAGAGTAGGAAAAGAATACAAAAGAAGGGATTTCAGAGCAACAAAGGGTCCCCAAAAGGGGAACCCAAGGCACCATGGACAGATGGTATACCACCATACTGTCTTCTTATCCATCCCACAGGGATGGAGAGGGGGTTAGGAGGGAGGTGGGATAGGCCTCGGTCTCTGACATAGAAGATGTTGACATCTGTCATTCAAGAGAAAGCCTCACAGTGAAGCTCACATCCTAGCCAGATGTATCTTGACTCTGATGACAGCCCTAGGACTGGTAGATATAAAGTTGCTTGTATTAGTCTTGCTTGCTATCAATGTGTGTCAGTAAAATTAACCTGTTATCAGATGGAAAGGTTGTGGTTAGTTTGAGGGCTTGGATCTTTCTGGATCAAGGTATCTGGGTCATAAACCCAGAGCCACCACCCTCCAATCAAGAGCAGCATCTATCTCACTGTGCCATATGCTCCCTGGATTGTACCCATTTTTCTGGACCCATGTATCTCTCACCCCTTACTGAGTCACATTCAAGTGGAGGGACAGAGAGAGTCTAGATAATGCTATATTTGTGGTAAGGTATTTCAAGCATTGTGCAGGGATGCAGAAATTACATTTTCAAGTTTAATTTGACTGAGGGGAGCCTGCAGCTTGAGTCTCCTAGTATCTTAATTGCTAGTATATTATGCTAAAACATGGAAAGGGGCCTTTCTCTTCCCCTCATTTTGTTTCTCACAGGCATGCCTCCAGGCAGCCAAAGTTAAATAGAATCTAAAACTGTGCATAAGTTCTGAATAGGTTGCTTACACAGTTGAATAACAGTCATTTACATGTGCAAAGTAAAATGAGATTCTGCCCTTCAAATCTAAACTCAACAGTAATCAGGCAGATGACTATGAGAACAGGGATAAAGGACTAGAGTTGATTCAAAAATTCTGACAAAGCAGGTTTCCATCATGAGATGCTGGTTATAATGAAAGATTTCCACAGAAACAGATTGTTTTTGACAAACCTCTAACAAAACACTGGCAGGTTTCCATTAGAAAGCTGCTTGACTTCTTGCCAGACCATTTGGCAGACTACTGAGAAGCCCAGGCAAGTAGTTGTAAGCTATTTCCACCTACTGGCCTTTCCAGAACTAGACATCTCAAGGTTTTCAGTCTTCAGGTGGGAAGTTCTTGTAGCAGAACCAGCCCTGAAGAGTGAACATGGTGCCCCTCCTAGCAGCTAAACTAATTCTGCCCCCTCTGGCTGCTTAGGATCCTCAACTTTGATTCTGTTTTCCAACTTGAGGGTGCTGGACTCAACCAGTCTACAGTGAGGTGGGTGGACAATTGGTTTAGAGGCTGTTTTCAGTGGGTGGTAATTGATGGGCTGCCCTCATCCTGGAGGGCCATCTCCAGTGGTGTCCCACCGGGATCAGTACTTGGACCCATGATCTTTAATATTCTGGTTTCTCTTCAAGTCACGTAAATCTTTCACCTTTTATTAATTAATGACTTGGATAAATGGCCGAAAAGTTCTATTATTAAGTCTGTGGATGATACCAAGCTGTGGGGAAATATGGGCACACTGGAAGATAGGGTCAGGATCCAGAATGACCTTCACAGACTGGACTCATGGGTGAAATGGGATCAGATGAGATTTAACAGGGATAAGTGCAAAGTCCTTCATTTGAGTAGGAAGAACCGTCACCACAACTACACAATGGGTGGTGATCCAATGGCTGGCACAGCATCTGAATGAGACCTGGGGGTTATGATCAACCGGAAAATGAATATGAGTCAGAACTGTGAAGAGGTCACCAGGAAAACAAAATTAACTGTAACATGCATCAGCCTATGTGTGTCCAACAGATTCAGGGAAGTGCTTCTCCCTCTCTATTCAGCATTGTTGATGCCTCAGTTGAAGTACTTTGTCCAGTTCTGGGCATCTCACTTCAAGAAGGTCATGGAAAAGCTTAAGAGGGTACAAAGAAAGGCCACCTACATGGTCAAGGACATATAGGGTAGGCCCTACGAGGAGATACTCCAGGAATTGGGTCTGTTCAGTCTGAATAAGAGAAGGCTGAGAGGTGACTTGACAGCTGCCTACAAGTACATCGGGGTGAACACCAAGATCTAGGTGAGCAAATCTGCAGGAAGGTACCTTAAAGGAGGATGAGGACCAATGGACATAAGCCTATAGAAGGTAAATTCAGGCTAGATATAAGAAAGAACTTCTCTGCAAGGATCACCAGAATCTGGAACACTCTCCTATCAGAGGTGGTGCCGTCACCATCCTTGAAAGTGTTTAAGAGGAGGCTGGATGGGTACCTTGTTGAGCTTGTCTGAGCCCAATAACTTCCTGCCTGAGGCAGGAGACTGGACTCAATGATCCTACAGATCCCTTCCAGTTGTATGTTTCTATGATTCTATAATTGTTTACTTGTCTCACTTTGATGCAATTTTATGTTACTTTTCGAGGCTATCCCCAGAGTCCTAGAGAGGACCTAATGGTTCTTCACTTGGTCTAGTTCAACTTGCTTTTGCCAGATTCCCCCAAACCTACTTGTGTCAATGAACCTTAAATCCGCTAACTAAAACCATTCTGTGCCTCACTGGCACAAATTGTGAACTACAGACACTGCTTGGGTCCTATTGGCCCTGCTCATTCTCTACTTGTACCATTTTTGCTCTCCTGCCACTACTCATGCCCCTTCTGGCCCTAATTGTAGTCTCCAGTCTCCTTCATAGCCAAACCCATGCCTCACAGGTCTTGTTTCTTACAGCTGGCCTCAGTCATGCTTCAGTTACCTAGGACTCTGCCCCTGGCTGATCTTCAATTTACTAAGGTCCCTGACCTCTCTTGTACTTCAGCCTATCCAGGCCCCTGGCCCTTGCAGGTTGCTCCAGCCTGCCAAACTTGCTTGGCAATTGGTCCTATCTACTTCAGTTTTCAACATGGTTCTCTTGCCCCTGCAGGATTTCATCCCACCCGGGCTCCTGGCCCTTACAGTGCTGATCCCACCTGCAAAAGTTCTTGGATGCCTGGCCCTGCCAGCTTCAGCTATTATCTATTCCTTGGCCCTGTCTTGGCACCATCACACTCAGCCCACCAGACCTCTGGTTCTTGAAAGGTTTTCTCCTCAGCTTCAGGCCCAAAACAGAGTGCCTCTCTGGCATCCTTCTGTAGTCTCCTCTTCCCTTCTAAGCTACTCCAAACCTTGAGTTTGAACCAAAAGAAAATATAAAACAGTCAGCAAGTTAAAACAGGTTTAAATCTTAAACCCTACCTTGGGTCTCTGTATTACCCAAGACTCTCATCCCTCAACCAGCTGGCTGCTTCTGGCCACCCATCTACCTGCACTGCCAGAAGCACCTAGCCTTCTAGAGGTCAGAGCTAGACTAAGCCCTTAGTCTGATGCTCAGGCTTATATGGCTCCTTTCTCCTTCTCTTTTTGTTCATGTGCTCTGGTTTCCTCACAGCTAGCTGAGTTTCTGCTAATCGACTTAACTCATCAGCAGACTGATCTATTGCCTGTCATCTGCTGGATTATTATTCCTTTGGCCCTTTTCTGTGCTGCTTGCCTCTGCTAAACTGAACTTTTTTCTCTTACAGTAACAGGACCCTTCTCTGTCTGTTGCACTGCCCTTTGAACTAGAGAACTTCAGGCTTTCAGAGCCTGCTCCCTGCCACAGAGATGGAAACCAGAAGCCATGTTCTAGCCAGGGCTCGGTTCCCAAGCCTGATTTTTTTTT
>JAGPOW010001338.1:35461790-35474588 GCA_030014935.1 Caiman crocodilus | reverse complement strand
TTTTTTTTTAATTGTGCTGTGAAACTTTTAAAAGTTTCTGGTTCTCATTTGGAAACAGAGTTCCCCGCACTCCTGGACTCACTGGGCAGCAATCCTGACTCTCAATCAACTCTATAGTGAGCAATAAGAGGAAAATTTTGTAAAAGCAGACCACAAAGATAGGTCTCTGTTTAGATGGGAGTACAGATTCAGTTAAAAATTTTAAATAACAATTGAAATAGATTGTATAATCTGCAAGTGCTAACACTTAATTCAAGCTTTGCCTATATAAAGACTGCAAAACTTAGTGAAAATTATAGAAGTCAAATACATAATATATCTATTCTGATATACAGCTAATATATATCTAATTAATATTTCATAATATTAAACACATTATATATCTAATATATAAATATATGTATATAATATTTAATTATATATAATTAGATGGATGTATAATGTATTTTCTAGTATCTATAGACATTATGGCATTGAAATTTAATATACTTATATTACTTCTGTATATTAGAAATAAAATCAGAACATTTTAGAGTAGATTATTCACAAGACTTGAAGCTTAAACGTATATTTATCTATGGTTAAAACCGAATATTGAAAGGTTTTAACCAAAAACAAACTTTATTTATTTCTTTATTTTCAATTAATGCATCACTTTCATGGGAAAAAGGTGCCCTTTTTTAAAATAAAAATTGTAATCGTACAGAAGTTACGTAGTACATTAAAGGCTCGTTTATATGAGAAGTGTGATTCTTTTCCGTGAAATTTTTCTCTCTGTGATAGAGCTATCTCTGTCTTCTCATTAAGCAGAAGGCATTAGGACTACCTTGTAAAATAGTAATACAAGGACTAGAGACAAAAATGTCTTCCTATGATTTATTGGTCATTTTGAATAACAGTTTTCATATTTAGAGCTATAAATGGGTAACTACCATTCCATGAAAGATATATTGAGTTCCATATCAACTATAGAAAATGTATTATCACTAGGTTCTAAATCCATGATATTAAAACAGCCACATTTAAACAGAATATGAAAATGTTACTAAGGGAGCAACCATGCCTATTAACTCTACCCACCTAAAAAAAAAGGCAGTGCTTAGGTGAGACATATACTTCAAGTACTCCACAGTAGCTCCAATAACATACTCCATAATAGTTTACATTCATAGTATTTAAAGTAGTCTATTGCCCAAGGAAGCTAATGCTTCTGTGAACCAGTTAGTCTCTAAGGTGCCACCCTGCTTTGACTTCAGATTCAGATGGATAACTATCTTTCTTTCCTCTGGGGGAAGGCAAAACAGGGTGGAGTTTTTTTTCCAGAAATGCATAAGCTTCCATAGGAAACTGCCTACTTTGTCTCATCTGTTATGGTTAGACTTGCAAAAAACAGGGCTACTAAATAAAAAGGAATGAATTAATTTAAATATAAAGAACAGGGAAAATGAGAGGAAGGAATAGAGGGAAGGGGTCCTGCAGAGAGATAAGAATGTGGACTGAAGAGATGAAAGAGAATAAATTAAGCAGTCTACCCAATGAGGGACATAAGGGTTATAACAAATAGACCAGGTAATTGAATAAGAATCCATAATCTCTGTTGAGACCATACAATCCAGTCTATGGATGATTTTTTTCTTGTGCAATTTGACATTCAAATTGTTTTCTACAGTTTTTTTTTTCTTTTTTTTTTTTTACAGACTTGGTCCTTTGTTGCCAGTGATGGAATATCCAGGAAGGTAAATAGCTTTCTGTCACAGGATTTTGTCTTTCTGGAACTGATGTCAAACTGGTGTTTGTTCATTCCTTTACCTAGAGATTCCTCCATCTGGCCAATATCAATAGCAGAAGGTCACTATAATCAGATGATGGCATATATGATGTTGGTAGAGGTGCAAGTAAATGAATCTCAGGGGTTATAATCCATGTTGTTTACTGCTGATGTGGTCTGTGGTGATAGAGGAGCACACCTAGCATCTGTGTCCGGAACAAAGCTTTGTGGATTGGTGAGATTAGGAGTTATATAGTATATTGATGACAAATACAACTTAAATATTGGGGCTGCCTGTAGCCAAAACAGGTTTGTCCCCAAAGGTGTTTTGGGATGGTTGTCATTTTCCAGGATGGTCATTAATGCTTTGTCCAAGGAGATCAAGTTAAGGACTATGGGTGACAACAGAGGGATTTGTGTTGTCCTTATCACTTGGTTGTTATTGTAGCAGATCAGAGCAGGGTCCGAGTCTGGCTGTCATGACTGATACATTATGGGGCTTGTATTTCAAATGTAGGAATCCCTGCTCCAAATCCATTTGGTGTGCATCCAAGTTGGTGGGATCAAAGCAGATAGAGTTATAAACAGAGAGCTTTGACATAGATGATGGATCTATTGGTATTCTTAATATTTAAGCTGGTGGAATGGGAAGGAGGTAACTGTAGCAGTTGTTTGGTTTCCAATACAGTAGAATACAATTCCAAATGTGGTGAGTGTTAGAGTGACAATAATTTGGATTTTTTAGGGAACATTGGATCTGCAGCTGGAAAAAGGCTTGTATCTGTGTCTCAGCAGAGCTGCTGGTCACAAGGCAGGATAATATATTAAGACTAACTTTGCAAATGCTTAGGCAAGCAGTTTTCTAAATAAAGTCATAGTGGTAGAGCTCACTGTGTAAGAAGAACAAGATGCAGCCCACCAGCTATCATCAGGAGATAAAGCAGAAATATGGCCTTGAAGATAGTGCTGAAATCAGTAAACAACGAGAAAGAACAAGCAAGTGACCAAGAGTACCTGAGTTCATGGTCCTGTGCATGCACTCTTAGCAGAGAGGCATGTAAGTGAGGAAAATATATAGGCAATTTAACACTAATGAAGTTAACAATAAACCAAGGAGAAGCTTGAGGTGGGAGGAGAAATGGGTGGAACCCGAGGAGGGACAAAGGTGGAGTGAATGTTAATGAGCATAAACCCAGGTGTATAAAATGTGAAAGGAACTAATGTTCAGGGCTGCTCCCTGTGTTGATAGAGTGGGTGTCTGTGAGGGAGCTCATCCGAAGCTGTCTTCATTCTGATTAAAGCTGTTGAGAGCAACGTGTGCTCATGTTTACTCCCAGCCTGCTCTGGCTAATGAGTACCAGGATCTGGACTGTTATTTCCCTAGTCGTTGGGTGCCACATGAAGTCAGGGTTTAACAGTGAGATGGCCATTGCAAAGTTTCATAGTGGTGGCCAAGAAATGAGTTTGAAGAGTAGAGTATTCAAGAGTCACTTGATGGAGGTGTAGAAGTTGTTAAAATCCCAGAGGAATTTCTCTAGAGATTCCATCCCATGTGCCCATATGATGAAGATGTCACCGATGTACCTTAGGCCTTCTGCCTGACTTCAGACTGACAGGACTTACTACCTGTCTATTCTGGTCGAAAATAATCAGCAGCAGTTCTGTGCCTAGCACACATTTCTCCCCCTCCCTCTTCTCCCTTTCCCTCCCACCTTTCCCTTCCTTCCCCATTTTACTGTGGTTACACTGAGATGGCTTCAATCCTAGGGACTGGAGCCAATACTCTATCAACTGTTCACCAGTCTGTACAGGAAAGGGACCATGACAGCAGCTATGGAATCATGAGATTTTCATAGACAACTGTATTCACTTGTAAAGGTTATATGTGTTCTTGTAAGTGACTGCAAATCTTACTAAATGGGTAAGATAAAGAATGCCTTCTTCAGGAATTAAACCCTATGGAGTTAGGGAGTAATTAATGCAAATCCCCAGTAATGAAAGGATACAGGTAACAAGTCTTTTTGAATTTTAGCTGCCCAAAGGGAAAACAAATAAACAAACTTGCCTGACTTGTTTCTTAACAGACAAATGGCTTCATATTGTAAAAAACACCATACAGTTGGTGACCCAGGGAGAGGAATAATGCCTGAGAACTGACAGAAATAAGACAGTAATCAAAAGAAATAGGCCCAGTGGAAGGAAGAAAAGAAACTTTTACCAGGTAGATTTACCAGGTTAAATACAGCAGAATCTTGAGGAAGATTTTTATAAGATTCCACCTAAGGGAAAGAAGTTGATAGAGGGATGAGACATAAATGGGTGTCTTCAAAGAGACCACAGGCTGGTCAGAGATGTTGTTGACTTGAGAACTATAACAAAGACTAACACACCTGTAGAGGTTCTCCCTTCCAGCAGTGCAGGTGGCCAGCACAAGACAGTAAATATTGCCCCTCACCAGTATGCAGTATACATTTTATTTACTATTTTTAAAACACCCCTGGTTGCTGCCACTCTTTGCTATCCTCAGCACCCTCTTTAGCACATTGGGCTTAGACCTTTCTGAGACTGTGTACGTCTTCTCTATCCTGCATTTAGCAGCCAAGGGGAGCATGGCCACAGAAAACAGATCACAGGACCTGGCTCTAATTGCTTCTGCTTCCTGTTCCAGATCTGTGCTGCATTTCAATTTGGAAACTTTACCTTGCAACAAAATTTGGGACAGGTTGTATCATGCTGGGCTATCAAGGGGACCCTCTGCAAGGTAGAAGATGGACAGGTGTAACCCCATGAGGGGCATGAGGAAAGAGGTTTCAGTCTCTTGTGTCATGGTGTTTTATGCTGCTGACAAGTGTTTCCTGTTTGTCCCCTGGGTGGATGACACACCTTTGTTCTTTCACCATTTGTTTCTAATATTGGTAATGATAAAGATTTAAAAAGTCACAAAAAAGAAGAACAAGAAGCAGCAGAAATTGGACATAATACTCTTTTTGGCCAAGATCCTTTGTCCATGTCCTCTCAATGGATTTCTTTGGATGACATTGCCTTAAGATTCAGGAATCTGTGAAGATTTATTTGTGAGGAGCAAATTAGCAGTTACGTTTCCTCAATTTGTAGAGCCCAGGGGATAACATTTCCAATTCTCTTACCATTATAGTGATATTTTATTCAATATATTAAGTATTTGCATTGTTATTAAGAAATCTGCAGGTAGAATAAATGCAGAATATGTGGAAGGGGTACAAGTGTTGTGAACATATGATCTGAAATTGGGGAATGTGGGGAGTCTTGGTTAATTTGCTAATTTAGTTCAGGGCTGTCAAAGATATGCCCCTCCCCCACCCTGGCTGGATCCAGGCAACAGACACCTGGTGCTACCCATGGATCTTGGAGCTGATAAATATGCCACATTTGATGCATGCTGGATCAGTTCTGTGTACAGCATGTAATGTGTGGAGATGGTCCAGAAAACACTCTGCACATGGCATCCACTCCAGACAGTCCATGATGCATATAGCACACAGTGCCTCCTCCAGCTCTTCTGGGAAGCATGCTGGACATAGGTTTGGAAAGCCTAGTGCATCTGGGGCCTGCTTCAGCTGTTATGAGTTTGCTCTGTATGTAGCACCAGGTATGGGCAGTCACACTGAACAATGTGCTCACTCTGGCTGTCCTGGGATTGTGCTACCTGCACCGTTTGCTCCAGTGAATCTGTGGTGCATACTGGATCTGACACAGTGAGTGCATCTACACAGGCAATTAATGTGTCAAAATGTTCTGTGCACAAAATTCAGGCTCATTAAAGTACCCCTCAGCTCTGGAGGATGATTGGGGGAGCTGTCCTGGCTCAGCAGGCAGCTGTGTCCCAGCCAGTGGAGAGGAGCTGTCCCAACTGCCAAGCTGTGTGGAGGTTGGGACAGGTCCTGAACTCCACGTGGCTGGTAGGCAGATTCCCACCAAGCTGGGACAAGTCCCCCTGCTCCCTGTGGTCCCCTGCTACCTAGTCTGGTTGGGAGGAATTTGTTCCCAATCAGCCTTTATATGTGCGGTATGGTGTATTAGTTAATGTGACATTTTCTAGTACTTGTGTTTACAGGACTAGAAAATCATAGAATCATAGAATCATAGAAGCAGGGTCAGAAGGGACCTTGCAGATCTTCAAGTCCAAC
Organism: Caiman crocodilus; assembly: GCA_030014935.1. Classification (NCBI taxonomy): domain Eukaryota; kingdom Metazoa; phylum Chordata; order Crocodylia; family Alligatoridae; genus Caiman; species Caiman crocodilus. Next base: position 35,468,654 of record JAGPOW010001338.1, on the reverse strand, counting down.
CCCCTGCCTGGGCAGGAGAGAAACTGGGCTCAAGTGACCCCAGCCATGTAGGCATCGAGCCTCTTCTTAAAGACCTCCAGAGTAGGAGCCAGCACCACTTCCCTTGGAAGTTGGTTCCAGATCCTAGCCGCCCTAACTGTGAAGTAGTTCCTATGGATGTCTAATCTGAACCTACTGTCCAACAACTTGTGGCTGTTATTTCTTGTTATCCTGGGGGGCACTGGGGGAAACAAGGTCTCCCCCAAACCCTTCTAGTGCCCCTTAGTGAGTTTATAGATGGTCACAAGGTCCCCCCTCAACCTTCTCTTGTGAAGGCTGAACAGGTTCAGGTCCCATAGCCTCTCTTTCTGCAGTATTTTCCTCCTTGCTAGTGTGCCCACCTCACCTCAGATTTTGGTATCATCCACAAATTTGAACAGGTTGCTTTTCAAATTGCTGATAAAGAAATTAAACAGTGCGGGCCCAAGGACCGAGCCTTGGGGGACTCTACTGCTCACTTTCCCCCAGGTCGAATATGACCCATCCACCACCACCTTCTGAGTATGACCCTTCAGCCAATTAGCAATCCATCTGACCGTGTAGGCATCGATGCCACAATTGCCTAGCTTTTTTTAATGAGGATGGGGTGAGAGACAGTGTCAAAGGCCTTGCTGAAGTCCAGAAAGACTACATCCACAGTGACACCTGCATCCAATGCTTTTGTGACATGATCATAAAAGGCAATCAGTTTGGTCTGACATGACGTGCCCCTAATGAAACCATACTGGTTGTCCTTCAGCATCACCCCTGATGCCAGCCCACCACAGATGTGCTCCTTGATGATCTTCTCAAAGAGTTTCCCCATGATTGAGGTAAGACTGACGGGCTTATAGTTGTCTGGGTCCTCCCTCCTCCCTTTCTTAAAGGTGGGGACCACATTGGCTATCTTCCAATCATCTGGCACCTGGCACGAGCACCACGAGCACCATCTGGCATCTGGCACCTGGCTCAAGTGCTCATAAAGCCATGCCAAGGGTCCAGCAATAACCCCTGCTAGCTCCCTCAGCACTCTGGGGTGAAGAGCACCTGGATCTGCTGATTTGAACATGTCCAGCCCCTCCAGAAGCACTCTAACCCAATCCTCCTCAACCTTAGGTCTTGGCGTGTTCCCCTCAAGTCCGTCTTGAATCACAGTGAGGGAGTCCCAGTCCTTGCTCAAGAAAACCGAGGTGAAGAATTTGTTAAAGATGTCTGCCTTCTCTTCTGGCACGGCCACCAGATTGCTCAGTGTATCTTGCAGGGGCCCCATATTTCCCACTAGCATCTTCATCCTCCCTATGGCTCATTAGACTAAAATACTGTGCACAGATTAGTCAGTAAAAGAGTTACAGATGTTGAAAAAAAAGAGAGAAAAAAAAGACAATCATTGGCCAGATAGAGGAAAGGAATCTTTTACCTGCACCTCCCAAGCTAAAATTTTGCTTCCCTTTGTAAATATAAATAGAAGTTTTCTAGTTGTTTCATGTTTTTGATGTGGCTTTGCAAGCATACATTCATAGACTGAGAATATGCAGTAAAGATATACAATAAACAGGTATGTGGCCACATCCATAAATGCCTGAGTATAAGTCTTGGAAAATAATTGAATGGAGATTCAGGGGTTCTCAGTGAGGTGGCCTCACTCCAGGATCTTAGTATGAAGCATATTTTCCCAGGAAGTAGTAAATCTGAGTGTACCCAGATAGGATTTGACCCTATATCTTTCTAATTTCTTAGCATAGTGCTCTAGCCACCACAATGCAGGTGAAACATCAGAGCAGCTCTTCCTGGAATTCTTTTTGAAACTAAGCCATCATCCCTTACTTTTACTAGGCATTGGATGAAATGCATGAAGTACAGTGGGAATGTTTCTGCCCCCAAAGGAGCAAGAACAATGGCTGCAACCCAAACTTGCTCCCTTCCAGGGCAGCATCTCTCTCACTGAGGTGCATACCGTCCCATTTGCTCTCTTTCACCTTACCCCACATATCTCCTTCTCTAGGTTGTCCAGAGATCCAAATTCAATGAGTGCTGAAGAGTTTTGCATATTGTCTAATTTGTGGTGTGATGATTCGATCACTGCATTGGGGAAGATAGAACATTACAAGGTTAAATATCCCTCGAGCAAAGGAGGACTAGAACTCAAATGTTCTGCTTCTTTTGTTCTAACTACTCAGTTTTGGGGATGGAAACATGGGAACCCATCCTCTTTTCCTCCAAAAACCGGCTAGTCTTAGGTTTTCTGCCTGGCTATATATTTGTAACAGATGCAGGTATTCACCCGAAATGAGTGAACTTACAACCCTGCCTTGCCAGTGCATACCCTGCTTCATATGCTCAATCTACATGTCATGCTTATGCATTCACAGTGCAGGGAAAATAGAATCACTAGGTATGTATAAGGCCCAAAACAGGTGTAGTATTTTTCTCTGCATAAATTGTGTCTGTGTGTGTCCCAGAACACAAATATCCCAGGTTTGGTGGATACACATATCAGTTTTCTACTCAGGGTTTAGCAAGCAGCTGAATGCACTTCAGGTTTTCTGTTGAGTCAATGATGCAATCCCAGGATAATTATACAGAGGTACTTTGTAACATCCCTGGCTAACTGTTGCTACCTCTTATTCAGGAAATGTTGCAGGATTTTTCTCAGGACGAAGGATATGGGTGTCTGTATTATTGTATTTTATCCCAAGATTTAATGATGTATCCCACAATGAAAGGATGTGCACAAATTGGAGAGAGGCCAACAGAGGACAAGAAAAATGGTTGGGGGACTGGGGAACAGGACTTATGAGGAGAGGCTGAGGGATTGAATTTATTTAGTCTGGAGGAGAGAAGAACCTTAGCTCTACCCTCCAGAAACATTGTCTGTTTTCAGTCTAAGTGTAAAAAATTGCAGTTGCATAGACAAAAATACATTTAAAAATGGATATTTTACCAGAAGTGTTCTTACACTGCTGAATATTTCAACTCCTACACCATAAATAAGTAATCTCAGGTCAGTCATACTGAAAATGATCATGAGCTTTTAGCATAAAAACAAACTTTAGATTTCTCCCAGGACAAAGCCTTTTATCCTGGGATCCTATAGATGTACAAACCTATTGTTCTATTTCAAGTACCTGTAAAGTATATAAAATAACACTTTTCCTGGGACAATCACAGCTTATTCAAATTAATGCATAGAATCATAGAAAATCAGTGTTAGAAGGGAGTTCATCTAGTCCACTCCCCTGCTCAAAGCAACTATCCCCACCTAGATCATTCCAGCCAAGGCTTTGTCTAGCCAGGTCTTAAAAACCACAAAGGATGGAGATTCCATATTAGTCTCCTAATGAGAAAATGTTCCTAATCTTTAACCTAAACTTCCCTTGCTGCAACTTGAGACCATTGCTCCTTGTTCCATTATCTGTCACCAGTGAAAACAGTCTCGCTCTGTCCTCTTTGGAACCACACTTCAGTAGTTAGAGGCTGCTATTTAATCCCCTCTCAGTTTTCTCTTCTCCAGACTAAATAAATCCAATCCCCTCAGCCTCTCTTCATAAGTCCTGTTCCCCAGTCCCCCAACCATTTTTCTTGCCCTCTGTTGGCTTCTCTCCAATTTGTGCACAACCTTTCTGTAGTGGGGCCTCAAAACTGAACACAGTATACTAGTGCCAAATAGATGGGAATAATTGCTTCCCTCGATCTTCTGGCAACAACCCTACCAAGACAGCCCACTATGCCATTAGCCTTCTTCACAAAACAGACACATTGTTGGCTCATACTTAGCTTATGGTCCACTGTAGCGTCAAAATACTTTTCTGCAGAACTGCTGCTTGATCAGTCAGTTCACCCTGTACTGGTGAATAGGTTTGTTCCATCCTAACTGAAGGACTTTACGCTTGTCTTTATTGAACTTTATGAGATTTCTTTTGGTCTAATCTTCCAATTGTCAAGGTCTCTCTGAATCCTGGCCCTATCCTCCAGTATATCTACTACTTGAGGGTAGGGCTAAGATTCATTTTTAGGATGTGCTATATGTGTAAAGGACTATACTACTTCCAGTTTTTTACTCAGATGACTCTGAGCCACCTCAAATGCAACATCTGTTTTTGGTCTTACATTTTTAAGATATTCTTCCCTTTTCTCCATAAACAGAAGTATGCAAAGCCCCCTTAGAAGCTTCAAACTTAAAGATTTTAGCTAAAGGCACATAAAAAAAAAAGGAAAGCAGCTTTCAACTGACCCTTTTCCAGGATTCTCTCAGAATTCTGTTAAATCACCTAAGGAAACCCTCCAATCCTGCTTTTTCTTGTGGTACATACAGAGTTCCTAAGAATACAAAATATATCTTTTCCTTTCTTTGAACAGCAAAGATTTTTTTAATTTATTGAAGTTTAACTCCAATACAAACACTCAATTTCAAGTTTAGGAAGGCTTCTAACTAATCTCAAGTCTGAATAAGTGATCCGCATTGATATGCTTGGTACCAGTCCAGGGACTAATTGTGAATTTAAAAGGTTGCAGAACTAAGTATAATCTTGTAATACAGTCATTCCCATCCCACGTCTGATTAATCCATGCCAGGGGGCAATGATCAGTCAGTAGGAAAAATCCTGTTCCTCTTAAATAATATCTCAGGGCTTCCAAAGTCCATTTCATGACAGACACTCTTTTTTCAATAGCTGACTAATTGCATTCTGAAGGGAATAATTTTTGACTCATGTAAATTACTGGGTGCTTTTTTCGTTTTCCACTCCCTGGCTCAACACAGCCTCAAGGCATATTTCTGATAAATTGGTGTGGACAATAAAAGGCTGGCTGAAATAAGGACTATTCAATACTGGATCATTACATAACTCGTATTTAAAATGTCTGAACCATGAAGGTCATATTTCTAAGTGAATTATCTTGCTTTATTTGACTGTCTACCAGTCAAATTTACCATCTGAAGGATCACAAAATAGGGTGCAAAATATTTGAAAAATGGTTGTATTGGTTTACTAGTGCTAAAGATAAATCCCTTTGTTGGAAGAGGAGAGGGGCAGGATGTGGCTTTTTTCCCTCCCTCTAGGTGGAGTCTTTCTTCTTTATTTCTATAAAAGTTTTACCAAACGTTTAAACTCAAAGTGGTAATATATTCTTATTAGTAAATGCATAATTCTTAGGATTTACTATAAATCTGACAGCTTTTAATGGTGTGTATAAATGTATAGGATTGTGCCTAATGTGGTTACGACAACATCATGCTTTTTCAGTATCAGATTTGGGGAAGTCATTAAAAATCTATGATTTAACATAAATTCATAAATTCATAGATTCCTAGATTGTTAGGAAGGTAGGGGTGTGCAAAATGGGCCCTATTTGATTTGGATTCAGATTCAGCCAGAATCAGGGACAGTGATTTGATTAATTGATTTGGATCACTATCCCTGATTGGATTTGTCCTAATCCGAATCTGAAGATTCAATGATGATTCAGAGAATCAGCATTTTGGATATAGACACAGCTTTAAAAGTTTTTTCTACATACTTTGAGGTAGCAAGCACAGCTTGTGATCGCTGCAATGCTGGGGCTCATGGAGAATTTCACAGGAGTGCAGGGGGGCCCTCCATGTGCTCAGTTGTGAACTCAGAAGTGGATTTAAAGTACTTCTGCTCGTCTTTCAGGTCTGCCGGGGAGCATGCTGTCAGCCCTCCCCTCCCCCCGCCCCGTGCCTCCCCAGCTTGGTGATCAGCTGCAGAGGAACCCTGGATGCCCCCTCCGGTCAGTGACTCAGGAAGCACCAGTGGCTGCTTGGGGGGGATGGGGGTGCAGCATGGTCCCTGAAGACCTGTAGGTGGATGAGAGGTGTTTCTGGTCCACTTCTGGGTCTGCTGCCAAGCACGCTGGGGAGTCTTCCTGTGCTTCTTTGGGATACTCCATGTGCCCCAGCATCACAGCACTCATGAGCCACCTGCTACCTAGAGGTATGTAGAAAAAACATTTAAAGCTGTCTCTTTAAACATTTCAGCTGTCTCTGAATCTTTCCGAATCTCTCCAAATTGATTCAGAGAGATTAAAGGGTCCTCTAATTTGATTCAGATATGGAAATTTGGCCACTGAATTGGGCCAAATCTCCTCCAAATTGAATCAGGGACCAAATTTTTGCACAACCCTACTGAACAGGACCTTGTAGATCATCAGGTCCACTCCCCTTGCACTAGGCAGAAGAGAACTAATTAGTGACTAATTAGTTGTCTAATTATTCACTCTAAATGTTCACTCTAATTAGTGACTTCAGTAACTTCTGTGGTTGTGTCTCCTAAAATGTGTCTACAAGAGACATTTACTATACTGCTGACTAATTAACTGTTCAGTAAATAACCAAGCATCTACCTGTGCACCCCTATTAGGGCACACAAAACTAATAAACTCACAGCTGTGGAGTCTGTTCATGCATAGCAGCACATGTGTAGAAGCTGACCAGCTGGCTGGGGCACAAAGGTTCCTCAGTGTTTGGGCTGCCAGTAGTATAAAGGCTCTCTGCCCTTCAATGCAAATGTGACAGGTGGGCAGGACTTCTGGTCCCGCCCCTTCGCAACACCCCTTTCCTCTTTTATGGTGTGTGGTGTCACCAACTCCACCCCCTGACCCTGGTCACGTGGTGCGTGACATCAGCAACTCCTCCCCTGACCCCGGTCATGTTGTGCATGACATTAGCAACTCCGCCCCTGACCCCAGTCATGTGGTGTGTGACACCACCACCACATGGTTCATGAAATCAGAAGGACAACCCAGGCAGACCCTCAAAGCCCAACCCCTCATGCTGCAAGATCCGCCCTAGATCACATGGTGCTGTTATGGCCTATCAGGTCCCTG
>JAGPOW010001338.1:35437729-35448831 GCA_030014935.1 Caiman crocodilus | reverse complement strand
GAGAAGGACCCATCCACTACCACCCTCTGGGTGCGGCCCTCTAACCAGTTGGCCACCCATCTGACCGTGTGGGCATTGACACCACAGTCTCCCAGCTTTAATTGTTTTTGTCTCCCAGCTTTTATTGTTACTTAGTCCATTCATCCCTCTAGACCTCAATGTTTGTTCAAGCTGCATCTTATTGTAATGGTAAACTTTGAGCTGTCTAAAGTGGGAACTGCCTTTCTCACTTCTTTCTTGCTTTTACACAGCCTGATGCTTAGCTGAGGCCCAAAGGTGATATAAATAAATCAATAATAAAAAGGAAAACACAAGAAACAGTAAAGCTTAGGGAGAAATCTTTAATTTGATGTTTAATATTTGGGTTTTTTTTAATCCCAAAGAAGCCAAACTCAGAGAATTTTCATAAATATGAATTATAGTTAACTTGTTTACAGCCTTTTTTCATAGAACGGTAAAAAGGTTAACTTCATGAATTTGAGTATGCATGTAGCCTACCATGGATATAGAAGTTTAGCTTATGATTATGTAATGAGTGATGTGATGTCAAAGATTATTTTTCTTTATACATATTCTGCTCTCTAATTCCGGATGTATTTCTGTTACATCCTTGACCTCCAAACAACAGACTTACACAAGATAAGAAACACATACAAGCCTATCTGCTCTTTCCCTCTATCCTTTAACCAATGGTGTTTTGTTTTGTTTTTACCATTCCATGAGCAAATAGTTTATTTTTATTGTGAAATTCTCACAGGTTTGGAGCATCAAAAACTTTCACATCAGAGGTTGGGAAAAAATGAGGAACTTAAAGTGAATGCCTTGTTTTGATTCTTCCACTGTCATCTGTGAGATCAGTATGGTTCACATTCAAAATTGGGAGAATTCAAATTCTGAAGAAATATGTAAACTATAAACATCTTCTCTAAAAGAAAGTTGATCTGCAGTGCTTTGATCTGTAGAGTCACAAGGGACATTTTGGTGGTGGCGGAGTGCTATTATAGTTGCAATGGTCCGGGAAATATGTGAGTAGAAACAGTTTTCTTGGGCAATATCTTTTATTAGAGCAACTGCAAGGTTGGGATAGATGTAGATGGAGTTTTTTTTGTACCAGCTACCCTTCCTTAAGTTCCCCAGAGAGGTATTTTATCATCTAATGGTATGTCTGCACCCATAGCATGGTCCAGCTGGGATGCTCCCAATCATTCTCCACCCATTCACAGTTGCTTAAACCTCCCCCCTTTTCAGTATTTCCCACTGGCTAATTTTGGTGGCTCCTTATATGCAGGCTGGAGTTCATAATACTGTTCATAAGTACCTAGCTTTCCTTTTCATTTGATAGGAAAATCTAAGTGCCAGACTTGCGTTGGTAAATCCATGGAACTGCTTAGTACTTTGTGACTGTTGCAATTATCAGCAAAGCAATATCAGAGTCCACAACATCAATCTAGTTCCCTGCATACTTGTAGTTTCTAAAATGGAATTGACTCTGTCCTTGAAGTTGACTTTGCTATCACCATTCAATAAAAATAGGATGTTGATATGAGCCCAAATGACTAAGAAGTAACCTGTGACTGTGGGCCACATACAAACTTACTTTTTGGTGCCTAATCAGAATTTACACCAAGTTTAGACAACTAAATAACAACAAATGATCCAGCTTGAAACAGCTCCAGCAGCTGCAAAACTGTCACAGTAACAACATTCATTACATAACATAGTTTGGGCCTGAAAAAGACCCCTAGGTCTGTAGGGCCCAAAGAAGGACAGAATATAATTATAGAGCTGGATTACTGTGAAGTCAAGTACAATATTCATGAGGCTAGAAGAAGTACAAGCTAGAGGGAAGCTAACTCTGTAGCTGATTGTGGGGAAAAAAGTATGTTTTCCAGTGCCTCCTTTCAGCTTAGTTCTGCTTTTTAACCATACTTTCTCATGAAATGTATACACAGTTCTAGATGGAGGTACAAGAATTGAGAAATTGACCCTAAAAGGTAGGGTCTTTACTGACCTGAGAATGCATGGTCACTCACGTAGCTTGCCTCCTAGTCAAATTAATCATTCATTCTTGAGTGGACAGTAGGCCAGCACTAACAGGAGGTGGGGAGAGGGGCCCATCCATCCAAACTTAGGATCTAGAATGTCCTTGGAAATGTAGGTTTCACCATCCTCAAGGCCTAGAATCTAGAATAGAGGAAAAAATATGAATATATATTTTATTTTTATTTTTTATCCCGATTAGAAAAAATCAAAATTCAGAATTCTTATTCCACAGGAAATTCCCATATTTTGAAATGTGTTGGTGAAGTATTCAATTAGAAATAATCAAACAAGTCAAATTTCTTATGTCAAGTCAATTTCCAAAATATATAATTTTGGGTCAATTATTTTTTTCTTTATTTTGACTGTTAAAAAATTATTGTTATTACTAGTATATTATTTTGAAAGAAAAAGAAATTTGAAAATTAAAAACTGAAATGTGCATGTGGATAAAAATGTTCAATTTTTATCACAATAAAATTTTGTAAAATCTCTATATTGTGATGGACTGTTTTAAGTCCTTTACATATTTTCAGTCAGAATAAAAACTCTTTGAAAAGAGTTTCTTTTCTTTGAAAAGAAATACATGGCCAGTTCTAATTCTAATATTTTATTTTATTCCACAAGGAATGTATCTGAGGCCATCCAAAGGGAAGCCAAGACCCTAGAAAGAAGGAGGAATGGGGCTAAAAGACTGGCAAAGACCCAGAGTATGAGAAAAACCTTGCATTGAACAGAGGGTCTGAAGGCCAATTGAGGCTCTTAAGGACACAGAAACCAGAAAGTGGCCAGGAATTATACTGAGGAAGAGTTTCCACAACATGGAGATATTGGACTGGGGCTGAGGGGTCACTCAAGTGAGCTACTGCGCTGGGGCTAGGTGCCTACCAGCACCTAGCCCCAGTATTATTAAACTGAGGCTGAATGCCCACTGAACTGAGCTAGTGGGCTGACTGTGGCTGAGGACCCAATTGTAGTTTAACTGGAAACATCTGTAAGGCATGATTCTAGTTAGAGGGGAGGTTGAAGATCACAAAATGAACCCATAAGGTCCGGTGTTGCTAGTGCACTAATCTACAGTGGACCAGCAGTCATTTGGGTGTCCTGGAAAGCCTCCTATTTCCCAAGTGAATCAGTGCCAGCAAGGCTTGTCAGGTGATAAGATGGAGGCGAGACCAGGGATCCTGAGCAGAGCAGAAACTGCATAGATGCCTGGGAATCCATTATGGCTCCTGGGATGTAGACGTGCTATACCATCAAATGCTATAAAATCTGTTTGTCCCTTTTTGGACTGGATCTCTGCATCTCTGCATCTTCCAGCAAGGATAGGATCCTGTAAGTGAGCTGCCAATGAGCAGTCATCATGCTGCTGCCCAAGAAAAAGAATCTTGTTAACATTAAGAACGGGCAACCAATATTCCTGTGTACCAATGACAAAATCCTGACCAAAGTCATGGATAACTAGCTCAAAATGGTCATGCTGTCTGTTGTAGATCCAGAACAGAGCTTTTGCATACCAGACAGAGCCATCTAGGACAATCTGTTTTTGCTAGGTTACCTGCTGGCAGATGTGGGACTCTTTAGCCTGAATATTTCCCTTGTCTCCCTGGATCAAGAAAAGACATTTGATTGGGTCAATCACAATTTCTTCTTTTTCTGAACTCTGGAAGTATTTGATTTTGAGCCATTCTTCACCTCAACCAGCTGGCTCTTTACCAGGAAATCTCTAGCCTGCTGAAGGTGAATAGAATTATAGGAGCTGAGAGATGTGGAACTCCCTGCTGTAACTCATGGCACTTCACAGAAAGTTCCGTGAGTTACAGCAGAATGCCTGACCCAACAGACATTCACTGTTTGGTTGAGCAGGCGGGGAGGGGAATCAAGCTCCACTTTGGAGTCAGTCCAATGGACAGAAGCTGCATATCTGCAGTCTCTTTCCCCTAGCCCCTTTTCCCCTCTCCTCCCCTTGCCCCATCCCCCGCTGGTCCAGTGCTGTCTGCAGGATGGTATGGGGAATGGGTGAGGGGAGGGAGATCTGGTACCTGGAGTTGGTTCACCCTGCCTTATGAGAGGTGGGTGGATTGGAGTGACAAATATAACCTTTGTCAGTGCCCTATGTGCTTGATTCCCAACACACAGAGCCATTCATCAAGGCTTCCCTCCTAAAATACTCTGTGCCCTAACCATTGACATACCTTTCCAAGCGTGGCAGCAGCTTCTAATGGGCCTGAGCCTCCCATCCACTGCATAGCCAGGTGCTGGTCCTCAGTTAAGGTGACAGCATATGGCCTGTTTTTTTAAGAGCAGTGAGGGTGACATTCAATCCCTGATGGAGGTTCACTAGGACTAAAACTATGTATTAACTGGGCCAAATGTGACACCTTGCCTTTCCTGCTGTGCATGAGCCAGCTCAGAATCCTCAGACCTACCTGGAGGTGTTCCTTGGTGCTGTGAAGACTTCAGAGCCCTGTGCATTTTTTAGGCCCATTAGCTTATCTAGGGAAGGCCTCAGTGATAAGGCTGAGGCATGCCTATGGTGAGGGTTCTGGCACCTGTCCACTATCTCCTATCATAGCTGGGTCCTAGTCATCAGCAATCTGGCAGTTCCTATTCTGTGGCACAGGTAGCCATCCTGGACCTGCCAGTGACCTCGCTCATGTGCTTTTTGTGAAAGGGACATGAATGGCTCCAATAGGCTATCCTGTATAAAGGAAATCAGGGCCTGTTCAACCTGGAGAAGCAAGACAATCCCTTCAGTACCTGTTCTTTGCTGGTGAATGCCTCCCCTAGAAGTGACTGTCCTATGCTTTCTTGAACTGGAGGAGAAGGACAGACCTCAATCTCGAGTGAAAATTTTTACATTTGAACCTGATCACCTCAGCTGGGTAAGCATGATTTCTTTCTACTACAGCTTCATGCAAGCCTGACAGGCCTATCTCCAACTGAGAACTGAGGCCCAGCACCTGTGATTTTCAGAGCCATTGCAGGAGCCTCTGGTTGCAGCAACAGGGGGCACTTAGCCTCATCTCCTTTCCATAAACCTCATTGTTTCCTTGGTTTGTTCACAAACCATCAAGCTGGCCCATGCCTTCAACAGCTCAGCCTTCCTTTCTCTTAGCCAAAGCTTTGCATGTCTTGTCTGGCCTGAACTCTGTCCAGTTTGTTGCATACTTCTTGGCTGAATAAAAGCATGCCCTACCCAATGCTCTTCCTTCTGTAGAAGACTATCTCTACTCATTAGACAGACCTCCTCTATCATTGTTTGTTTCTCTACTATGGACAGCAATGAAAGTTGCAGGACTGGCACTCTGTTGCCCTTCCTCATTACCAATGAGAAGACTGGTAGAAACAGCCTTGAAATCCTATCTGGGAAGGCACTGTACACATAGACAGTCAAAGTGTATCATATCTGTGTCCCTGCCACCTGCCCTGACATAATTTGGAGGGAATGCCTTATGGCTACAACACCAGAGCAACCCTCCTCTGCCTGGGGTACCCTGGAGTATATATCTGCAAAAGAATTAGTGCCACTTCTAGTGGCAGTTACAGCAAGGGGCCTCTAGCTACAGGTGTCATTCTTATTGTCCTCAGTGAGTGTTACTAATGTGTTGTCAGTGTTGAAGTCTCAGGGACTGCAGTGCAAACAAAAAGTCACAGCCAGGAGACTGTCTTAAAGAATGAACACAGGCTCTGTTTTATGGTAATGGTTTGCCCAGATTTATTTTCTACACTTATGATCTGACAGACAAGATGCTAATGCATGTATGCTTATTGCAAAATATTGACACAACACCACGTAGGTTCCCCAGGCCAATATAAAGTTCCAATTCTTTCTAATTCTCTTTTTAGCCAGTGATCCAAAGAAATTACATCTTACATTCCATTGGCTGAACCAATATTTTCAGCCATCCAGTACCATGAACTTGTTCCACATCTTGATCTAGGTGTTTCAGTTCCAGACTGATCAACCTGGTAGTAGATTATTCTATACCTGGATCTGCTATCTCCACCCTTCCCTGCCCCCAACTTCCCAATCTCCTGACAGGAGCGCACATTTGACTCACATTTCATGTTTTATTTTAGAAAGGAGTTCATGTGTTGGTTAGGTTGACTGATCATGCCCACTTTGGCAAATGCTTTAGCATATGTTTTGAACAGTGTTCAACAGGAACAAATGCCAGGTAACAAATGCATCTGGGTAGGAAGAACCCTCACCATATCTATATGATGGGTAGTGGTCCACTGGCTGGAACCACATCCAAAAGAGACCTAGGAGTGACAATTGACTAGAAAATGAATATGAGCCACCAGTGTGATGAAGTCACCAACACAGCAAATAGAACTCTGGGGAACAGGCCTTATGAGGAGAGACTTTGGGATCTGGGACTGTTCAGCCTCAGCAAAGGAAGGCTGAGAGGCAACTTGATAGCTGCCTACAAACATATCAAGGAAGAACACCAGGACCTAGGTGAACAACTTTTCAGGACCCCCTCCCTCTGCCCCCACCTCAGCTGGAACACACGTCCAGCAGAAGTGGTGCAGTCACCATCTCTGGCGGTCTTTAAGAGGACTCTGGCCAAATACCTCATTGAGCTCATTTGAGCTCAGTAACCTCCAGCCCATACAGTGGACTGGACTTGATGATCTTTAGGTCCTTCCCAGTCCTCCTTTCTATGATTCTATGTTCCACCACAGCCCTTTGGTTTGCCACTTAGACCCAAGAAGGAGATTTAGGATACTTTCTTCAACACTCTTCTGGCCTGCCTTCAGGTGAAGCTGCACTTTGCTGATCTCAGCACCCTCTGTGCCATGCTGGACTTGGACTTATCTGAGACTGTGCGCATCTTCTGTTTCTCATGCTGAGCAGCTAAGTGGAACTTGGTCTGTCTGCCCAACTTCCTACTGTGCCAGGCCAAGATGGTGATTCTGAAAAGCCACAGAATCTGGCCCACAGGGGCTGATGATGCCCTCCGACTCCTTTACTTCTTGGTTCAGTCACGTCACATTTGAATCTGGACATTGTATCTTGCAATGAAATGTGGAGCAGTTTATGTTGTGCTGGGCTATCAAAGGGTGTCTTCTTCAAGATGTAAGATGGACAGTTGGTCCAACATGTGTAAACTCATAAGGGGCATAGCAGAAGGAGTTTCAAACTCCGGTGACATGGTGGTTTTTTTGCTAACAAGTATTTCATTCTTGGTCCCTGGGGGCATCTTTACATATGCTCTGGAGTTGGAAAGCAGGGGGGAGGGAAGGGAGATGTTAATTAGAATGGTTTTCAGGAGCCACTCTAATTAAAGCACCTGCAGCATCTTATGTATTCAGCACCTCACACTTCAAAATGATGGCAGGGTTGATTCAACTAAAGCTCATTTGATGAGCTTAGCTAAAGTACCCCCACTGCCATTTTGAAGCATAAGGACACTGAATATACAAGATGCAGAGGCTGCTGGAGCATGCTAATTAACGCATTCCAGCACTGATGTGCTAGAATTACAGTGCATTGAAGCAGGTGCCCTGCACATCTACAGGCACCGTAGGAGTGACACATACCTGCGAACTTTCACCTTTTACAATAAAGTTTTTAAAAAAAATCACATCTGTTTTTCTTTCCTTCTTGCCTTATTTTTTCTTCCTTTCCTTTTTTCTTCATCTTTCTCTCTCTGCTTTTGTTTTATTATCTTTCTCACCTAATATGAAAATAACTGAAACAATATTCTCGTTATCACAACAGCAGATGATGATATGAGAGAACAGGCCTTTAGTGTAAGCTTGTATTTTTATACCTAAGATGATGTTTAAGACAAATATCTTGCCATTTCATCAATAACATTATTTGCTCATGTTAATATCTGAATAATTTACAGATTTTTAAATATATATAAGAGTTGGTTACCACTGTTTTTAATTATAGAATTCTCAGGGACAAAAGTTTAGTTCCTCTCTTCTCCCTTTGGAATATATTAAAACTTGCTTTAGAATAATAACAGCACAAAGTCCCATATCAAAAGCATATTTTTTTTAAAAAATAGCAATAAATCTGAATATATTCATTACAGGATACAAACAGGACTAAACATTTGTTTATATCTATTAAAATATTATGGAAAGATGCATACAAATGAGTGAGGCATCAGAATGTTATTTACATTTTTATGGACTATAATTTAGATTTTTATTATTTATCTAATACTTTAGATATTATAGACATTAAAATGTGAGGCAATAATTACATAAGGCTATATAATACAAGTACTATACAGTTAAGACCTATGATTGACTGATGGCTGATGCCTAGCACAGCTGAACAATTTTCTAAGCAACAGGCAATATGCTTGTCAGTAAAATACTGGTATTAAAAAATGCTTTGAATGGGAGTGGCATGGTGTTGAAAAACTCTTTTAGTTAAAAAAAAGTAGGCAACGAAGAGGGGACAGAAGGGAGAGGGCAGTGGGGTAAGTCTAAGTTTGCTTAGCAAATTTGCAGACAATATGGGCACATCCACACATGCAGGCATGTGCGCTTGCAGCAGCTCAAGTAGGAGAGGCAAAAATTTATGCAGAGACTTTTGTCTTGGCATGTGTCTGAACACGCAGTTTGGTGTGGTGCAAGTTATGCCACTTAGGGCAAACTGACCCTGCCCAGCTCTTCCTAGATCTGTGCCAGGGGGAGCCAAAGGCTGGGGCCAGCACCTGTCTTGGCCTCAGCAGTATAAAAAGCTGCCCTAGTAAGCAGCTCTGGGCTATTTGTTCTCAGGAGCTTCTGAGGTCTGGCCAGTTGACAGATGGGGATACTAGCTCTCTATGCCAGTTGACCAGCTGAAACAGCCCTGGCCTATAGTGGTCACTGTACCCTCTACCTACTGCAGCAGTCTGGCAGTAGGAGCTGCTGTTTGGCTGTGACCTGCTACCACCTGTGACAGCATCTGCCTCCTTGCACCTGCAGACCCATGTCCACACACCTGTAAGACCTGGACAGGAACCACACAGCTGGCTGGCCTGTGGCATGGACACTGTGGCAGAGCCATCTGTGCCTCTGGGCCAGTGCCAGTGGGCTTTGGCTGCACAGTTGACCTTTGTGTGGCACTGCTGCCATGTGCGCCACCTGGGCAGCTATAACCTGGAAGATGTTTTCAGTGTGGTGGCCTGCTTTGAACAGTCAAATCACATCTTCCTGGTCCCAAAAGCCCAAGTCAGCCACCTCATTTATTCTCTAGCTGGGTCCCTGGTGCCAGCCCTGAGTAGGCACAGGTCTCAGCCTGTCTGGTAGTTGGACACACATGGTGTGTGATGGGGGAACATTGGGTTTGCAGGAGGGGGGGTGTAAAGGGGTATGAGTGGGTCTGGGGAGGATGTGGGGTGTGTGTTTTGGGGGATGTGCAGTGTGTAAGTACATGTGAAGGAATGGGGGGATATGGGTAGGTGTGTGGTAGTGTGAAGTATGTGGGTAGGTGTGAGGGAGATGTAGGGTTTGTGGGGGAGTTTGAGAGGGGTGGACACATTAGCCAAATCCTCCCCACTTCCTACAGTGCACAGCCCCCAGCACTGACACCAGCAGCCAGCCAGGCTGTCAGAGCAGTCATGGCCCTCTGTAGGCAAAGCCTCGTGGTTGCACATTGCTGCCTGACCCTCATGGAGAATGAGCCTGACCCAACCCAGCCTGGCCTGCCCCACTGGTACATATCTTTGGAAAGGAGCTGTGGGTGGTAGCAGGAGCTGCCCCAGTCCTGTCCAAAGGTACACTAGCAGGGCAGGCCGTGTCAGGGTAGGCTGGACTCATTCTACATGCACAGATTGTGGGTCAGGCAGCACTGCAAAGGGCACAGCCAAGCTGGCTGCTGGTGCTCCCAGCACCAGGTGCTGTGCACCATAGGGGATGGGGGGGTGGGCATGTGGTGGACCCCATCAAACTCCCCCTGCAATCCTCCCACCTACTCACACAACCCACATCCCCCTAAACCCACCACCATTCCACACATCCCCCACATCATCACCCACATGCTCCACGTCCACAAACCCTGCTAGAAACCACACACCCCTCCCACCCACAGTTCCTGAGACAGTGCCCAAGTTCATGTCATGCCTCAGCCTTTCCCTGCTCCTGTTTTTCCCTGCACATTGTGGCAGCATGCTGTTGCAGCAGGGGCACCATAAAGATACTATTGCTGGATGCTAGATAGTATCTGGAGGACCCAGTTGCCTCAGGGCACACTGCAGGACTATGCTGTGCACCATTTTTTTCCATTTTTTGGGTGTTTGGGGTTTTTGTTGTTGTGTGTGTGTGTGTGTGTGTATTTGTAAAGCCAGGTATCAAATTTAGAGCCCACATTGCAAATATACAGGGAACATTTTTTTTTCATTTTTAGCATGCTGATTGTTGCATTTCAAACTAGTTCGAGACACTGCAACAAACATGTGACACTTGTCTGGATGTGCCCAGTATGAGTAAAAAGGACTTGTCTGGGTTTCTGCACTGTCCTTTCTACCAAATAAGAATTTAATAATTTTGTAAGTGAAGCTGATCAGACCCCAGACTTCTCATTTTGGAGAGTATTCCATAATTAAAGAAAGAAAGAAAGAAAGAAAGAAAGAAAGAAAGAAAGAAAGAAAGAGTCATCTTCATAAAATGGACCTCAACATTTCAAGTCTCCTTGAAGAAAAAATAATTCAAATTTTAATTTAAAAATGTAACATAAAAATCTTCCTTTGACTTTTACAAAACAAAATTAACAAGCCTCTGTGGAGGCTTGGCTACTCTTCTCCCAAGCTCTTCCCTGCTGTGCAGCGGTCGGAGGAGTCCCCTGTGGTTCAGTGGTAGAATCCTTGTCCACCACACAGGAGACCTGGGTTTGATTCCCAGTTCACAACTCGGCCCTGGCGTGCTCTGTTCTGAGCCTGGCCTCTGCCGGCCTCACGGCAGCCCTCATCTAGGCGCACGTCCTCCGCCTGCACCATCTCCTCGACCTCGCTCGGTCAGCCTGGCTCTCGCCCGAGGAGCTGGCCGCACGGCTGGGCGTGCGCTCCGTCCGTGCCATGGGTCATCTCCTGCGTGACATCTGCGCC
>JAGPOW010001338.1:35360504-35437629 GCA_030014935.1 Caiman crocodilus | reverse complement strand
GTATGTCTTGGAATGGTTTCTTTTTGATGTGGTCTAATGGTTTTTTTGCTTTCTGTACCTGACCTTTTGTAAAATAAAGTTGTTAAAAAGTCAAAGTCCCTGCTGTGCAGCAGGAAACTGGATTCTGCAAGAAACCTGAAGCATAAGCAAAGGTTCCCAGAGCTGCCATGCTTTCCTCTTCATGGGGAATTTAAACCAAGTCTAAGGATCCAGGTTTCCATCTCCATGGCTGTTTGAAAAATATTCCCAAGTGCTGGAGGAATTCTAACTGGCAGAAAATCAGGTCTTGGGATACCTGCCTGATTTGCAACAAAAACAACACATTGCCAAAAAATTGTGATCATCAATTGCTGCATTTTCTAATGGAAATTCACACTATGGGCAAGTTTATGATCAGCCCCAGTCATGCGCATTGATAATTAAAAGAAGAGTGCTCTCTCAGAAAGATTCCAAGGAAGAACTGATTCAGAAGTAATGCCTATAAGTGACATCCAAACTGTTGAAGAGTGGGAAAGATATTTGTTAATAAAAGGACTTGATGTTTAACCAATATATATTTTCTACTGGAATTGACTATGCTACTATTCAGTGGATTCTTAGATCATCAGTTGCCATTTATGAGTCACCTGACAAATGATATGATACTATCTGGATTTTGAAGATCTGCCATAAGAAATAAAAGACCTTTTGTAAAACATATCTAAAACATTGATATTTATTACATATTATATATAAGCAATGATAAATGTTATTTATAAGTAATAGTGAAATATTAAAAACAATATTTATCCCGTACTACTGTGGGAAAGATGGATAAAAATAATCTAAGTACCAAACATTATCAGTCAGTCAAATATTTTGAACACAGAGGGAGACACTGCCAGCACTAGGGAAAAGGGGAAAAGAAGCCAAAACCTTCCTTGGCTAAACAGGGAAATCCAGGGGAGCCTAAGGGCAAAAAAGAAGGCATATAGGTGGTGGATGCAGGGGGATAGCTACCAAGGAAGAGTATACCTACTTGGCCTGCACTTGCAGGATTCCTGTTAGAAAATCGGAAGCAGCTACAGAGCTGAGGCTGGCGACACAAATTAAAATCAACAGAAAGTCTTTTTTTTTAGGTATGTAGGGAGTAAAAGGAAGGTGCAGGGAAGCATAGGATCCCCACTGAACAAGAAGGAGCAATTAGTGACAGACAGGGGGGACAAGGCTGAGCTATTCAATGAGATTTTTGCCTTGGCATTCCTGAACAGGGGTCAAAATAAGTCTCTTAATGGGTTCTTAGATGGAGATCAGAGGGACACCAGCCCACAAACTGTTGATGCTAACTTGGTACTGAGTCACTTGGATGGACTGGACATGTTTAAGTCAGCAGGCCCAGATGAGCTGCATCTGAGAGTCCTGAAGGAATTGGCTGATTTCATAGTAGAACCACTTACATGGATGTTTGAGCACTCATGGTGCTTGGATCAGGTCCTGGAGGAGTGGAAAATGTGGTCCCTATTTTCAAGAAGGAGAGGAAGGAGGATCTTTTAGGCCAGTCAGTGTCACCTCCATTGTTGGAAAGGTCTTTGAAAAAATTA
The DNA here is from genome assembly GCA_030014935.1 of Caiman crocodilus. Lineage (NCBI taxonomy): Eukaryota > Metazoa > Chordata > Crocodylia > Alligatoridae > Caiman > Caiman crocodilus. The sequence continues at coordinate 35,436,049 of JAGPOW010001338.1, read as the reverse complement.
TGAAGGATTATATTTGTGGCAGTGCATCAAAGTAACCATCATGGATTCATAACAGGTAGATCATGCCTGACCAATCTGTTTCATTTTATGACAGGTTCACAAAAGGCTTAGATGCAGGAGTAGAAGTAGATGTTTTTTTCTTGGATTTTAGCTAAGCCTTTGATACAGCATCTCGTCCCATTCTCATAAATAAATTAGCAGGCTGTGACATAGATGTTTACATGGTCTAGTGGGTGGCAAATTGGCTTAGTGGTTGTATCCAGAGAGTGGTAGTAGATGGGTTGGTATTGACTTGGAAAGATGTGGGTAGTGGGGTCCCACCAGTATCAGTCCTTGGACCTGTATTCTTCAATATCTTCATCAGTGACTTGGATGTGGGTGCAAAGTGCACTCTGTCCAAGTTTGTGGATGATACTAAATTGTGGGGTGAAGGACACACTCCAGAGGGTAGGGGAAGATTGCAGGCAGACCTGGAAAGGTTAGAAAAGTGGGAAGAACACAATAGGATGCAGTACAACAAGGACAAATGCAGAGTGCTGCACCTAGGGTGTAAAAATGCAGAGTGCCCATACCTACTGGCTAGGAAGTGACCCTCTCAGCGCACAGAAGCGGAAAGGGATCTTGGAGTTATAGGGAACTCCAAGATGAATATGAGTCATCAGTGTGATGAAATCATCAGCAAAGCTAACCATACTTTATCATGCATCAGCAGATGCATGACAAATAGAATCAAAGAGATGATACTTCCCCTCTATGTGGCATTGGTCAGACTGCAGTTGGAGTACTGCATCCACTTTTGGGCACTGTACTTTAAGAAGGATGTTGACAAACTTGAGATTGTCTAGAGGAGGGCCACATGTATGGTTAGGGGCTTACAGGACAAGCCATATGAGGAGAGACTGAGGAACCTGAACTTCTTCAGCTTCCACAAGACAAGGCTGAAAGGTGATCTTGTGGGTGCCTACAAAGTCATTAGGGGAACACAGCAAGGGACCAGAGATGCTTTGTTCACCAGGATGCCTCTTGGGGTAACAAGAAACAATGGTCACAAACTGACAGACAGCAGATTTAGGCTACATATCAGGAAAAACTCCATGGTAAGTGTGGCTAAAATTTGGAATGGGCTTCCAAGGGAGTCAGTGCTCTTCCCTACCTTGGGGTCTTTAAGAAAAGGCTGGATGGGCTCTGGCTGGGGTCACCTCACCCCAGCACGCTTTCCTGCCTATGCAGGGGGTCAGACTCGATGACCTGTTGAGATCCCCTCCAATCCTAGCATCTATGAATCTATGATTCTGTAAATGGCCGACATTTTTCCATTGTTTTACACATGTCAAGAAGTACACTAAGTTAGACATTCCAGCAGGTATCAATTTGCCATCTTCTTCCAAATTACTTTATTATGTCAGTTCCCACATCTGAAATTTATTCATCCATTGACTTTAGTAATCCATAATCTTAATTACTTAGTCTACTTTCTGAAATGCTAATGTTACCAGAGCTGTTCTTCAGCCACAAGTAGTAGTAGCTTTACAGGTTCAGTTTGGCCATTTATTTTTTTTCCAATTTGCACCAATCTTGACTTTAAAAAAAACAAACAACACCCCCCCCCCCGCAACATAGTATTGTGCTCACATATACTACTATTCAGCTTGTGGTTTTTTTTCCTGTACACATCTCTCACTACTTATTTGGTATACTTTTATCTTTCCTGTAATTGCAAATAATATGCTAGGTCACTGTAATTTCACTGTCTGTAGCTGTGCTGAAGGCTTCCAAATGAGCTGAAACATAAGCCCCACAGATTTTTTTTTTTTTAGGTAGGAATGGATAGAAAATAATTTTAGATCCTTTAGCATTGCATCCTATTTATTGGTTTTTGAATCTGTGGCACCTTTTGTCATAAAACTCATAAAAAAAAATCAATTTGGGTAATACTTCAGATTCAGACCCCCTACCAACTATAAAAGAGAAAATAGGAAGCTGTCATTTCAAAGTACTTTCCTTTCTTCAAAGCTTCTAGAAAGGTTTAATAAGGCTTAGATAACTTTAAAAACTTATTTTCTTAACTTCTTTTTACAAAAAATTTCCTCCATTTATATGTACCTGGGTTACTTCAAAACTTCAGTCCCTTCAAAATGTAATTGTTTCTTCCTGAAACAGACAATTATATAAAACTGTTTTCATTGCCACTCTATTTCCCTCACAATTATTGTTGTCATATTTTTTTTTTATTATTACTTAACATTCTCTTACTGTGACCAGTATTACCAAATGATAGTACAATTCTCCAAAATGGAAGAACCTGAACCTTACACATTCAATTTGCTTGGAAGATGAGAAAAAATATGCTTGTTGCTAAAACTCTGAAAACCTATCAAAACCTATCAAAAATTCTAATATAGGTTAAAATGGTACTCAAATATTATATATTTGAGAGCATGTGTAACTTCTGCTAAAAGAGTATTCATATGATTTAATGACAGTGCTGTCCAACTGGTGGCCCACATGTGATGGCTCACCCCACCTCTGGCTCCCACTGGCTGCTGCTGCTGCTCCAAGCTCTCCCTCCCTTCTCTGGCTTTTACTTCCTGTACTACCCTACTTTGTTCTACCCCCTCAAACTTGTAACACAACAGAAGTTCAGTGCATGTAGACTGGTTTCCAAATGGCTGAACCCGGTTTAAGTAGACCTTGTAGGTTGTAGTATCAGACTTAACCAAGTTAGGTTAAAGTGGTCTACTGAAATTCTGTCCTGAATCCCCACCTTCACACAACACAAGTTACTTTGCAGTCCCTCAGCACCTCAGGATGCTATGTGGCCCCCTGCTAACCCTCCCTCAGAGGGCAGCCTGCTGGAACACTGTTCAGACTCCACTGCTTCAGATGCATGCCTAGCTGACCCCCACCACAAAGCTGTCACAAAGATAAAGCATCAAATCCTTTGCCTCTGCTCCCCAGCCTGTATCCTGCCTATATTTGTCAGTCCTGAGGAGCAGCAGTGTGTGTGTAGGGGGGGGGAGGATTGGGGGAACAGAGCCCCCCAACCATGGCCCAGGGTCCCACAAGCCCTGGTTGGCTCTGCTGTGAGATCAGAGGGGGATTACTGCCCCCCACAACTTCCTTCCCTCTTGAGGTGCAGGGCTCTCCCCACCTGGCCAGATGCCAGGTTGTGGGCACAGCACCTGGATGGGGGAACTCCTTCCCCCGCTGTGAGGGGCAGCAGGGTATTTGGGACATATTTCAGACAGCCAGTCATGGACACTCCATGTTTTTCTTAATTGAAAAGTAAACATGAGTTCAATTCATTGCCAGGCCAGTCTAGGCAGCTTAGAGAAATTAGCAAAGATTGAACTGATGTCACCTCTGGCATTTTGACTGCTTGTATTTAGCCTAAATGGCTAATTGTAGGTAAGCCTGTTTGAAATGTTGGCATAATTGTAGCCATTTTTCACTATATCATATAAAACTATGAAAAAGAAAAGTTGTTTTAAAACATGTTTGTTTTTTTTCTCCCAGAAAATAAAAATCTTCCTGAAACAGGAGATTAAACAAATGTAAAATGCACATACTCTAAAAAAGGTGTAACAAGGCATCCTCCGGTTAATTGAAAGCCATATATAGAGAGGTTAGGGAAATCAACATGCAGGAGAAGGTAGAAAAATCAAAGCAGGAAAACAAAAGAGGCAGTAAAAATAATGGTCCTTGGGACTTTTCTTTCTTCTTTACCTAATAATTTTATTTCCCAGGAGTGTTATCCTACAAGTGAAAGTGGTTTATTTTGCACTGCAGAAATTCATATTTAATCTATCTACCATGTGAAAACTTAATATGGCTGAGTTCGAAAATTTTTGAAAAGTGATGAAACCAAAATGGAATGTGAGGCCTGACTAAAAACACTGTGATGCTGTGTAGAAAATCAGTCACTTGGTTTCTTTTGTATGCTGATAATGTATGTGGGTTTTCCTTTTAAAGAATGGAGCAGGAGACAGGATATGCCCCTTGCCCAGTGTTGCTAATGCTTATGTTTTTAGAAAAAAAATAATGATTTTTAACCTTTTTATTAGAGTCCCTGCAGCTGGAATCAAGCTGTTAATACTAAGGATGTCATTATTCATTTTTAATGAAAATGTGAAGAAATTATGGCTGCAGAGAAAAGCTTCAAAATATGAACTCTAAAGGCTTCAACAAATTAAGGCAAATTAAAAGAGCACACAATTGATTTTTTTAATGTATTATAATTTAAAATCAGTCTCACAATTCTGGAGGAGCCTGTTATAAAGTTTATTGAATGCTTCAGATTATCCATTGAAGAATTCATAAAGTTAGGGACCCTAGGTCCTATAGGCAGACATGGGTTTGAAGACAGAGGAGAGGGTTGGGAGGTATGACTATTTTGTTGTCCTGTGCTTCTGGAAATAAACAATCATATCAGCCTAAACGTGGAGTATTAAAAGTGAAATTATCACAACTTTTTCTAACAAGACTTTCTTCAAAAGCATTTGTATAAAATCACTTTTCAATATTCTTACTATATTATATAAATTATTTCTCTTTTTCATGAATTTGGAAACTATTTTACTTTTCTCTGTTTTTTTCCATGTTGACATTTTATTCTCCAATACTATAAAGCATTGAATGCTTTGAGATATTTTGTATGTTTTAAGACTTTTTGCTTGAACTTTTATGCCCAAACTTTTTGCTCAGCAGGCCAGATTACAGTTCCAAGTTTGTCCACAGGCCAGATCCAGCGTGGAAATGGCAGACACCATCTGGCTTCAGGGAAGCAGGACAGGCAGGTGGGGCAGCCAATGCCAGTTCTGACTCACAAGGGAAAGGAGCTTTACTTGGCCTGATGGAGAGGAAAGGAGGCATGGCCTGGCTCCAGAGGGAAAGGGGGCATGGCCAGGCCCCACAAGGAGAAGAGGACATGGCCCAGCCCTGTGTCTGAAGGGAGCAGGGCCAGGCCCCAGGAGGAAGGAAGGTTGCATAGCCAGGACCCAACAGGAGAGAAAGGAGGCACAGCCAGATCTCAACAGGTCCCACAAGGGAACAGAGGTGTGGCCCAGGCCCCACAGCAGGGAAAGGGGGTGTGGCCCAGCCCTGAAGGAGACTAGGACATGACCAGGCCCCAACCCAGTCCCATGGGAAGGGAAGGGGCATGGCCTGGCCCTGATACAGAAGTAAGGGCATGGCCCAGTCTTGCAGGGGATGCAGGTCCAGTTTGGCTCTGACTGGGCACACAGGGAATAAGGGTTGAGGATTTGGCAGGGGAGAAGAGAAGCAGTATTAATAGGCATTGCTCCCCTCTCCTGCACTGCCAAGTTCTGGACCTGTGGAGAGCCCCATGGGCCAAATGCAATGGCCACATTTGGTCTGTGGGCTAAATATTGAGCATTCCTACTTTAAGGTTTTGACTAAGACTATCATTTTCCAGTTCATAATCTTCTAAAAAAATGAACCCTTAGAAGAGGTGTTATTTTAATTTTACCAAATTTGCTTGCCTCTGCTAGATAGTAGTTGGTGGACTCATCTACATGAGACACTACAGCACAGTAAAAACAAGCTAATGTACTGTAGCTCACTGCTATTATGCATTAGTGTTGCTTGGCAATAACTGTGATGCAATGCTAGTACACATAGTAATGAGTTACTTCACAATAGCTCATTGCTACTGCAAAGTAGTATCAGAAAAAAAACCGTGCTGCAATGGTACTGCTCTGCAATCAAGGAGCTGAACTGGGAATGTGCTCCCCAGACCCCACCAGCAGGGAGCTCCCAGAATCAGCTTCATGATCATGGGACTGGTGCTGGGAGATGTTTATCTTCCTGCACTAGCTTCATAATTATGGGGCTGGCACTGGGAGATCCATATCTCCTAAACCAAACCCTGCAACCACAAAGCTGCTGCTGAATGATAAGGATCTCCCAACCCTGGATTCACAACTACAGAGCTTGTGCTGGGAGATAAGGGTCTCTTAGGCCAAACTCCATGACTGTGGAGCTTGGGCTGGAAGATAAGGATTTCCCAGCTACTGCTCCCCAGTCACGATCTTGGAGCAGGGGGCTTGGAGATCCTTGCTTCTGGGACAGAGGGACATAGTCCTACCTGGGTTATGGTTGTGGAACCTGTCTCAGCAGCAGGCAGCAACCAGGGACAGGAACCAATCTCCCACCTCTGGTTTGGCTCCCAGATTTGCTCCCAGTCAGGCATCAACACGAGCACTAGGTTTGCCATTACTAATCATGAATAAACTTGCTACTTTAATCTTTGCAAATTTACTCACAATTAAACTTGCAAATTTAATCACAATTAATGATGCTTACTGCACAGTAAGCATGTGTACATGTAAGTGCATTTGGTTACTGCACAGTAAACTACGCTACTTCATAGTAAAGCATCTCATGTAGATGGGCCCATTTTGTCACTGATGACTTTAACCTATAGAAATATCATAGTGAACTGAATTTTACAAAGTACTTATTATTGTTACAACTAAATTATATCTATATGTAGGCATTTAAATTTTATTATGTATTACTGTATCATTTTTTTTATTTAGCAGAATATATTTTGGTAGCCATAAATACTATAAATGATTTGTAGTATTCAATTGCTGAACTGCATTGTGTAAACGTAGAAAGAAGTTTCTGTTCCTTCCCAAACATTTTAGGGCAAAATCCACAGGAGTACTGGAGTGGAAATCAGTAGGTTATTGGGTACAATACAGAGAAAGTTAGCTTCCTAGTAAGGAGGTGGAGAGCAGCCAGTATTCTGAAAAGAGGTATATGCAAGCCAACCAATAGAAAATAATTAAAAGGATGTATATCTCAGGTATGGAGGTAGTGGTACAATCATCTATCATGAACGAATGAGGTACAGTGGTTGGATCATTTGCCCAGACAATGGGAAAACTGGCTCATAGGACCTCCTCAGCTTGGTAGTAGGAGGAGATACAACAATTATAATATTTCTCCTACCTCCCTGGCAAGTATTCTAACCATCAACTTACACAGGAGCTAGAGGGCATTATTCTCTACTTGTCCTTGTGCAGTTCAATGTGTGTCTAGGAAAAAATGCACAATTTACAGGGCCAAAGAGAATAAAAGAGCAAGAAATAAGTAGACCCCTGTAGCTTAGTGATAAGAAGTATTCACTGAGAGAGATGAGACCTATGTTTCAGTCATTGCTCCCAATACTGTTATTGTATTTTAACCAATGAGACTTTAATGCAAAATGCAGAGGCAACCTGGGAGCAGGGTCTATAACCAAGGGCTTACTCTTCCTAGGAGCGTGGTCACATGAGAGGACTAATTAAACAAGCTCCCACTTATTTGTTCTCTGGCCTCATGAATCTTTTATTGTGCCTTTCAAATTACTCTTCCCACCAGCGTTGTTTCCAGATGTGTGGTTCAGGCACTTTCCAGCAAATGCACTAATACCAGGTTTATAGAAAAGGTATATAGCCCCACCCACTCCTCTGGAAATGTTTTTGAATAAAAGTGTGCAGAGATGCTGTTTGTTGTCTGGGACTCAATGCCCTTCATGAATCCAAACCTGCCTGATGGAGCCCTTTAAGGGACTCAGGTGCAGTGAATCCCAAGCAGGGGTAGCACTCATCTGCTCAGCTCTGCAGAGATGGCAGAAGTTCTGGACATGAACAATAGAAGAACTTAATATACCTAACAGATCTACCACCCAAAGCTAAGTCATCTACAGACTCTCAAACACCTGAACACTTTATACAGGGTTTTGTGAATTGCTCGCTTGCATTTTAGTACAAAATTCTGCCTAGTTACACTTTAGACACCTATGTGCTTTGATGGAGCTGGTCTTAAGTATTTAAAGACAATATGTAATAGATGAATACGACTGTAACAGAGAACCCAGGGCTCCCTGTTCCCTTAACATAAAAGCAGCCCAAGCAGGGAACTCTGCAGGCTAGGCAGGATGCAGCAGCTGCCAGTTGCCAGGGCAATAGGGCAAATGAGGCAATTAGCAGGCACCCACAGGCAGCCTGAAGACCAGAAGTGGTTGGGGCCCTGGGAGGATATAATCCTGAGGCTTGAGCTGGCAAGCCAGTCTAGCTTTTCCAGCTGGAAGGTTAGGAGCTCCTGCCCAAGAGAGCTAGCCAGGGATGCTAAACTGTCTTCTTTGCTGCCTGCAAGGTACAAAGTAGGCTGAAGTGTGAGGTCACAGAGCCACAGGGACCTGGTCTCTGAGAGGGGCATAGCCACAAGGGGGCTGGGGGCTGGCACCCAAGAGGGATGCAGTCACACAGGGGCCAGCAGCCCAGTAACCAGAAGGGACAAACTAGAGCTAGTGCCTCAAAGTCAGATCTGATGCAGTGGGCCCTGGCTAGAAGGGCTAGCCGAGAGTAAAGGGGTGCAGGCTGACAAGACTGAAGCTCCAACAAAAGAACAAAGACAGTGTAATCTGCATGAGGCATGGGGTGTGGTGTAGGGAAAAACTGGAGCCACACAATGAGCCCCTAAGGCTTTGAGTGCCCTGCAGAACCACCAAGAGGCATCACAGCCATTCCTGGGGCCCTGACTGCTACAGAGTTAAACAGGGTAAAGTATTGTAGGGGAAGGGTATAATTAAACATCCCCAGTTTTTAGTCACTGGTATTAGCTATAACAAAGTTCCACCTTCTTATTCATTATCAAGTTACAGATCATGAAATATCTAAAAGCTATTAAAAAACAATATACATGATACAGCTAGTATGCAACAGATAAGCAGAAATGATACAGAAAATGAGTTATTGTTAAGATAACGAGACATTTAAACTGTTTCCATTTTAAATACATGCAGATCATCACAGTTACACAGTATTCATAGTTGAGGAAGGAGAATGTAACTGTACAAAAAAAGAATATTAAATGCCTGAAGCAAACTAAGTTCAATGAAGTATCTGTAATACAACTGTGAGTCCCTTGCTTAGTATCATTACACAAAAATGGAAAACAGATTTCAACTGGATAATTATTGTTGTATAAATAGGTATCATCATATTTTAAAGGAATTAATCCTGAAATGATTTAAGTTTTTTCTTCCTTTAAAGAAAAAAATGGTTAAATTAGAAAATGTCTTCAAAGCCCCTTAGGATTCAATTTACCTGAAAAGTGTCTGTTCCTCCCTGTACTGTTCAAGTCTGCAAAAAGTGACAGATGTTATCTCTGTGGCAGGTTGAACTATTCAGCTGCAAGGTTAGATGGCATGCAGAATACACTTTTATTATATAGACCTAAACTAAGCTGAAACTGAGGAATGAAAGAGGATTGAGGTGTGGATAAAAAAAGATCTCTTACCCATGCTGTGGATATTTACATCTGTAGCTTACACAGGAATCTTTTTTATTTAAGTATTTATGCATTTATTCATTTTGACATAAACCTTTAAGCTCAAGTTCTCTAAGTGTAGATTTATTGCGGTGTATCACACAATGAGTGTATTCTACAATATTTTAAGAATGAAATGTAAATTTGCAGTGCCATATAAGTTATTACTAATTAGCAATAATAATTAAGAATAGGGGTGTGGGTAAAGTGGCCTAAAATTAGACTTTCTAGGGAGCCTGATCTAAAGCATATTGAAATCAGTGTGAGTCTCTCTGCTCATTTTATTGTGCTTTTGGCCTTAGTCAACTTGCTTTTTTTGAAAGGCCATGGCAGTGTCGACACAGAGCAGTAGTACATGCAGGCCATGTGCCAGAACTTCTGTGCCAAAGCAGCTCTGTTAAGCAGTCTGGATAATAGATGTCTGTGTTCTTGTCTCAAACAAAAATGAAAAAAAATGGATCATCCATCAGGTGTTACAACATTTTCTGTTGTCTGATGATTCACTGCCCTGAAACATAACTTTTAAAAAGAAAAACAAAGCAAGCAGCCTTTTGGATGAAGTTTCAGACAAATTGGGTGTATAATTATTGGCACTATGTTTGTAAATGTGGTAATTTCACATTCAAAATGCCCTCACTGGCTCTTTGTATAAGCAATGGTTTTAGTCTTTATCATCTAATGTGAAGCTTCATTGACAAATAATCTATTTTCCAGTGATAAAATATCTGACTAGAGTGAGGATGTTGTGTTAATGAGCTCTATCTTTTTGATAGTTTCTCCAAATTTCCTGATTTGCTTCCCCACCTTTTTGTGGATTATGTATGGTGTCTGAAAGTATTTTGAGTTTAATCTCCATATTTCATTGGAAATAGTACAACACACTATAATTTTACTGACTACTGGCTTAAAGTAATTTGTACATTGAGATTATTGATGAACAAGTTGTTTTCAGAAGTTTAGAATTTATTTTTTCCCACTACATCCCCAGTATCTTAGTTCAAGTAAAATCTACCACTATGTGAGAAGGAAAGAGGGTGGGAAAGAAACAGAGAAAACCAGTTGCAATAAGATAATAACCACAGATGATGAAGAGAAAGGATATCATGACTCTCTTTGCTTTTCTTTAATTCATCATTTATCAACTCTATCTATGTGTCTATCTATTATTTATATATTTATATATACACACACACATATATTTATAATATATGTTATATATTAATACAGCTGATAAATATCTATAGTAATTAATCTATGTCTTTGCTGTTTAATTTAGCATAGATGAAATCTCAGAATACAGTAAACAACAAGGAATTACATGGGCTGAAGAGAATCTATTCAGTTAGGCAAGAGTACAGCCAAATCAAACTGAAGCAACAAAATCTACCACAACAAAGCCTGTCCTCTAAAAATGAAACTTACCATGAAACTCAGCTAAATATTTTAATTCTTAAATTATGAGGTTATACATAATCATGTTGCACTTTAACTAGGAAAAGTTTTACATAAACATACAACTTGAAACAGTTTCTTACACCATAGTAATTTATATTTTAAAACGTGACAGCAAATTTTCTAAATTATGCAGAGTTAAATTCTGAGAAGTCTTTTTTTTCCCCCCTCCATGTACGGGTGTCAGTTCATGAGTGTCACATTTCCTGGCTATTCACTAGATTTTTCTGATCAAAAGCAAACAAGGCCTGGTATATGAAGCATGGGAGAGGGAACTTGCATCTTTTGCATTTCTGAAAGCTGTTGAACTTCACAGAAGGGAATTTATAGAAATCAGAAGATGTTATAGTATTATTTTAAGCATCTCCTTGCTATTTTGGACAAGTCACTCTGCCCCTACGGAAAGTTATTTGACTGAGTTTTAGTCACCTCTCGGGGAGTTGCTGCACCACACTGCCTATATAAAGTGTATAGAGAGTGAATTTGACACACCTGCTGTATCTGAATGTTGAGCATCCAAATAGTATTCAATTATTTCTATTATGATTACATTATTGTTCTAGGATTGAAGTTACTTGTGGCTTGGCTTTGTATGTTATTCTATCTGAGCAATTAGATGTGTGTTTTTTGGTGGGTTTTTGGTTTTGGGGGGGGGTGTTTTTTTACTTTTTTTTGCCAGCCATCTACAAAATATCTACAAAAAATAAAGACTTATTCTTCTCTTATATATTTTCTTGTCCATTATTTTCACTCTAAATTATAAATTGTAATTTCCATCATGGTTACAACAACATTCTAACACTATCTGTACCTCTCTGGAATTGCATTTAAACTATTGTATGGCAATTTTGGACTCCAGCAGCTGTTGAATGATACATGTGTGCTCTTATTTTGTGAATGATGGACAACTCTGACAGTCTTCCATCAAGTATGGCTAATATTATAGAGATACTAGCTGAAGAAATGGCTTGAACATGTTTGACACTGGTCAGCATTTTTTTGGTTAGCTATGACAATCTAGTGTTGTAGTATACTCTATTAATAGTCAAATCTCTGAGGTTGATACATATTTTTTGACTGTTAGATTGTTATCCTATTATTACTGGATATGCCCACTGAGATGATTTTTTTTTTTTTTTCTTTTTTATTTTAGCATTTTGGAGGATATTATAGTTCATGAATTGTAAAATACATATTAATGAAGTTGCTTTGATTATTCAGATACCTATATCTTATATTTTGCAGTTCAGTCTATTCAATCAATAGGTAATGTATATCACTTTTTGAAATCATATGGCCTATATCACACTAGATCAGTAGTGCCTTCTGGGTCCAGACTTCCAATTCCCCATTCTCTCTGTATTTTGCCTTTCCTCTCATGCTGATCCTTGGCCCTGCTTCTCTGGCACTGATCATGTGCCTGATCATAAGGGTAAAGGCCTTAATCATGGCCTTCACCCTCCCCAATAGCCATATCTATGCCTCATGAGTCTTATTTACCATTCACTTGACTCTCTGGTCCTACAGTAATTTCAGCTCTAGTTTCCACTCATTTGGGCCCCTGACCCCTGTCTCAGCTACCACTTACCTCGTTTCAGCCCACAGCTTCATTCCTGTTACTCTGACTGTAGCCTTTTGGTTTCAGCCTGCCTCTAGTCCTTCCTTTGCTGGGCTGAATATGCAGTGTCCTTCACGCACCCTAGCGTGACCTCCAGACTGTTCCTAAAGCTGCTCCTGAAATTTCACTTATAAACTCAAATAGATATAAAACAAAAACAATTAGCTTCACATTGGTCTTTCTGTAGAGCTCCTTCCTCTTGAGTGATCAGGGCTAGAATTCCTTTAGCCCCACAATTCTATGTATATCCTTAGTCTTTCACCACCCCTTCAGGTGGACTGGTCCCCTTAGCTTGGCACAAGGATTGCCTCATTGGCCCTCTAGCATTCTGATTCCCAAAGTGATCCTAAATAAAGCTGGGAAAATGCTGGATATTTTGGAATGGTGGGAAAGGATGAAAAAAGTTGGATGGGAAAAGCAAGGACTTTTTTGGATGGTATCTTTTATTGGACCATCTCTAGGGTGGGGGAAGACTTAGACAAACTTTTTAATGCATTCTTGACTGGTGGTGGTTTCACCACTGGTGGTGGTTTATTCCAGATGAAGGTTTTTCTCACGAAGTTTCTTCATAGAATAATTTGTTACTTCACAGTAAGCATCATTGTATCCATGTGCAGTAATTGTTTCTAGTTGCAATTAAATTTCTACCTGTAAATACAAGCAGGAATTTACTCTTGATTACTTACTGTGCTGTAGTACACATGTAGACATCCGATTGGGAACATATTTGCTCCAGTCAGCTGAGCAGCAGGGGTGGGAGATTGCTCCCTCCTCCCAGCAGCCGCCTGATGCCAGGGTGGGTTCTGCCTCTGAAACCCAACTAAGGACAATGTCCCCATGCCCCAGCAGCTTGGAGCTCCCATCCCCCATTCCCCCATCACAGGGCTAGGCCTGGGAGATCCTAATCTTCCAGCCCGAGCTCCACATTCATGGGGCCTAGGCTGAAATCTGAATTTCTGAGTCCCAGCCCCACAACCACAGAGCTAGACCTGGGAGATAAAACATATCTCAGCCAGGACCTCACAAATGGGGGCTGGTGCTGGGAGATAAGAACCTCCCAGTACCAGCCCTGTGACCACGGGCCTAGTCCATGGACCTGGTCTTACGCAAAGAATCTCCCATAGCTGCCCTGCAACCATGGAGCTGGTTGATATGACTCCCCCAGCCCGGGAGCCATGACTGAAGAGCTCAGGCTGGGAGGTAAAGATCTCCTAGCCCTTGCCTCATGACTGTGGGGCTAGGGCTGGGTCCTGCTGTCAGGTCAGGGGGACATTGTTCCCACTTAGGCTTTGGTTGCTGTCCCAGCAGCAGGCAGATCCTGGGGGCAGGGAACAATGTCTCAGCCAGGACAGGAGGCAGCTGTCTCCAGATGCTGTACTCCCTGCCAACCCCCGGGAGTCTAAAGCTCCCCTTGGTTGCTTCAGGGGGCTGGTGAAGTGCAAGTCATGGTGGAAGCAGATTGCAGCCAAAACTCTCAGTGACCCAAAAAAACAGCAAACAGGGGGAGTTTGCCCTAAAACTCCTCCTTTTACTTTTGAGTTTAGGAGATAGATTTTAAATTTGCTTAGTTAGAGAATATTAGACACAGTTTAGAGCAGAGTTAGGTAACTAAAAGGCCAGCCTATAAATATATATATATATTTTCTGTTCCATAGGTAAGATCAAAGAAAAAAAAAGGGAGTCAAGTAGAAATCAATCTGCACAATGGGTATTCCCCAGTTTATTGTACTGAGTGCTGCATCCATGACTGCCTCCCTTTGGGGCAGGTTTCTTATGCATTCACCTGGTGCAACTAGCTCCTGGCCTTGACAGAATAGATACATTCTCTTGGTAAAAAGGTAGCTGAACTGAAGCAGCTGAGGTTGGTAAAAAGGTAGCTGAGGGAGGTGGAGAGACTCTTAGAGGAGGCATTTTTGAGCAGTTCTATCTCTTCTGTAGCAGCCCACAGGCTACTGGAAGTGATGAAACTCTCAGGCAAGAACATCAAGCTAGGAAGGTGTGGAACAGTCCATTAGGTAGGACCCATCCATCACAAGATATTATAGTATCCTCTTGCACCAAGGTTATGCCTCTAGTGGTCTAATATATGTAGAGTGAATTTGACACACCTGCTATATCTAAATGTTAAGCATGTATTTCTATTATGATTACATTATTGGTTCTAGGATTGAAGCAGCTAGGATGAAGCAGGTCATAGCAATGGGAAATCCAGTTATTAAGCAGGTAGATAGCTGGGTTTGTGGCATCTGGGAGGATTATAAAGTGACTTGCTGGCTAGATGCAAAGGTAGCAGTTCTCACATGATGTATAGATAGACTGCTAGGAAGTGATTGGGAGAAACTAATGGTCATGGTCTATGTGGGTATCAATGATGGGAAATAGAGTAGGGAGGTTATAGAAGCTAAATGTGGGCTACATTATAGGAGACTGAAGTCCAGTACCTCCACAGAAATGTTTCCAGTGCCACATGCAGGGTCAGATAGACAGCCAGAGCTTCAGAGTTTCAATAACTGGCTGAGATGATGGTGTAAGAAGTAGGGGGGTTAGGTTTATTAGGAACTGGGGACCCTTTAGGAACCTTACAGAAGGGATGGTCTCCATTGAAACAAAATTGGTACCAAATTGCTGGTACACAACATTAACAAGATGGTAGAGCAGCTTTTAAACTAATAACTGGGGGGAAACTGACACGTGTGAAACAGGACATGGTTCAGGCTGATCCACTTTATAAGGGTAAGCTATAAATCATGGGGATAAGAAATAGGGTGGCGCACAAGCAGAAACACAAAGAAGACCAACATGAACAAGTAGATTTACTAATTGAAAGGTCACACACAAGTAGCCAACCAGGCAACAATAAAAAAATATAAGTGCTTTTATAATAATTCCAGAAGTCTAGAATCCAATTCACATGAGGGAATCTGAATGCTTAGCAGTAATTAATAATAGTGACATAATAAGTATCTTTGAATAATAGAAAGACAGAGTTCTTTGTCTGCCTATGTCCTTAGACCAACACAACTATGACCAAACACTTCAAATAATAGTGGAATGAGGAAGAAAAAAAAACCCCAACCAAACAAACAATGGGATACTCAATACCAGGATAAAAGCACTCTGCACTAGGAAAACTGCAAAGTGCAAAAAAACTAGGAAGCCTGCCATGGCACAACTGTTGACTGGTCTGCAGACCCAGGGCCCCAGCTGGTGCTAAATGGATAGATGGTGCTCCCAACAGTCAGCTAGGAGGCTTTCTGCTCCAAAACTGGGGCAGAATTCAGGAGTAGCTGCAGTACTACTTGGCTCAGGCAGACTAACTTACTCAGAGTCCCTGGTAGCATTGAACCCAGATTGTCCTGCCTGATCAATATCCCTAACAGGCAGAAGTAAAGCAAAAATGCTAAAGCCATTGAAAGAGTCTGCAAAAGTAGAAAACACAGTAATAATAGGTGACTTCAATTATCCATAAATAAACTGGTCAATTTAATTTTAGGTTGGGATGCAGGGACCACATTTATTGATGTTATAAAGGACATAAAAGGTAACAATAAAAATTCTTAGAAGCTGAAGAACTACTAGGGAGTCAGTTGAACCTTTGTACGACAAGAGCACTAGAGGATGACAGAGTTATTGCTGAGAAACAAAATGCATTCTTTGCATCTGTCTTCACTGTGGGAGATATGAGGGAGGTGTCCTCACTAGATCAATTTCTCTCTACGGACAAGTCAGAAGAACTGATCCAAATTGAGGTTTAAAAATTGTTGACAAAATCGACTAACTAACCAGTTGCAAATCACCAGCAAATCATGCCTCACCAACCTAGTAGAGTTCCTTGAGTATAGAACTCTACTATGTTTAGTTCTATCCACTTATTTATATCAATAAGCAAGTAGATTAGTATATATGGCCTCCAAAAAAAGCATTTGGCTAAGTTCTTCATGAAGTTACCTAGTTATGGGATTACAGGAAAAATTCACTCTTGAATTAGAATGTGGTTTAAGGATAGAAAACAGAGTGACTAAAAATTGTTAGTTTTGAGGTAAATAAACACTGAGGGTTCTGTGTTGGGACAAGTGCTGTTTGACTTATTCATAAATAAGGTAGTGACATGACTAAATATACAGATTACACAGCATTATTCAAAGTGGCAAATCCAAATCGTAGTCCAGGAGGTATCTGACATGAATGATGTTGGCCAGACCATCCTCCAGTGCACCCAGGGAACTTCTGTAACAGGCACCACCAACCAGTTTTGTTTCTGCAGTGGCTCAGCAAGGAGGCCAGCGTCTTGGGCAACATTGTTTGAGGAGCCTCCAGGCCCTGAGGAGATCTTGGTAGAAATCTAACAGGTCCTCCAAATTCTGCTTGTGAGACCTCTCAGGTACAAGAGCTGTTGGTCATATCATAACCTTTGGAGGTGGCAGAGAAAGGTGAAGCCAATCAGGCACCATGTTACCTGGCTATCAGCACCATACAGGAGCCTGTGCAGGGCCTGAAGGTGGAAGGTGTGCACCTGGTTGTGGAGGCATACCAGTCTTTGGCTGCCCTCCCACAAGGGGAGTCTCAAGACATCTACAGAAAACCTACTGCCCTCCCAGCCAGGAGAACCCCAGTTCTCATCTCTGTAGACTGGCCAGGAGCTCTAGGGACATGACCAGGGTGTTGAAGTGGTGCCAGAGCATGGACAGGACCAGGCGGTTGATGAGCACATTCTCCTACAAAGGGAGAGACAATGCATGAGGCCTTTTCATGCCTGCAGCATCTCAGACACCCTGACCTCCAATGCCAGTTTTCCAGCATGGAACAGTGACTGGGAGACAAGTAGACTCCCAGATAGAGCAGTGATCCCAACTTCCATTGGATGTGCTGGTGTGAAAGTTGGAAAGAGCTTGCCTGCCACCCATCACTTACCATCATGCCAGAGCTGTTGATCCAGTTGACCCAGGCAGAGGAAGCTGCTGAGTAGATGGCCTGGCAGGTCTTCATCTGTGCCAGGTCACCTGGGTCCTGAACAGTGAGGAGCATGTCACCAGCATACACTGATAGGACTACGTTCATGGGTGGCTTCTTGAGCACCGGTCCCACCACCTACTTGTGCAGGAGGCAGAGGAAGGGCTCAAGGGCAAAAGTATAGATCTGGCCTGACAGTGGGAAGCTTTGACTTACTCCTTGTCTGAATGGTATGGGCTCTATCAGTGTCCATTTGAGCTTGACCATACACTCTACAGAGGTATACTACACCTGGGGACACTGCACAAAGTGGGAACCAAAGCTGAATGCCTTCAGCATGTCTATGAGGCATCCATGATCCACCCTGCCAAAGGTCTTCTCCTGGTTTCCTCTGAGCCAGCTCAAGAACATCCCACACCAGGTATAGGTTATTAAAGATGAAGCACCCTGGAACCATGTATGTCTAATCAGGGTGAATCATGTCTTCCTGCACAGACCTTAGGAACAGTGAGATGGGTGGCAGGGCACTGTATGTGCCTGCCACTTTAAGATCAGAGCCAAACAGCCATCAGGTGCTTCATTGAGGCAGCCATTTTAGATCCCTGGCTGCCTATATAACAGATCTGTTCCCTACTGGCATGCAAGGCAGTAACATTACCTGGCTGCAAGGCTTCTGGAATCATCCTGGAGGTAAGGGAAGAGTGGTAGAGGATGGCTAGGAGGCTCCTGCTCATGCTCCTGCTCTAAAACTGCACCTTGCTGGGAGATGGTGGCATGGTGGGGCTCTCAGTGGTGTGGGAGCCCCAAGGAAATACCAAGCCAGTTACCACCCCCTGGTGAAAGGTGTGTCAGGGTGCCTTAACCCCAGCTCCCACAACCAGGTGGGTCACATTATAGTAGGGCCCAGAAGGCAGATTCCAGGAGATACAGTGGAGAAGACAAATGGTAATCTTGTGGCTACACCAGACAAGAAAGCTGATATTTTTAACCCTTTCTTTGCCTCTGTTTTCTTGAACAGGGACCAAGCTATCCCACCTACAAGAGGTAAGGACAATCTTGGGGATAGCTCTGTCAGGCCTTCAGTCAGTGCAGGTGTAGTTGGGGATCTTCTGGAAGGGCTAGACCCTTTAAAATTTGCAGGTCCAAATGCCCTCCACCCAAGGGTGTTGAGGGAGCTGGCAGGGGTCATTGTGGAGCCCTTGACCTCACTGTATGAGCATTCATGATCATCTGGCAAGGTGCCAGGGAATTAGAATCTGGCTAATATGGTCCCAATTTTCAAGAAAGGGAGGAAGGGGGACCCAAGTAACTATAGGCCTGTAAGCTTCACATCGGTGCTCAGGAAGATCTTGGAGAGAATCATCAAGGAGCATATCTGCGGGGGGCCTGCAGGGGAGATCATGCTCAGAGGCAATCAGCATGGGTTCATCAAAGGAAGATCCTACCTGACCAACCTGATTGCCTTTTATGGCCAAGTAACTAAATCCTTGGATGATGGTGTCACCATGGAAGTAGTCATTCTAGACTTTAAGAAGGCCTTTGACACTGTCTCTCACCCCATCCTTAACAATAAATGAAGTGACTGTGGCATTGATGCCTGCACAGTTGGATGGGTTAAAAAAATGGCTGATGGGGTGCACCCAGAGAGTAGTGATGGGTGGATTCTGTTCAACCTGGTGAGATGTGAACAGTGGGGTCCCTCCAGGGCTCAGTCCTCGGGCCTGCACTATTTAACGTATTCATCAGCGACTTGGATGAGGGGGTGGAAGGCACACTGTCCAAGTTGGCTGATGATGCTAAAACGTGGGGTGGGGTGGACGTACGTGAAGGGAGAGAGAGGCTGCAATTAGATTTAGACAGACTACAAAAGTGGGCAGATGAGAATAGGATGGGATTCATCGTAGACAAATACAGGGTGCTGCACCTTGGGAGAAGGAATCCAGAACATACATTCAGGCTGGGAAGTTCCCTTCCTGAAAGCACAGAGGCGGAAAGGGATCTTGGAGTCATTATTGACTCCATGAGGTACATGAGCTGCCAGACTTCAGTGAGCAAGGCCAGCCATACCTTGTCATGCATCCAAAGATGCATCTCAAGCTGGTACAGAGAGATGATACTCCCCCTCTATGCGACTTTGGTCAGGCTGCAGTTGGAGTACTGCATCCAGTAGTGGGTGCTGCACATCAAAAGGGATGTGGCCAGCCTGGAGAGGGTTCAGAGGACTCCCCTCCCCCACACTTGGTGAGAGGGCAGCAGGACAGGCCCTAGAAGGAGAGACTGAGGGACCTGAACCTGTTCTGCCTCAGCAAGAGGAGACTGAGGGGGGACCTGGTGGCTGCTACAAACTCATCAGGGGAGATAAACAGCAAATGGGTAGAGCCCTCTTCTCCTCAGCACCACCTGGAATGATGAGGAACAAATAGTAATAAGCTGATGGAGAACAGGTTTAAGTTAGTGGTCAGAAGGCAATATTTTACAGTTAGGGTGGCCAAAATTTGGAACCAACTTCCCAGGGAAGTGGTCCTCACCCCTACCTTGGGGAAATTCAAGAGGAGGTTGGACGATCACCTGTCTGGGGTCTTGTGAACCCAGCATTCATTCCTGCCTGTGGCAGGGGGTCAGACAAGATTATCTGTTCAGGTCCCTCCTGACCCTAGCTACTATGAAACTGAGTTGGGCTAGAAACTCGGAGACCTGACAGGAAGAGTACCTTCAACTGGTCAGTGCTGAGGCCAGGACCAAACTGGTCAAAAGGACCAGCACTGTGAGGGATGCCTAGAGCTAGGAGGGCTTGGGCTTTCTGGCTGGCCTTGGAGGTGAGGCTAGGGTCTCTATGGCCAAAAGTTCCAGAGGGACCACACCCAAGAGGGGAAAATAGTTTTAGGGAGTTAGATAGCCTGAATGAAGGTGGGGTAGGCTGCCAGAATGGAGGGATCTTAGAGGGGTCATGATCGGAGAAGTCTGGGGCCCAGCGAGGCCGATGACCGCAAGAACCACGGATGCCATCTGTGATGTATGGGCTGTAGTGTAGGGGAGATATGGAGCCGCAGATAGAGCCCCGTGGCATTGGGGCAAGAAATGGGTATCCTCCAACCTAATTAAGATCCTTAACTAACAACAAGGCATGGCAGGTGGAAAAGTGGGTGGTTGGTCCAGAAACAAGTGGGCAGCCCAGAAGAGGCCCACTGTTACAAGCAGCTTTCACTATGACCTTGTCTGTACAAAGGACTGAGACTTGGCACCAGTTCCTCAGGTATCACGAATACTCTTTTTTAGACAGCAGGGTAAAGACAGCACTATTCTATTGTAACAAGTAGCTACTTTTTGCCTACCCCAGTACAATAAAGCATCTCCTCCATATAGTAAAGGCTTCTTGCTTGCACTACCAGCCCCTTCTTCAGCTATTTCTCTTCTGTCCTTTTCTCCTTCCTTCCTCCCTTCTCTTTTTTTCACTATAAGGGTAAGGATATGGACTTATTTAGGGATTCTATAGATCTGATGCTTTATGAAATCACATTTGATAAAGGTTTTATAGATATAGTATGGTATTGTGCATTTGTATTTTTCCCCTAATTGTATCTGGTGTTCTATCTATTATATGTGCCACAGCATTTCACCTTTTATATTTTGTGCTTTCAACCTTGTAACAAATGTATTTCATTTTATTTTTTTAGAAGCAAGTTGCACCCTATAACAATAGTAGCAAGGGCAGGAATCAAACTACCATCTCTATGTATCAGACTGATCTCTGTTTGAATGGGAGTGAGTGATTACATAAGCTACAATAATGAGCTAACAAGAATGGATTAACAATTACAAAACAACAGACTAAAAGGAAGGATGAATACAGAACCAGGAACTCCCTAAAACTTCATTGATTAACTCAAACCATGGCTTCTGTTTCTTTAACAATGCCAGAGACGGGCTATTGGGACTGAATACCTTTCAACTGACTGCTTTCAAAGCCTGGACAATGCCAAAAATTAAATTAATTGAAATTACCAAAGGACACTCAGAACTGCACATACCAATGGATGTGACCTGAGGGGCTGCCAGCTGTCTCCTGGCAGCCACCCAGAGGACATCTCACACGAGTCAGGGACCCCTGGATTGGGAAAATCTGAAAACTGGGGGGAGCACAGAACTCTGCTGAGACCCATCCTGTAGCCACACACACTGAAGTTTACCACTGTGAGGGACCTTATTGGTGGGGGGTGCTGTTAGGCTGTTAGGCTGAGTAGAGCTTTCTCAGGAGGTAACATACTAACTGTGGGGCCCAATAGCAATCCTTCCACCCTCCCAAAGGTGTAGAGGACATCATGGAAGCTCCAGGCCTACTGGTAGTTTTTTGGAATTGCTCTGCTTGTGTTCCTTGCCTTTCACCACCAAATCCCTCACTAGGTTGAGGACTTGGTGAAAATCCACCCCCCCCCCTGCCATCCAAGGTAAGCTGCACCTTCTTCTTTGAGTGGTGCATGCTCTCCAGGAATTAGAGCATCTCTTCCCTGTGTACCACCAGGGCTGAAATGTCTGCAGGCTATGGAACTGGAGGTGCCCTGGTGCCCAGCACAAGAAGCACCTCACTTCCCCTGATGTATAATGGATGTGATTGCAGGACCCCTGGAAGGGAACTATGAAGGTCCCCCCTGCCATCAGTTGGATGGTGACTTGGTGGCAGAAGCACAGAATATGGCAGAATCTGGGGTCCCAAAACCCCAGAAGGAAGGTGAAAACTGGAGATAGGACCCTCCCCAAGCCCTGCACCCTCTTTGGGGTGTGCTCATTTATTAGGGATACATTTCTAGGGTCTTTGTAATTCTATCAATGTACTGCTTGTGTTACAGCTCCATATAGAAACACAAGTATATCTCCCTTCTGGAAGTTCTCACCCCCAATAGAGCTTTCTTGAAGCACTCAATTTCAATGGGGCTGGGTTACTTCAGCCACCAAATCAGTCATACACATGTGACATGCTTGAGCCAGCTGGGTTGATCAGCATGGACAGGCTGACACCCTTCTATGCCAGGAATCAGTTTATTAAGGTAACAATAAAATGCAGTCAGACACAAGCAAACAGGTAAACATAATACCTCTAAATCCAACTGGATGTCCAGGTGACACCCTCATGGGCCAGCATTCAGTTCATTAGGGCACATCTAAGCCAAACTGGGTCAGTCAGCCTATACAAGCTGATCCCCTTATGTGGTTCAAACTCAGCACATCCCAATCTTTTGCCCTAAGTGTCCTAGTGGTAGCCTCTTGATGAGAAGACCCTATAGTATTTCTGGGCTTCACAGGGCTCTTTATCTTAAGTAAAAGAAGTGTTCTGCAGAGCAAGTGGGGAAGAAAAGTAGAGAAGGAAAAATATACCCAGTTACCACCAGTTTGACTATAAAAGTTATGTATTGCTAAGTGTATGAAATATATAATGGTACTAGTAATAATAGACATGCAAAGGAAAACAATCAAAACAATTACAATACTACCCTGATTTCACTAAGTATTTTGGGAAACTTATCTCAAGCTTAACTAATACAGTCCAGGTTCAGAAATCTATGCCTAGAGAGAAAAGAGAGAGAGAGAGTAAGAGCTGGGGTCTCACCAGTCCAAGGCACTCGGGTTGCAATGCTGACAGGTAAAGTTCTTAGCACAGTCTTTGAAGGGAGACAATCTGTTTCTTCCAGCTTCTCAGGAACAACAGTGGATAGTGTCAGAGAGATTTTTTTTTTCTCTTGAAGCACACAGGTTGCTGCTTTTACAGATTTTTATACCCTTAGTTCAGCTTCTTCAAAGCATTGTTTTAATAGTGTAAATAATTGTCTTTTCTATTGACAAGGGGTTATCAGATTCAGAACATCTCAAGAAACTGATTAACAACCAGTAAAAACCTAAGTTTTTTAAGGAGTAACCAGATACTTAGGAACCAGCTTGAAATTCTTATGGATAGCAGATATACTGGATGGGATATCTCATTGTCTCTTCAAAAACAAAAGAAAGCTTGCAGTGTCAGGGTTTTGTATTTTTACCTGTTGTGAATAGGCCTCACCATAGCATGACTTTTCCAGGTCTTGCTAAAAGGGATTGATTACTTGGAGTGTATATAAACTTTGTGGGGAGGACTTCCACCAGTCATCCCATGAAAAGTATGACAGCATTTGTGGTCAGAGCTCCAACAGGCTGGATGCTGTCATGAACTCTTTAACATTGTTCAAATGTTGCTCATACCACCTCTTAATCAATCTCTTGCCTCAGCATTCCCTAACCCAGCAACTGAGTTGTAGTTAATCAAGTTTAAATAGGCCTCCCATAGTTGAACTGGAGAATGTATGGCCCAAGATGCCTATTAAACTTTATTTCTGCTTAGTTTTGGTTGGATGAGGGTGTGTGTGTGTGCGCGCGCGTGTGTGTGTAAGGGGGGGAGTCCTTTGTAAATCCAGACCAGAATTGATCTGATAAATGCTGAGCTGGGTGTGTGTAAATGTGTGTTGATTATCATTTGGAACACAGATTCCCCATTATGCAGTGCTCCCCTGCTTTTCTGATCCCAGAATTCAGTGTGATCTTTGCCTCAGGCTTTCTGATCTCCATCTCCCATGTAAATCAGTTGTCATTTGGTTCCATCTCAGTTGCAAATGAGGCCTAGGGCAGTTGTTTCACTCTTGTCACCCTTATCTGGAGGGCTTTAGGTGCGTCTCCCACTGCATCTTCATTGTCTTTCATAAACAGTTCTTGTTCGGGGCGGGGGTTCTTTGTGGGTCAGACAAGCTGAGTCCTGTGCCAGGGTTCCCCAAGAACACAGAGCTGAGAGGTAACACTAGAGTGAAATTGTGCAATTTTTACATGCCTAATAATTTCAGTATTGCAGTTATATATATGTAGCAGTCTATCCCCAAGACTTTTTCCTTTCTCTTTCTCTCTTTCTTGGACCCCACCCCCAACCTCCCACCACCTGCATGTAGAAACATACAGAATTATAGTCAATTAATCTCAAATATGCAGTTAATGATTCCCATTTTATTCCCATTTTATTTGAATATCTCAAGCAGGTAAATAGATCATTTGTAACCTTAGTTTTATGTTACTTTATGCAATTTAAATTAAATGTTAAAGTTATGGTAAACACTTATCTTATCATTTGCTTCACATAGGACTAAAGGGAACTTTTAAATATGTCCTAACTGAGCACAGCACTTTGCTTCCTCTAAAAATTTGACTTAGCGATGTCACTTTCTGTGAAGTGTCATTGGATTGTGCAGTAGATAATAATTTTGCATTTGTAATGGTTGCTCTAATTCTTATAACTATCTCAAGAGCCTTATCAAGATTTAAATCTTTCTCCACTAATAAGCTCTTTCATTCTCTCTAAGCTTAGTTATTTGTCTCTTCAGATATTTGATCATGAATCATTTCATGAATGAGTCTTCCAAAATGCTATGCAAAGACTAATTTATTTATATGCCATTACCTACTTATTTAAATCCTTGGGTTCTGCATTCTGCAATGAAAATAGTATTTCTCTGCCAAAATATATGTCCATCTGTACAAGTATTATCAATTGAAGCAATTGTTCCATCCTATCTTATAAAATCAAGAAAATAATCTGGTATTACATGAAAGTTGTCAACTATTCCATTTGCTATCTAGCCACACACAAGACAGCAGAACTCAATGGCCCCCTGTGGAGTGGAAGTTGAACTTGAAAATGAACTAAGAATTTCCTATGACTAGTTCTGTTCATCTATTTGTTAAACACTGGATGATACTCAAGAGGTGCATCTATACATACAATTTATGCGACACGATAAACTCCAGAGCAGTTCAAGACAGAGTCAACTTCTCTTGGGTGCATTGTCTGCATGTGCTCCTGGGACAGCAGCAAGTTAAATGAGAGCAGAGCAGGCCCTCAGCTGGCTGGGCTGACAGGGTGCAATGTACACCTCCAGTCACCATCTACACATGCATTTTGGTGCAGTAAAGTACTCTGCCATGAGAAAATACTGTCTCTGACAGAACTAGTCTACAGCAAAATTACTTTGTTTACTGAGTCCTAATACAAGTGCATGTGTAAACTCTGATGCTTTACTGTGGAGCTAATTAATCTACTCTGCACTAAAGCTTATGTGTATATGCACACAAGTAGTAGATACTCAAGAGTATAGAGGAAAAATTGATAAAATATCAACAGCACCTACCTAGGAACTGTTAGTTATTAAATACACAGGAAAAAATATATATATTCCTAAATATCACCAATAATGAGGGTAGAATAGCAACTTTCATGCAGGATGTATCTCCTTGTCTCGTGTATTGGCAGAGTGATAGTGTAGAATAGTTGTTGTCACACTCATAACCATACAGTTTTTTTAGAAATGTCTTGCATTAATGAAGCCTCACACATATGGTCCTGATCAGCCTGGATATTTCAGAGGCATCATCATCATCAATAAGGTGATTAAAAATGGGGAAAAATTAAGGGAGCTCATTGAGCTGTCCTCTATTGCTAGGAGAATGGAGGCTAAGTTGTAGAGGTTCAAGGTTGCTTGTTTTTTGTTTTTTTGGGTTTTTTTAATTTTAAGTGGGAATAATAGGGGAATTTTGTTCCATAAGAAATAATAAAGATCCCTGGAGGAACCCTGTAGCACAGGATAAGTAACTAAGAATACACTTAATATGTTCAGTAGCTAAGTACAATTCCATTATTAATTGCCTCAGGATTCACTGTTACTAAAGTTAATATTTAAAATCTGATTTCTAACTATTAATTTTACATATCAAAATTGTCAAAATGCTTAAATTGATAGAGATTTTAGACTGGAACTCACCTGGCAGTAAACAGGTTAATAGGAATGGGGCATTAGATATAGCACACTGTGCATTGCATATTAAGTACACTCTTTAGTACAGTAGTCACATATATAAAAATATTACCGATTAAAGGGAAGTTGGTTCTATCTGAAAAATAGATCTGTATTCAATCTGTAAAGTTTAGAGCAGATGTATTATGTTAGAGCAAAATATGGAGTGTACATTAAACTCCTTACAGAACAGCTGATTGGTAATCGCTGTGCAGCACAGGTTGAGCTTGACAGATGAAATGTAGACTACTTTTGTAACCTGATCATTCTTTCTATTTTTAGTAAATGGGGCTTAAGCACCTGCTTTGTTCCTTCAAAATTTCAACATCTGTGGAAGGCTTCTTGTGCTTTGCTTTTCAGTAATAGGCCATAGAAGTCTCTGACTGCTTCATTTATCATTGTAACACCTGGTACTGCATTTCTGAACTGATTGTTTCAAAGATGCAGCTTACTTGGAATCCTTCCTTGAGTACAGTGGGTATTTTTATGCCTTGTCTAAAATGTCTTGCTTACTGGTGATAGCAAAATCTGTATGTAAGATATTTACCAAGGCCAAAGTAATAAAACATTTTGTAGTAACCCTAGGTCTTTAAATTAAGACACACTGGTTGTTTTTTTAATAGAGACTGAAATACTGTAAAGAGATCCTCTCAAGTGCATCTTAATTGTATGTTGTGTAGAAGTTAATTTTCAGTAGTAGTCAGTATTTCTAAATTGAAAAGGAGAAACATGTGCACTACAGTACTGACTGATAATAACATTCCTAATATGTTATTTCTTCATAAAAAGAAAGGATTTCCTATGACTTAATTGACTGTCATCTTTTTTTTAAGCTTCTCTAGAGGCAGCTTTTTAAACCTTGAAAGCTTGCCTGCAGGGTGCCACAAAGGACACTATTCTTTATGTATTTCATACCACAGAAATATGAGGGGGTTTAGACATTATAATGCTATATTTTATGTTAAGATGAATGTTGAGAAATTTCACATTTAGAAATGGACCAGAGTGGGGATAATTAATTGTCAAAGAGATGGTGAATATGGGATTTTAAATGACCCCTCTGATATAAGCTTGTAGAAGTTTGTTTGTTTTTTAAACAACTCTGTTGATAACTACACAAGACTGTTGCTATAATTCCAGATGATGTTTTAATGAGGAGTTTAAACTAGGTTCACCAGGGGATGGAGACAAAAGCACTCAGGATAATGGGTGACCGAGAGGAAGTTTGATTGTCAAAATTCTCGTTCTTCCTGAGAAAGTAGGGCAATCAACTAGTTACCTCAGGTGTCTGTACATAAATGCACAAAGCCTGGGAAACAAGCAGGAAGAATTTTGAAGTCCTTGTACAGTCCCAGAACTGTGGCATGAAAAGAGGAGGAGTTGCACTTTATGCAAAATTGCTGAATGATTGCTCAAAGCCTCAGAATGAAACTTGAAGGTCTCTGGGTTAGGTTAGGTCAGAGGGGAAAACAATATATCAGTGTAGAGGCAATCCTCTACACTGTTTTTGGAGAGTACTGTGAACAACTTCCTGGTGCAAATGTTGGAGAGGCCAACTAGGGGTCATACTCTTCTTGCTGCTCACAAACAGGGACAAATTGGCGGAGAATGTAGTAGTATATGTCAACTTGTGTAGTAGCAAACATGAGATGATTGAGTTCAGGGTCTGAGGAAAGGAAGGAAAGCAGGAAAGTAAGGACCTAGGACTTCAGAAAAGCAGACTTTGGGTCACTCAGGGAAATGATGGGCAATATCCCCTGAGAGGCCAGTCTGGTGGGGAAGGAGTTCAGGATATCTAGTAGTATTTTAAATAAACCTAATTGAAGGCACACAAATGAACCATCCCAATGCACATGAAAATTAGGAAATATTCTAGAAGACTATTTTGGCTTATCAGGGAACTCTTCAGTGAGATGATTAAAAAAAAAGAAACTTACAAAAAGTAGAAACTTGGGTAAATAACTAGGGAGGAGTATAGGAGTACCACTCAGGCATGCAAGATGAAATCAGAAAGACCAAAGCACAATTGGAGCTGTAGCTAGCAAAGAACGTGACTGGAAGCAAGAAAGGGTTTCTACAAGTATGTCAACAACAAAAGGAAGATCAGGGAAAGTGTGGGTCCCTTCCTGAGTGTGGGAAGCAACCTAGTGGCTGATGATGCAGAAAAGGCTGAAGGACTCAATGCCTTTTGCACTTCAGTCTTCACAGGCAAGGACAGGTCCCAGCCTACAGCACCTAGCAGCACAGTTTAGGGAGGTGGTAAGCAGCTAATAGTGATGAAAGAAGAGATGGTGGGCTCTTTAGAAAAGCTGGATGTGTATAAGTCCATGAGGCTGAACACCAGCTCCCTTATTTTTTCCTTATAAGTTATGTGCCCCAGCACCCTCAAAGGGAACTTAAACACATTTTGTAGATGAGAGTACTAACTCCACTTCATAAATCTACTGTATACAAAAAGTCATGGACTCAATATAGGCTTTGGATTTATGACACATCAACCTGCCTCACATTTGATTCACCAGGTATCTGCCAGACCTGACCTTTTATTTTCCCTCCTACAACTCCATCCTCCCCTCCCCTTCTTTTCTTCCCTTTGTCTTTGTAATTTAAAGATATTTCCTCTAAATTCTATTTTCATGTTTCTAGATATTTTACATCTCTTTATATGCAAGGAAAACCAGAAGCAAATTAGTGATTTTTGACTAAAACAATTGATTGCTTTTTCTACATGAGGGCCTGAGGAAGGGCACTTTGTGCCCCAAAGTTCATGTCAACAGATCTCCTAACAATACGGCTGGTCTCATAAAAGATATCACCAAATGGTAGGGCTGTGCAAAGCTTTGGGTACTGATTTGATTTGGAGGAGATTCGGCCTGATTCAGTGGCCGAATTTCCAAATTCAAATCAGATCAGGGGACAAATAAAAAGATCTAAATCAATTCAAAGCTCCCCAAATCAATTTGGAAAAAATTCAGAGAACTCTGACAATTCAGGAAGTCCCTGCCCACCGCATCAGGGAGCTGGAGCTGGACTCGGAGCTGGTAAAAAGGAGGTGGGGGAGGGGACCATAGGGGACCCCCACCAGGCCCTATCCCCTGCCTGCTCCCCTAGTCCCCTTGAGTGCCCCAACCCCCACCTGCTCCACCAGTACCCCCATGGCTGTCCTGTCTGCACCAGCTCCCAGCCCCTTAGAAAAAAGCCTCCACTCACTAGGTGCTGCCAGGTTGGGAGTGATTCCCACTGTCCCCCACTGCCCCACACCACATGGGGTCTCTGCCATAATCCCCTCCAACCCCCGCTGTCCCAGCCGCCCATGGCTCCCACCTGCCCCAGCTCCAGACCTTTAAGAAAAAACAAAACCCACAATCACTGGCTCCTTCAGCAACCTTAGGGCTTTGGGGTGCTAATGCAGAGCCTCCCCAAGCAGCACAGGGCAGTGGGGGAAGCAGGGATCACCTCCCCACAGGCAGGAACCGGTAAGTTCAGGATTTTTTTTTCTTAAAGTGGGGTGTGAGGCAGCCATGGTGGGGCTGGGGGAGCAGGAAGGGGTCAGGGGTCTCATGGCAGAGTCCCCCAAGTGGCATGGGGCTGTGGGGGACAGCAAGGATCACCCCCCTACCTGGCAGCACTGGTGAGAGGGGGATTTTTTTTTTCAAATCACTGAATCAAATTACCATCCTCTGTATTGGCCAAATCCATATTCAAAGAGAATATTAGCTGCTTCGCACAGGCCTACCAAGCAGTCATGTCTTCTTACATTTCCTGGCCAATAACAGTCACACCAACGTTCCAACCCTACTACTATTTATATGTACTTTTGATTTTTTTTTCTTTCATTTCATGTTGAATAAAGTGATATTTTCTGGCCAACAGGGATTCCCACTCCCAGACTATGTTCAATGACATTGAGATTTTTTTTCACATTGTATTGTCACTTCTTGTTTTCCAAGAAGCACTGTACTACCCATGAATATTTCTGAGTTTTGCAACTATTCTTGATATTACAGCACCTTATACCTAGTTTTTGAGGTAGAAAAGATATAGATATTCTATGTCCTTTGGTGCCAGGGTATGCACTTCTGCTTACCTCTGGTTTTTACAGTTCAGCTGAATGATTCCTCTGGGGATTTCTCTAGTGTCTTCAGATATGTCAGAGCCAAAGAACATGCAGAGAGAACATGTTTACAGTAACTTAGCAAAACAAAAATGAACAACCTATCCAAAACCCAAATCTAGAACACTGCAACTTTGAAGGTTTGGTAATGGGAGGGGAACAGTTTTAAGATGGAGCTTAATACATTTATTAACTGGATTATATGACAAGGGGCCTTCTGATAGGAGATAGATAGACTTGATAGACATCACTTTCTGTCCTGTGTTTCTACAAACTTGTTACACTTCACTAGCCTAGTTTCCATTCCATTCCATGGCTGGGTTTCTATGAAGTTGAGATTATTTCTATAT
Organism: Caiman crocodilus; assembly: GCA_030014935.1. NCBI lineage: Eukaryota > Metazoa > Chordata > Crocodylia > Alligatoridae > Caiman > Caiman crocodilus. The sequence goes on along the minus strand of JAGPOW010001338.1, from coordinate 35,405,368 downwards.
TATTTTAGATTTATGTTTTATATAGAAGGGATAACTCCCTCACTTATTTTCAGTCATTTTTCACCAGCAGTATTTTCCATTCTCAGTTTTTCTCCTTGCATTTTAGTCAACATCCTTTTGGGTTTTTTGTTTTGTTTTGTTTTGTTTTTACCTTTTTCATAAATGTTCCTTAGTTTTATTTTTATCTTTGTTCTATTTTTTTCTCGTCTTTTTATCCTTGCCTATGCCGTGTTTATTGTTTCTCCATCTCTATACAGAAGAATAGAATATTTCAGCTGAGCATTATATTTATTATATGCAAAATATCCTGGTAACTTTGAGGTTTTCTTGTAAATTGGGGCATAACATGCTTGACTCATTTGCTTATTTCTCTGTAGCCTCATTGCTGGAAGCTATATACAAACTATTTTTCAGTGGTATGTCTACTTCTGCTAGTCATTTCTTTTCTTAATGTGATTTTTACCCACACAAAATCTATCTCTGAAAGGACTTCTATAAAAGAAAGTTTTGTAACACTTTTTACCTCTGCTTAAAATTGTTCTGCAAATTCTGTTTTTTTTTTCCTTTTCTGATGAAATAAGTTGTAACAACATTCAAACCAGTATGTACATTTTTATACTGGTGATATTGCAACACTGGTAAATGATGATCCAGATTTCTGGGGTCAACTTGGGTTTCATTTTCTATCTATCTGCATGTATATCAAAAGACTGAGGAAGAGTATGTGCAAAGTTTAGGTTTAAAACACCTTTGCAGGCTTCTATTCTTATGCTTAATAATTATAGGTAAGAGGTCTGATTTTAGTTTGTGCTGATTGGCCATGAAGCTCAAACAATACCTTGGAATTGCTGAAATGTACAGCTGTCACTACCATAACTGTCTTCCTGAATACAGTCCATGCATGAAGCTTTCTGGGAAAACCTTTACATAAGGGGAACCCTCACAGGTCTGATTAAAGAGGATTTTTCTCACCAGCATGGCATAAATCAACTGGAATGAAATAGAATAATTAAACCTAGTGTCTCTTTGCTGCTGTACATTCATAATACCACCTTCTGTCTAACTAGTTATTTCATGATTTTATTAAAAAAAACAAACAACTGGTTTAATCTTTTCTAATTCTCTACTAATCTTGTTAATCAATACAGTCTTTTATTTTGTAAGTTAAGTTTTCACTTAAGAAAAATACCAACAAAAATATTCCACTTTCTTTATAACTGAACAATAGAAATTCACTCAGCTGTATCACTAGAATCTTTCTTTCTGAGAGAAATGAATCAGTAGCTTGCTAGCTCCCAAACTTCATTTTTATTAGCAGTCCCTCCACATGAGGATGACAGTGTTATAGTAAATAGGGATGTTATCAGTGAGTCCAAAGATGACTGTGGAAGCCAATCTGAGATGTGCATATTCAACATGTTTCCTTTTATCTTTCTCATCTATAAACCTTCATAGTGAGGTGAATTTGCTATGTTGTACATGATGGTGCTATTGGGGACAATTAGTGATGTTGATGACTTTGGAATATGGACTGTTTTGAAACTTTATTATGACATGTCCTGTCCAATGGAACATATGACATATAAACATGGCTTCAATGATTGTGCTGTTTTCCTTCCACTTAATTGGAGGATTTTCTGAAGACACCACTGATTATAACATTCAAGTATTTCTTATGTCATCCATGTTTCATGTATGTTGTATCCATACCCATACAACTGGGTAGGGATGACAACAGCCTGGCAGATAAGTTGGGTATGGGTCTCGATGCCATGATCATGAAGGACACAATGTCAAAGATATCCAAACGCAGCACTACCAGAATTTATCCATTGTTGAATATCACCACCTATGTTTACTTTTTGAGAAAGGTGGCTACCCAGCTAGAGGAAATGCTCAACATTCTCCAAGGATAGCCCTCTAATTGCTGTCTATGGAAAAGCAGCCATTTGGTTGGGAGGAGGTTGATAAAGTATCTTGGTTTTAATGAAGGTGACAGTAAGTCCAAGAATTGAATATATTTCAGATAAACAATCAAGTGACCTGGAACAATACAATTGAGTGAGCACACATGACACAACAATTAATATTTTGAAGAACAGTAATAGAGGTGTTAATTATCCTGTATTTGGAATATAATCAGTTGATGTTAAAAAGATTCCTGTCCATCCAGTACTGGATTCTGACTCCAGATAAAATTTTGTCAGCAATATGATACAGAATAACTGATATAGAGGGAAAAGAGTTTTGGAGGAATCACACATCCTTGCTTGACTCTAGTTGTAAAAGGGAAAGGATCTTTTTCCAAGACATTGATTAGGATGGTTGTTGTCCTGTCATCATAAAGATTGGTAATATCTTTGTGGGTGGGTGTATCTGGCAGGCTCCCATCCACTCCAGTTCCCATCCCTGGCATCCTCTTCACTTTCCTGCTATGCCTTGATGTTAAAGAAAAATAAACAGAAATGGAAAGGTCAATAATCAGTTTGGTCCATGCAGAGACATAGGTTTGGTGGGGATCTCTTCCACAGGGCTCTACCTCCACTATACCTTGCTCTTAGACACTAATTGGTCCAGATGTAGTATCTCCTTTGCCTGGAAATCCATGCTCTCTAAGTCCCATCTGTTCATACTTGTACATCACATGGGCAGCAACTTCAGGGATATATTTCTCCCTCAGAGAGAGTATCCATCCTAAATCTGTCCTTATGCCCCTCACTTCCTGTTTTTGGGGACAAGAATTTTCAATTATCCCACAGTCCTTGTTTAACTCACTCCATCCTTGGAGGAATCCCCAGTCATATATCAGTCCTCACATTTTCCTTGGGGAAATTATCTGTCATCCATCAGGACTCTCCTACTTCATTCTAAGAGGCAGCTTCCTTCTCAATCAACCCTGAATTAACAGTCTGTAGAGCCTGGGATTTTCCTGCCATCAACTATTCTTGGTTGCAGTCAGTCCAACGTGCAGGTTCTCTTTATTCAATTGCCTCTATTCTTATTTCCTCCCCATTAGTCTTCCTCCAATCCAGTCCTAACTTTGGGCAATTCCCCCATTGTAGTAGGTTGCTCAATTAGTCTTGATTTTTCCATTCCCACCCTCAATTTGTAGTTCAGTCTTCTGTGCCTAGTCCACTGCCAGAACTCATAGTGCAACTCTCCATCCAGCATTTCTGATACCTGGTCCCAATCTGTGTTTCCAGTGTTCCTGGCACTGTTTCATGCCTCTGCACAAGCTGTGCTGCAGCCCATGTCTGTCTGAATGCTTCAGCCTCTCTGAGGAAGGGGAATGTAAATGGGCCAGATGGGCCCTGGATGCCTTTCACGGTCCTGAGCTAATCAGCAATGGCTCCTGAAATGTGACACAGCATGTAACAGGGATTTGTCTCCTTTCACTAGCAGAGTTCATGCTGCCACCCTCAGGCCAGGATAGTAATCTGATTCAGCATCTGAGTGAGTTTGTTCCCCTCAGTGCTGGCCAGGACTGTCCCCGTTACAAACATGTTTACACGAATCCAATATCACCCTGAATTTAAGACAACCCCCCTATATTATAAATTTTCCATGTATAGAATCTAAATTTGGGCAGGCAATGGGGAAGAAAGTGGGAGACATTGGGGTGGCAGGCAATCAGGGAGTCAAGCAGCTTGGCCTTGGCTTCTGTCACCTATCCTCCCACCACATTCTTCCCATGCCAGACCCTCCATTTTTGCCCCACCCAAATCCTTGGGTTCCACAACCCTCCTTTCCCACATCTCTTCCCTTAACAGTGTCTTCCCCTGCCACTTACTCTTACCCTGCTGCAGCATGTCCCCTGTAAACAGCACCACAGCTGTGAAGCAGTTACTAAAATGAGGGAGCAGCTGCCGGAGATGAAGACATCCAGAAAATGGATAAATAGCCCCAGGCAGCCAATACAGAGCCAGGAAAGTGCAATAAAAAGGGGAGGAAAATTCCCAAGGGTGACTTCGGGCATGTACTCGTGGAAAGGAACCAGAAGGGACACTCCAAGATGGAATTAGGAGTTTTTTTGAGGGGAATTGAGATGTCCTTACCTGGATTGCATCCTATCTGATAGAACACAACCTTGGCGATGAGTTATCAATGGAGCAGCAGCACAGAAGCCACCCGCAGCTCTGGGGGCTCAGTATGGGAATTCCCTGAGTGACAGTGGGAAGAGAAGGGAAGAGGCAGGGATAAAAGGGTGAAGAAGCCTTGACATGGTCCTGTAGGCCCAGTAACCTCAAGCTGTCTCCAGAGGGAAAAGAGGAAGCAGAGACTGCAGAAAGCGAAAGGAAAAGAAATTGATGAAGCCGGGCTTTAGAAGCCGGCATAAGCTGCAGCCATGGAATCCCAATAGTGGTGTCAATAAGCCGTTAATTGCCTTGTTAATGGCTGATTATTGAGTAAGAGGAAAGGAAATTGACAAAGCTGGGCTTCATAAGCCAGCACAAGCTGCAGCCAGGGGAAGCCCGATATCGGTGGCAATCAGCCATTAATGACCTTTTTAATGACTGATTATTGTGTAACAAGAAAACCAGTGGCCCTGCGTTACTCCCAGATGGCAGACCATGGGAAGCCCACGGCAAGCCCAAGAAATCCAAGTTTAAGGAGAGAGAGAGAGAGCCAGACTAACTGTAATAAAGCACTTGCAATGAAGATCTGACCCACGTGTTTATTACCGGACTACTAGTATCTAACAACCATTCCTCTGCTCCACAAATTGTATTTAGATCAAGTCATGGCAGGCAGGAATTGGGAGAGCTACCAAAAAAATGGGTACCCAGGATGGGCACATGGTCACAGTGGTGCTTTGGCCAGGAATTGCAGTGGACCAAAATGGAGGCCATAGATACGCAAGAGCCTATGACCTGGCAGCAGGCTCATACCCTCATCTTGCACCCCCTACAGAGCCAGCAGGCTCAACTGGAGGACATGGTGAGGATTCAGATGCAAGAGGTGGAGGCCCAGATACAACTGCGGTCTAGACAACAAGACGTCTGAGAAAAACTCACGGAGCAACAAACGTTCGGGCCAAGAGAAGGCAGTATGGATGGACTTCCCTGAATGACCAGGGAAGATGATGTGGAGGCCTATCTCAAGGCCTTTGAGTGAGCCGCGATGCAGTGAAGTGGGATCCAGAGAGCTGGGCTGCTAAGTTGGACCCTCTCCTGATTGGTCTGGCGCAGGTGGCCTATCGGGGCCTTAACTGACTAGAGGCCTGGGACTCTTCCAGGGTAAAATTATCCATACTGTACCAATTGGAAATTTCCCCAGAAACCTACCAGAGCAGATTTAGGGCTAGGAAGGGGCTCAAATCAAGCTGGCCCAGGCTCTTAGTGCATACACTCCAGAACCTCGCACAGTGATGGCTACAGCCAAAGGAACTAGGAGCTAGTGGACCAGATAGTGCTGGAACGGTTCCTAATGGACCTGATGGGCAACACCCAAAGGTGGGTTCAACATCATCAACCAAAGACTGTGGAGGAAGCACTTCATCTGGCAGAAGACTATACAATAGCTGAAGGGGAAGGAGAGAACCCCAAGAGAGAGAGTGGGGGAGGACTGCCAGCCTCCCATAAACAACCAGCTTACCAGTACCCTTTAGAAGGGTGGAAACGACCTGCAAGGAGAATCGTCCAGGGAATGCCCTGGAGTGATCTGTTACCAGTGCGGGGAAAGGGGCCATATCTCATGGTTTTGCCCCAGAACTACCTGTGAGTCATCTCCCTGGGTGGAGGGACACAACGCGAAAATGGATTGTAACTACAGGCGGCATCAAGAAATTGGCCAGAAGAATAAACTAGTGGTAGAGGTCCATATGGGAAATACCATAATTCCGGCAATAATAAACATGGGATGCTCCCAGGCTATGGTCCACAGCAATTTGGTACCACCACACTTAGGAACCCTGAGTACACCAGTGTCCATGGTATGTATACATGAGATGGTATATACCTACCCAAGAAGGAGGCTGGAATTCTCCATGTTGGAGAGGACAGAAGAGATGTTGATGGGGCTAACCAAGACACTATTCTGCCTGATGCTGCTAGGGTTGGATTGGCCTCACCTGAGAGAGGTGGTCTGCCAAAAGATGACAGATAGCTCAGGGACCTGGGAGAGGAAACCCTGGGAACTGTATTTTGGGGATGAGGAGGAAGAATTAAAAATCAACCAGCTGATAGAAGGGGGGAATTTCCATCAAAAACAATGACAAGGACACTTGTTTCAGAATCTGTGGAAGACCCAGGAGGAAGGAGCTATGAGAGGAGCCGGACCCACACCAAAACCCCCCCGGAATGCACGATATGAGGTAAGGAGGGGTCTGAGCTATAGAGTGGAGGATTTGGAAGAAAAAGGCAAGAAACCACAGGTCCTGCTACCCTGAAGATACTGGGAGGGCTTACTATGGGTCACCTACACCTTACCCATGGCGGGGCATCTGAGGTGTGATAAAACAGATGCCCACCTCAAATGGCGGGTTTTCTGGCCCGGAATTTTTAAGATGATCGAGAAGTTTTGCACTGAGAGTCCTGAATGCCAGAGGACAGGGGGAGTAAGGCCAGCTCGAGTACCACTGATCCCCATGCCCTTGATTGCCTGGCCATTTGATTGGATAGCCTTGGACATCATGGGGCCTTTCCTGCACAGTAAGACAGGCTACCAATTCGTCCTATTAATCATAGATTATGCAACAAAGTTCCCGGAGGCGATCCCTCTAAGATCCATGATGGCCCCAGCTATAGGAACTGCCTTACTACGATGGATAGTCTGGGTAGGAATTCCCTGTGAGATCCTAACCGATCCAGGGAAGAATTTCATGTTGAAAATCCTAAAGGGAGTGTGCAAAATCCTGAGAATAGATCAGTTACGCACCTCGGTATATCACCCCCAAATAGATAGGCTTGTCGAACAGTTTAACTGTACACTTAAAGGAATGATTAAAGCCTGCATTCAGGGGGACACCTGGGAGTGGGACGCACTTTTACCACCGGTGCTATTAACAATAAGGGAGGCCCCTCAGGCCTCAATGGGATTTGCTCCATTTGAGCTAGTCTTCGGACACAGCCCTTGGGGATTGCTTGATCTAGTGTATGAAGGAGGGACTCAAGCACAGAGGGAAGAATCTCAAAACTGGATAACAGGAGAGTTCTGAGAAAGATTGCAGAAAGCGGTGGATATTGCCCAGAGACATCTTAGCCAGCGTCAAGAATGGCAACGACAACAGTATGATACGAGGGCCATGAACAGGGAATTACAAATAGGAGATTGGGTGGTAGTACAACTGCCTGACGGTATCCATAAATTGACTGCTCAATGGCAAGGACCCTTCCAAGTAACCAGACGAATGGGGCCGGTGAACTATGAGGTACTACGTACCCACCCTACGCACCGTAAGCAAATATAACACATCAATCTCCTAAGGAAATGGCAATAAAGAGAGGGATGGTTAGTAAAACAGGAGGAAGGGGAAGAAGAAGAGGCTACTACAGTAAGGCACCTAACGGGAACACCAGAGGTGCCCCAAGTAGACAACCAATTAGATGAAGGCTGGCAGGCCGAGGTGAAAGCCCTAATTGAGGAATACCAAGATGTGTTCCAGGAGACACCAGGGGAAGCAAAAGAAGTCTGCCATTATATTTTACCCCTCCAGAAAGAATAATAAGGATCATTGGCGGAGGTTACTTATGGCCAGTGGTCCACTGCAAATGCAGGAAAGAGGAATAATCAAAGAGTCCCAAACCCCTGGAGAAGGCCAATAGTAGTGGTACCCAAACCAGATGGATCTAGCTGACTATGTGTGGATTATTGAAGGCTAAATGAAGTAGCGAGATTTGATGCTTTCCCGATGCCCCAGGTGAACAATATGCTTGAGAAAAATTGGACAGTCACGATTTATATCCACCTTGGACCATTGGTAGATCCCCATGGTGGAAGGGGACAAAGAGAAGACAGCGTTTGGGACCCCATGGGGGCTATTTCAATTTAGGAGAATGCCCTTTAGATTACATGGAGCAGCGGCATCCTTTCAAGGACTCATGGAGCGCATCTTGGCCCCGCACTAGAAATACGCCACTGCTTACATCGATGATATTATTATATTCTCCCCCAGCTGGGAGATACACTATAAACATCTTAGACAAGTACTGAGCAGCCTATGTTGGGCAGGACTGATGGCAAATCCACGAAAATGTGCGTTGGGGAAATGCGAGACCCAATACCTGGGGTTCATGGTGGGCCAGGGAACTATAAAACCCGTAACAGAAAAAGTGGCAGCCTTAAAATGACAACCTCTTCCTAAAACGTTAAAACATCTTAGATAATTTCTGAGATTCACCAATTATTATTGATGATTCTTCCTAGACTTCTCAGAGAAGGCCACCCCATTGACTGAGTAGACAAAAGGACAACACAGCCTGATAACCTGGAACCCAGGGGCTATACAAGCCTTTGACCAATTAAAAGAAGCCTTGGGCACCCTGTCCTATACACCCCAGATTTTGAGAAGATCTTCTGCCTTCAAACTGATACCTCGGCTGTTGCGCTAGAAGCGATATTGTTCCAAAAAGATCAAGGAATAGAGTGACCAGTAGCTTTAGCAAGCCAGAAACTTAAATCGGCGGAGACACAATACTCCACCATAGAGAGTTCTTGGTGGTTCACTGGGCCGTAGAATTATTTCAATATTATTTGTTAGGACGAAAGTCTGTGATTGTGATCACAGATCATGCCCCACTGTGGTGGTTGAGAACTGCCAGATTAAATAATGCTAGTCTTATGAGATGGTTATTAGCCTTACAAGTGTTCTTTTTTTTCAGTGAACACCGAGCAGGAAGAAGGAACAGAAATGTAGACCCTCTGTCATGTCCAAGAGCCAATCAGGAGAAAAAAATATAACAATACTAATGGGACACCAGAAAAACATACACCACGCACAAAACTTCTTGACAATGAATCCAGGAAACAGGTGAACTGCATAACTGAAGGGGACATGTGTAACAGCACCACAGCCATGATGCGGTTACTAAAATGAGGGAGCAGCTGCCGGAGATGAAGACATCCAGGAAATGGATGAATAACCCCAGGCAGCCAATATGGAGCCAGGAAAGTGCAATAAAAAGGGGAGGAAACTTCCTAAGGGTGCCTTCGGGCATGCACTCATGGAAAGGAACCAGAAGGGACACTCCAAGATGGAATTAGGAGTTTTTTTGATTGGAATTGAGATGTCCTTACCTGGATCACATCCTATCTGATAGACAACCTCGGCGGTGAATTATCAACGGAGCGGTGGCGTGGAAGCCACCCGCAGCTCTGGGGGCTCAGTGTGGGAATTCCCCGAGTGGGGGGGGGGAGAAGAGAAGGGAAGAGGCAGGGAAAAAAAGGGTGAGGAAGCCCTGACATGGTCCTGTAGCCACAGTAACCCCAAGCTTTCTTCGGAGGGAAAAGGGGAAGCAGAGACTGCAGAAAGCAAAAGGAAAAGAAATTGATAAAGCCGGGCTTTAGAAGCTAGCACAAGCTGCAGCCGGGGAATCCCAATAGCGGTGTCAATCAGCTGTTAATTGCCTTGTTAACGACTGATTATTGTGTAACAAGCAAACTGGTGGCCCTGCATTACTCCCAGATGGCAGACCATGGGAACCCTGTGGCAAGCCTGAGGAATCCAAGTTTAGAGAGAGAGAGAGCCAGACTAACTGTAATAAAGCACATGCGATGAAGATCTGACCTGCGTGTTTATTACCGGGGTACCGATATCTAACAACCATTCTTCCCCACCACAAATTGTATTTAGATCAATTTGTGGCAGGTGGGAATTGGGGGAGCTACCAGAAAAATGGGTACCCAGGATGGGCACACGGTCACATCCCCCAACCTCCAATACAATATTTCTGATGAAATAGTGGTGCCGAAGAAGAAGGAGGCAGACAGAGGAAACAAGCTGGTTTCTCTATCCTGGCCTGAAGTTGCCAGCTATGAGAACTACAAGGACAGGGACAGGGACAGAACTGAGTTTTGGTCTCAGGGCTTGGAGAAGCTGAGACTACAGGGGGTACTCCTGCCAGTGTGTTGCTTGCAAGTAATTATAGAGGGAAGCACAAGAGTCTTGCGAAATATGGAGCATATGTGAGCCGCTCAGCATGGAATAAGCTTGTTTCTTTTTGTCCTTTAACATTGTATTTAATGTTATATAATGAAAAGAACTGTGACTGACTGATTTGGGACATTATTGAGTAAGAAGGAGGATCCCTGAGCCTTATAAATAAGTTTGGACTGCTGGGAGTGTGAAGGTACTCCCTGTTTTGTTTTGTTTTTTTCTTTTTTTTCTCTTTTCTTTTTGATTGAAGTTGGTAGTACCCATGAGGCTGTTTCTGGATGAGGACCACCCTCAGCTTTTGGGGAAAGAATGTACACAAGGGATAAAGAAAATGCCTAGTGCTCCCTGGGACTTTGGCTTTTCCAGTACTTACCTGGACTATTGTGTTCCTTGGTTGTCCTTATTTTCTTTTGTTTACCATATATTCCTCTGGGTCAAAGTGGTCTGTCTACTTCATCTGGAGCTGATGCTGAAGAGATTCTAATCTTAAAAGAGGAAAAAGAACAGAGGAGAAGTTGGAGCATCCATCAAGCACCTGGTAGACTTCCTAAGGTATCTTAACATCTGGGTGGTGTTTGGTTAGGGCTAAGGGAAGTTTGGGGCCCCAAGGAGAAGCAGGTATAACATCCTTGAAGTGAACTTCCAGCAAGGAGAACACTTCCCAATACCTATAAATTAAACACCAAAGATGTAGCAGGTGAGAATCAGGCAAACACTGCTGTCTGTTCGTGAGAGCATAACATGAACTCTCCCTCATGGCACAGACCCACTGGGCACAAGGTTGACAGGACCCCAACTCCAAGCTAATGCTCCATAGACGTAGTTCTAGCCCAAGTTCCAGCTGCCCCCCTCCCCACTATTTCCTCATACTAAAATCAAAGATAAGGGGCTTTTTTTCCCCATTTAAAATGAGAGGAAAGATTCATCTCTGGATAGAGAATAGAGTAGTAACAAATTTTGGAGGGTAGCCAAACTTCATAAGGGTATTCCATAGGCCTCTGTCAATTGAATCACAGGACTTAGTTAATCAATAAAGGCCATGTAAAGATCTTGGTGTTGATTTTGGTATTTTTTATGCAGCTGAGAAACCACAAAGATCATATCTATTATATCTCTAAGTCTTGTGAAACCACATCAGGACTATGATAGAATCTCCTAAGTTAGGAAATTGAATCTATTGAGGAAAACGTAGGTGAGGATCTTTCAGATGTGAGGAAGAATGCAGTACCATGATAATTCCTGTAATACAATCTATTTCTTTTCTTGAATATGGTGATAATTCTGGCATCTCTCAAGTCATTGAGAATCCATTTGTGTTTTCAGATTTCCATAATAACATTGCGTACATGATGAGAGAGATTTTTCCACCTTGTTTATAAATTTCAACTGATATTCCAATGGGGCCATTTGCTTTGTTGCTTTTCATCCGTTCAATATGTTTGAAAGCCTCTTGATAAGTTAGTGGATCTGCAAGGTAGTCCAAATGGGTTGTTGTGGAATGGCTTTGATAGCATCTTCCCATCCCTGCCTTTCCATCTGTTCCTTTCCATAGCTCAAAATCTCTGCCCACTCTAGCATTGGATGTGCCAGAAAGAATTACCTTCCTTGAAAACACATGAAATCACTTTGTCCAATTTGAATAGAATTCTTATTATGTTTCATGGTTTACATGAAGGGATGGGGTGTATGCAGTAATGAGACTCCATGTTAGCTGTTGGTCAGTTCAAGATGAAGGGTGTTGAAATTCTTGTTCATGCCAATCTGACATTCTGGCATCAGAGTAATAGTCTTAGTGTTAACAGCACAACCAACGCTGTGGAAATGTCAGTCTTTTTTTGTCTTTTCCTTTAAAAAAAAAAGGGTGTAGAACCTTCCCAAGGATCACAAACTTGATATGGTGGAGAGGCTTGTGTGCTACTAATAACCTCAAGAGTTATGACATCTGGAATGTTGTACTCCTGTTAAGGTAGTCCATGGCACAAGGTAAAGACTGAGGTTTCCAGAATCCTAGTGATTAAAAAATAAAAATAAAAGTTCTCAGGGGTCTAGCAGGTGAATCAAGAAAAGAAAGAACATTTCACAATGGCTGCAAAGGCAGATGAAGGGTACAGTAGAGCAGAAAACTTGAGTTATCCAAGTTGTCCTTGAGATTGGATTAAGGTTTCCTTTCCACAAATTATTAAATGGTTGCTGATGTGTAATGTCACCACAACATTAAAATAAGACATTCACAGGCATTGTCCTTCAATTCAAAGTCCTACAGCGTTGGGTAAATGGCAAATGGGGCAGATGCTAATGATTACTAGAATCCCTTAGTCATGGATGTACATGATGACTATATGATGTTAATTTTGTATTTGGACCTGAGACGCATGTGCAGTTCATCAGCTGCAATCCTGATGGAGAAAGCCTATTTAGGATCTACTCTACTCTCCCCATATGGGCAGGGGGCTAGAAAAGGTGGCTTAAATATATTAGATCTCATTTTACCTGCCTGGAAAACCAACCTGTGTGATCATTTGATTTGTTGTCTAAATAAAGTAATGAAGATTGCAACTCAGAATGTCCTCACACTGGTGGACAATTATAAGTGACCAACCAGAATGAAGACTAGAAATCATGGCCAGAAAACTTGCATGGCTTGATACTGACCTTGCTACGCCTAGTTCAACCGAATTCACAGGAGAGGTACACCTTACAGAGCATCATGGCAAACCTATACAAGTTATTAAAAATTATTTTATAACATTAGTGTGCTGGATTTAAAAGGTATAGTACATATTTAGCCCGGACACCACTACTGTTAAGTTTGTGTGTCAAACTTCCCAAAGCCTTTAATTTATTTATTGTTTAATTTTATAATATAGCATAGTCCAGTATGTTATCTTTGAGAATATCAAAGCATAAGACTGGAATATCTCCTGGGGCATGCAACCAAATTCCCTGATATGACCAGGACCAACACATCATGCAATCTTTTTTATAAACTGACTGAACTCCATCTTAAAAGTAATTAGGATTCTCACCACAAATACTCTGCTTAGAAATCTGTTCCAGATCCTCACTGTACTGATGTTTAGAAACCCTATTTTAAACTTTCAGGTAAAATATATTCACTGTCAATGTATAGCTATTTTTCTTGCTCCATTGTTCCTTTAGCTTAAATAACTTTCTTCTCTCTCTAGTGTATACTTCCGTGGTGTATTTATAGAGAACAATCATCTTCTGTTTCAGCCTTCATTTTGCTAGGCTAAAAAACCAAACTCTTTTACCTGATATATTGTTTGTTTAGCCTTATTTAGTTCAAATTATATAGGGCTAGATTATGCTTATGCTTTACACAGCTGAGCAGTTAGTTAAAAATAAGGAAAACTGTCATACAACATCACTGTTTTATTTCCTTCTTGGATTCAGCTCTGATGTGAAAGACTTCTTCCCTGGATACTTCCTCTTTCAGTAAATGAAACCTGGAAAAATATTAAAAGAAAGGGAAGAGGAGGAAATAATAAACAAACAACCTGAAAACATTTAAAGCCATAAATTGCCAACAATTTCTTATAAATATTTTTTTTAACTTTACTCTTTGTGATACCTTCAGAAAAAAAGTAGGCCAGCTTCTTTTTTTAATAAAAAGCTAACATTTTTACCCTTCTCTTTATCCTATTCTTCTTCCCACTCTCTGCTTACTGCAAAGGAGAAAGGGGTAGGGGGTAGGATTGGTAATTATATTCTCTGAGTCATCATTCTTTCCCATAAGCATTAAGGGTTCAGTTGAATTTACCTTGAAGTCAGTTAAAATAATTCCACTGTATTTAACACACTTTGATCAGAATAAAAGACAGAAACATTTCCATGTTCTGTTAAGTATGTCCACAGCATATCCACAAGTATTAGGACCTCTGTTTAGGAACAGTACCCATGAAGGCCCAAAATACTGTAGAGCTACAGACTGCTTTATGCATTCTGCACATAGGACTCCAAACAATCTCTTTTTGAAGGAGATAATAATTGTAAAAAGCCTGTGGTTAAAAAAATATGAAGTAATTACAACTGTATTTTTAATATGTTTGAAAATCTGTGGGAATATTTAAATTTCTAAAGTAGTAGGGTACAAGTTTTGAACAAAAGAACAAATGAAGTGCCATATTGGATTAGACCATCTAATCCAATGTCCTTTCCCTGACTGGTGTGATGGATGCTTTAAAAGGAGACCACTAAAGTGGATATATCTAAAGTGATCTATACCCTATCCATTACCTTTGCTGGAGTCCACCATTTTTGGTTTAGAGATGCTAGAGGAAACATCTAAAATTGTTCAACAGCTTCATGACGGGGCACATTCAGGGCCAGGTCTCAACGTTTGTCTGCCCACCTGCCTATATTGGGCAATCTGCCCAGTCTTACCTGCCACAAATTTGCTTGCATGATAAACTGGTGGTAAATATGGGAGGCTGCCCTGTATATGCCTCAATGCCAGGGGACACTATTCACAGCTCCATACCAGCCCTACACCATGTCCCTTGTCTCTCAGATGGTATCCACATGTTTATTACATCCCATCTTGGAGCTGGGCTGAACTCATTCCTCTGTTAGAAATCTAGCACACTGACCTGCACAGACTACATACTTACCACCCCCCTCTCACAGGGGCCTCTCACACTCCACCCTCCTACACAGGTCATCTTGCACTCATGTCCATTTCTGGGCCATTCTCAACCTACTCTGCTTCCCTTAGTAGTGGCTCCCATAGGACTTCAGGCTTAGCTATTCCCACTCCATAGCTGACCAGCATGAAACCTTGTGGGCCTCTCCCACCACCCTTATCTCTAGCCAGTTAGGCAATTCTCCTAACAGGGGGCCAACGCCACCCCTGGCCCTTCACTGGGCATCTTCACACAAAACATACACCTGACTTGTTGTGGGGCTGGCCCATGTACTGCCCTTCAGGCTATCTATTCAGCCCCACCTCAGGACCAGAACTACACAGGCCTTAAAGCTATCACAGCACACCCTACTCTGCAGGCCACTACATTGCCCCCTCTCTGGGGCCACATGACTGCCCTGTCTCTGGGGCCAGCAGGGTCTTACATCCCTGTGGGGCTCAAGTGACCAAAGCCATGCCTGGCACTCACTCCTTCACCAGGATCTTACACCCTCTGGGGCTCAAGTGTCCACAGCCATGCCTACCCCTCTAACCCACAATGTTGTGTGGGCTAGGGTTATTGAGGGACCTCTACCTGCCTTTCACTGGAGAGGTGAAAGGGTCCTGATATTTCATCGGGGCTGTCCCACCATGGATAGTCCTGCCAGGCCTCCCTTCCCCACCAAGGTGCAGTTTCAGGTCATGCCAAGGACCAGGAGCCTCCTCCTTCTCCATAGCCCCTGTCTTTACTTCCAGGAGGTTCCAAGTAGCTGCTCAGCCAGGTGATGTTGCTGCCTCAATAGGAAGCAATACACTGCTGTCTATACCAGGCTTGCTTTTGGTTTAAAATGGCCACCTTAATCAGGCACCTGTCAGCTGCCTGCTCCAGCCCTTAAAGTGGCAGGCACCCAAAGGTGCACTGCCACAAGCTATTAATAGATTTATCATCCATGAATTTGTCTGGTACCATTTTGAATTTTCCTATGCTATTCACATCTTCTGTGGTAATGCATTTCACAGGTCAACTATGCACAGCATAAAATAGTTTCTTATGTTAGGTCTACCTATTTCCTATTAATTTCAATGGGTTTCTTAGTTCTAGCATTCTGAGACTTAGTGAATAACAGTTGCCTGTTTACTTTGTCCACATCCTTCATGATTTCATTGACTAATATAAAATGATTATTTCATATATCTAGTGTAATATACCTTAGCAACCAAAGGAAACTACTTCTCTGCACAATGCATGGATAGTTTTATTTTGTAAACAAAACATTTTTGGTTGATTCTACTAGTGATTTGTTCTGCGATCATTACTTAGACAACCATTAATGGGGGTTTCCAACTTATCCAAATTATGACTATATTTTTTTTGTCTCATATGCATAGGCCTGAACAGGAGTAAAATAATAACTGTATATTTAAGGCATTGTACCTTAATCTATTACTTATCCATAACCTAACAAATCAGAGAGCATATGGAATGTATTCTGATTCTCTTTTTCTGAATTCAGTAACACCTTTTTCCATGAGTATAATTAGCATAATTGAATGGTAGAACTGCAATACAAATTACAGTGAGATAAATAGAATCTTCTGGAGCTGATATCTGATACTTCAGCTTTAATTAATAGTTTTGTGCAACTGCTCCAGCCTATGAGCTATCAAACAAATAAACAAAATGGATTCTAAGCTGCAATTCCTTGCCTGCTCAGATCTTATTCTAGGGATATATGTCATGAGTTGCCTCTGTCTTCGAAAAAATGAAACTTATTTCCCTGCCTCATACCTGGTCAGCTACTATGGGAGGAGGTGGGATCACAAGCATAACAGCTTTGCAACAAATTCACAGCCAGACATCAAGTCTGCTGCAGTTATTTTTGCAACCTCTACCAAAGACAGCACTTGTGGCTGCTGTCCTGGTCACTGCCCCTCAGTTATGCTACTGGGTGGGACAGTCAAGATTTGATCCATTTTTCTTAATTTCTTCCTTCTTGCTCACAGGCAGAGGCAGATATCAAAGGTTACACACTGTACCAAATAGCTGGAAGCACTGACATCTACATAACTATCTAGTTTGGGCTCTGTATCTAGGTTACTGTCCTTCCCCTACCACTCCATGGAAATCCTGAACTCTAAATAGTCTCACAAATAGGCATCAGTGATGTAAGAAGAAATGGGTATCATCCCATACAGGCAGCAACTCCCTTCCTCATCTCTGCGATCTCCAATACCTCATAAAGTGTGCAGACAGAAGTGACAATTTTTGCCTGATCTGGCCACAAAAAACAGTTTATAGCAAGGGAAGCAATTTTCTGCCAGAGAAATATAGAGGATGTAAAGGAGTCTGGTTTCATATCGGTAGAGGACAGTGTAGCAGAAAATCAGAATGGTCTCTATGATGGCTGCCCTAGGGGCAGGCTGGGAGAGAGAAGGGGCTGTTGTTAAGGGAAACCAGCTGCAGGCTCCCAGTCAGCAGCTAGATTTCTCTTCCCCTTGGAACCAGTAGTGAACTTCTGTTTGTTCCAGGAGATTGTTGTAACTCAAAGCACCTCCTGCAAAGTGTTCTCAGTTACAGCATGGAGCTGCACATCTGTCTGCAGTCAGAGAGAAGTACATGTATAATATGGCTCATAAATATTCCCAGGATACCCTCATTCTTTGTCCTTAATGAATGATGTCAAAGTCACAAGAACTGGTAATTAGTGATGTACCTGCCCGATAGCAGAATTTGAGGAGAGACAGAGATGACATTCTGCCACACAAGCTACAAGTTGTTAGACAAAATATGTATAATAACTTTGTTGCTGGTGCCTATTGCACCTATCACAAAATGAACGGCCAGTACTTCAAGCCTCTTCAGCTCACCACTGGTCTTTGAGATTTTCATGTTCTCCAAAAGCTGTGGGCACCCAACATCTGATTTGAGGCTCCCAGCCAGGGGATTGCATTATGCACTATCATGGTTGGGAGCCCCAGTCAGCTGATCAGAGCTCCTAATTTGGGGAGCACATAGACACTGACTCCCATGTTATCCCCTGGTTGGAAGCCCTGATCAGCTTACAGGGGCTCCATTTTAAATTTGAAAATTGTGATCATTTGCATCTAATAGTTTAAAAGAGCTAGCTGAATCACTCTCTGAATGATTAATATTAATTTCTTTTAATACATGAAAGACTTCAAGGGTCAGCCTTCCTATCCATTTTTACATTGTCAGGTAAAATTTCAGTCTGTTTGAATAAAGAGTGGGTATAGAACTCCATCCTTTAAGGAATCCTTTAAAGCACTAACAGAACTCATACAATTATTATGAAACATGGTTTCCTTTCAGGGAAGCATGGCTGATGGCTGAGTATAAAGGATAAAGATTGAGAAAATATGTGAGATATTGCTGACTTCAATTATTTAATTCAGTTTAATTTTTTTATGTGCCTTCCTGTTTCTGAATCTTTAGGTTGTACTTGCTAGACATTTAAAGTTTTTTTTTCTGTAGCCTTGAAAAAAGTAACTGAATAACATACATTAAATAATATGAGGTTGTTAGTAAAATTGTGAGTTTGGCACCTCTGTTCATGAATTAATAATTGCCTATCTTTCTATCACCATGCTTCAGAAGCATGTTTTCTAAAATACTATATCCTCCAAACCCTCTCTAAGTTGATATTGCATATATATATATTGCATGTTAGCTGTAAAATTATCTTCAGGAAAGGGGATTGTGGATGGGCCATTTTTTTTTTACCTGCCTTCCTGGATCATGAGCCAATCAGCAATGGCTCCTTGAGTGTAACACAACATGTGACAGGGAGTTGTCTCCTTTTGCTGGCAGAGTCCATGCTGCCACCCTCAGCCAGGATGGTCATCATCTGATTCAGCATTTGTGTGTTTGTTCCCCCCAGTGTTGGTATCTTCCCCTTTGGAACAGGGGCCAGAATTGTACACACACATGCACAAACACACACACACACACACAGACATGTGTGTGTATGTATGTATATATAGGTATATATGTACATATGTATGTATGTGTTTATACATATGGGTAAGAATTTGGATTTGTGTATACTTTTGGATGTATGTATATGTGTATGTATGTATGTATAGATATATGCATGTATGTGTGTATGTATACATGCATATGTATATATAGAGATATGTATACACAGAGATATGTATGTACACACATATGGATATATATGTATCCATATATAGATAGATAGATAGATAGATCATATATAGATAGATATTTATCTATCTATATATCTATATAGATACATATGTGCATTTATAAACATATGATTGTGTGCATATGACTATAATAAGCATGTAACTATTTAACTGGGAGCTTAAAGCTATTTGCAAATGTAAACTAACAGGAAAAGAAAACATTGCATTTTGACTTTAATCAATAGTCTATTCTGATTCCTGTCTTTAAAAGCTATACATGAGTTAGCTTTTTCCTGTAATGCAGGTTGCCAGCACATGCACCCATGTTTAGTGCATACTATATAGAGGAAATTAATCAGAACTGGTCAAGAGACCAATTAAGTCAATCTTTGGGCAACTCACTAATACACCCACACATTCAGTTATGTAAATTAACCAATAAGTATACTGTAGTTTGTTCTATTAAGATAAGTGCTTTAAAACATTCAGACTTGTCTCCTTGTTTTTCAGGGTTCAATTGAGAATGAGTCATTTTAGCAGAAAAGTTTAGTATACTCCAAACCTCCAGACACTTACCAGATATTATGTCCCATGAAATAATATTACATACTTATGTTAAAATTGGAGAAAGGTTTCTAGTAGCCATGTAAGACTCTGTAAAAGGTGTATATTTATTAATAGAAAGAGCACTTAACCCAGTGATCCTTTTTTCATTTTGCATTCTCGAGAATCCGCGGCTTTAAAAATCCAAATTCTCACCCTCCTTACTGTTTTCCAGCTTCATATGGTATGAAATCAAAATCAGCACACTTTAATGTGATAGAGTAAGGGACAAATGTGAAAGTAAAACAAGGAAAACTGCTCTGCATATATAGAAAATCTGCAGAATCACCTCCATTGAAACAAAATATAAAAGCTGGAAAGCTTTACAGTGACAGACTTCATAGGCCACACAGCCTGTGTGAAATTGGATTCAGTGTGATTATTTCTGGGCAATAATTCAGAGCAAATAACATCAAGAAAGGCTTGCGTAAATCCTGACAGAAAAAGTGGATTTAAATCAAACTAATAGGTTGCAAAACATATGAAATATGCTTTGTACTGTGCCTTGGAGACACATGGCCAAATCCATATTCAAAAAGTAAAAACAAACCAGAGTGATTTGAAGAATAAATTACTTGTCATCGTGATCTTTAAAAATGCCAGAATTTAATGCAAAAATATAATCCTAACATTTATTGCAGCAAAAATAAATGTCAACATATTAGACTTAACTGGCTAAGCCTTGTGGTAGCATTTCTACAAAGTGAAAGGAACATGACAAGCTGTATTTCACATTTATTAGAATGAGATTTGGTCTTCTTTATCATAAGCAATAGATTTAAACACTTTATTTTAATTTACTTCACTGTATTGAGAAAAACATTGACTCAGATAAGGAGTAGAATACCATATACACTCTTCACTGAAGTAATCAATCAACTTTAAAAGCTAAATATGTAATATGACAACACTTGGGCTTTGCAGTAGAATGCAGAATGTAATATATAATTTTGGTGACACATCATATATAATGTTGGTGACACATCATACACAATATTTGAAGCATATATATAATGTATCTATAACACTTTGTAAAATATAGTATGTATTTTTTAAAATACATATAGAATGTTCATTAAAATGTGTATGGATTCAGTGTATAATACAAGGGATCATGTTCACATTTCAGATGGATGATATCTATCAGTAATGGATGTATATATCTAAATGCAGAATATAGACATTCTCCCTTCTAGTCCCTGATTCACAGTGATATCCTTTGATGCAATGTCTATTTCCTTCTCCTAGGCTTTATATCACAAAATACCTTATTGCCTATCATTTAAAGAGATATTTAGGTATCTATGTTAGTAATTAATAGGGATCTGCAAAACTGTAACAGGGCCCTGCCCTGTTACTAGAGGGTTGGCAGTCTGCACAGCCAGACACCCCCAGAAGGCCACAGCTCAGCACTGGAGAAGACTGCTGCTGCCTGTCCCAGGTGGCAGTGGGCAGCCTCCTTTCTTCTGGCACACAGATCCAGGGGCTGACACCCCAGGAGGAGTCTGACACAACCCCCGGATCTGCGCCCCAGATGAGAGGAGGCTACCTCTTGCACCTAGGACTGGTGCTGGGTATGGGCTTCACCCAGCACTGAAGAAGATTGTTGCTGCTGCCTGTCCTTGGGGACAATGGCAGCCTTAGCCTCCATTCATCTAGTGCACAGATCGGGGGGCTCACAGCCCTGGGAGGAGTCTGTCACATCCCCACAGCCCCCCCAGGGGTGTGGGCCCCTGGATCTGCATGCTGGATGAGAAGAGGCTTCCACTGCCACCTGGGACCAGCGCTGAAGCCAAGTAGGCCCAGCTTCAAAACTTGAAATGTTTTGAAACTTTCTAAACATTTTGAGTGCCCTTGTTTCATTTTGAAGCTGTTTTGAAGCCTTTTGTTTCATTTCTATTTCACTGTTTTGAGCCTGAAACACATTGAAACAGCTTTGAAACAAAACACTGGGGAAATTTTGCACAGCCCTAGTAGTTAACTGAATTTTAAAAATATCTAACTATCAAGGAAATAAAGAAAAGGAAAGAGGAAGGAAAGGAAAGTAGAAGCTAGGTTTGGTACATAGTCTTAGAAGCCTTTAAGGTTATCATTTAACTACTTCCTGTGATGGATATACTAAGTCATTCTTTGTCAAATAGCAAGCAAAGGTTTTTCTAGGATAAATTTTATCTAAAATATGAGCTTTCCTTAGGTATTATTATTATTCCCTTAAATATACTAAAACAAAATACAGTATTATCAGTTGCAAAATTATGCCCTTTAAACTTATTATGGTTCCTTGTGCAACTTTAGAACTGCCTCTGTGTACTTTCAACCTGTGCAGTGAATATGATTGGAATCCTCTGTGAAAAAATACTCTGGGTATGTATAAGCATTATATTTAGATTGTCCTAACCAAGGTTAGGGTGATCTAAATGGACCAGAATGCAAGTATTTACAGGACTTAGGTCACCCCAGAAGTGGCATGCCCAATATAAAGTTTGTTCACCCCAAAGGTGAAGTACCTTTACATCACTTAATGGTTAACCCAATCTAGCAAGGCTTAACCAGATGTTCTACACATTTGCACATGTTCACAGCCCAGCTGCAGGGCTGGGAAAGCCCATCCATTCACCAGAGGCTCAGGACTGTGTTGTTCTTATCTCTTGGACCGTTACTGGGCTATTTTCTCTGTCTACTTACCCTTCAAACCGGGATATCCCCCCTGCAGACCCTCTCACCCCACATCAGGCTCTCTAGACCCACCAACAAGTTCTGAACCTGCCAGCCAACCCCTTCCCCCCTCATACTGGCCAGCTTTATATCCCTGATCCCACCAGCCTTTATGTCCCCAGCTTGCCTCTAGCTGCCTTCACCTCTCCTGACAAGCAGCAAACCTCTACAAACACTACTACTAGACTATTTTAGGTGGGTTAAACTAAATTGCCTAAACCTGAGATGGGTCTCTTGAAAACTTGTTTGTATCCTATGGCCATGTCCATGTGAGCATGGATATTTGGTTCCCTGGGGATAAATAGAGGTGGTGCACTTTGTTCCACCATTATTGGTCCTTCGGGAACACCCATGCCATGTGTGTTTTGGCACTCAGCAAGTTATCCCAGGTAGCGGAGGGGAGGCTAGGGCCAGCACTGGGTTGGACCCTGAAGCATTACCTGGGGTCCTCCCAGGGCTGCTGCAGGGCAATCCTTTTGTGCTGAGCCTGGCCAGAAACTGCAGTGCAGCTCCAGCCATCCTGTATCCACTTTTGAGTGGTATGTGCTGTCCATGCATGCGCTGCTCTGCTTTTTTTCCATGCTTTTTTTTCCGTGGGTTTTTTTGACCCCTGGACATTAAGGGGTCAAAAAAACAAACAAACCCCAAAGTAAAATACCCTAAATGAGTAGTGCACGCATGGGCAGCACTCTCTTGCAACACAGAGAACATCTGAATGTGCAATATGTGGTGCTGCAGACATGTTTGTGATGCCACATACCGCACAGCCATGCTTGTCTGGATGTGGCCTATGTGATCACCCCATTAGAAATCATAAAGTAAAGAACATTCCTAAGTTAAGGCTAAACAGACAACTGTAAATGTACTGCTTCCCAATTTTACGTGCTTCCCTTTGTAACCTAAGCATATATATTTTAATTATTTTTAATAAAATATCCCTTGGGGGTTTTGTTTGGTTTGCTTTGGTTGTGTTTGTTTGTTTGTTTTTAATGGACAAAGTTAGAAATAATTTCTACTATGTTTAACCCCTGAAGATTTGAAACCTTGAGCTTTTGCTGTAGCTTGCTACCATTTGAGCTAGTGAGATAACAATATTAATTGGCAGCAGGAAAAAGGTGTTTATCCTAGAGCTATGGAAAGGCTGGCACCATGTACTTATTTCAGAGAGTCTTTATGGGGAAAACTATATCAGCATCTGATCTTTCTCATTACAGAAAGTGGGCAACTTCTGCCCACTGTGATGCCTGTGAAGTAGAGGAATAGGCCATTATGATAATACTTTTAGCCTGAGTATTTATATGCAGAGTCAGGCTCAGCTCACTCTCTGCCTCATCCTAGGAATTGGGGGAATTCCTTCTCTGAACGGGGCCCTGCAATGGCTCAAGATCTTGAGTATATACTGTGCGACAGGGCACTTGGTGTACCTGTCACTCTAACAGAGTGTGGCTGCCTGAGAAGCATCCAACAGGTGGCAATGGGGCTGATTATGGAGTTATCTTATTGGAAGGAGGCCAGGCCTGAGGGGCTAAGACAGAGCCTCATATGGCTTGACTAAGGTTGGAGCCTGGAAGCCAGGTCATGTACCCTGGGCCTGAGCTAAAAGGCTCAGCAAGAGCAAAAAGGGAAGAGGCCAACAGGCCAAGACCCCTACAAAAGAGAGTGATGATATAGTGATATCTGTGAGGCATTGGGCATAGTGTAGGCATGCGATTAGCCCTTAAGCCAAAGCTGACAGGCACCTGTGGTCTAGAGGCTCAGAAAGCCCTGGGGCAGCCGTGTTTTCTTTAATAAATCAAGAACATCAAAGTGTGACAGAAGAGGAAAGGTGAGGTGTACTTGAAAGACAGCAAGGCCTAGGTTTAAGGGGTACTTCAGAGGCTGGGCAGCCATCTCTAGAGCAAAGACCCTGTTATATGCTGTATTAGGTAGCATGCTTTAGGTTATATTATTAGCCCTACCCAGGAGCTGGACTAATTTAAGCCTTATATAGGGCTCTATGGATAAAGGGAAGCCATGTATGAGGTCAAATGGAAGCCCAGCCCAGGCCAAATTCCTCATAGCTGCTCTCACCCTTCTCACCAGCTTTCCCACACTGGTTTAATTGTCACTTTTTTGGCCTGCTCAGCCTGGGTTAAGCTTTTAGGAGAATTTCAAGTGATTTTTGGCTCAATTTCAAAGTTTTCCTGGCAAACAGAAGTGACAAGGGAAATTGTGATTCATACTTTATTTCTTGTGTACAGTATGCCCTAGAATAAAATATATGCTTTGTTTTTGAAAGGCAGAATGAAGGAAAAAGATATTTCATTGTAGCAAGTAAATGGGTAGCTGTAGCTAGGGAGGCAAGCCTGCTTGTTGTTCTGCTCCCTGTGGATTGCATGCGGGCACTTTGGCCTTACACAGATATTCCTGGGACCCAATCTGCAAGCATGTGGCTTACTAAATTGAAGTGGCATGATTGTATATTGGGTTCCATTTCTGCACACTTTCATTGGTTTTGGGAGCAATGCTGGGAACATCATCTAAGTAAGTCAGAGTGACAGGAGGAAAGGGGAGAATGGAGAGGGGGATGCTAGTGAGACCACAGGGGGTTGGCAGGTCTGGGGAGGAGTTGCTAGGATCAGCGGGACTAGCAGATCCATGGGAGTGGCAGATGTGGGGGATGGCAGTGGGTTTGCAGAGAGATTGATGGGTTCATGGGGATGGAGGGGTTGAAGGTCTCTTCAGGGGTGGGGGAGGTTGGAGGCTTAAATTAATCTGGTCAGGGTGAGGAGGTAGGAAAAACACAGCCCCAGGGGTGTGGCTGTGCTTTTGTAACTCGAGGGTTGAGCTCCAAATGTGTACAGATATTCAGTAGGTTGGACTAATCTATATCTGATCCAAGTTAGTGCACTTCTCAGGCAAACAAAATTAGATTGGGCTTGTTGCCCTGTGGGGTCAGGCCAACTCTCAGGATTACAATGTTGCACTGTTAGACAGGAGGGTGTGATACATTTGCACATATACAAATACACAAATCAATTAGGTGCATACACACTCTCACACACACACACACACACACATGCACACACACCACCAGCTCAGGCACATACACATCCAAACCAGCCTAGGCACATGCATACCTATCACCAATTCAAGCACATACACCCTACACACTAAAAATTAGACAAAAATTAATTGTCAATACCTGCACACTCAGTACACATACACAGTTCATTAATTCATATATCATGCACACAATAACATATATTTATATATATACACACACACTCACCAGTTCACACACATGTAACCCACCTACACATAGGTAAGTACCTAACTTGGATGGTATGATATGTATGTGTGTGCTTAGGATACCTGGGAGAAGGTTAAGGTGAGAAAGAATTCAAGTGTAGGGAGTGAAAATTGCCAGAACCAGGATTAGAACTGGTAGACTACAGAGAAGCTGGCTGAGGAGCAGGTTTACTTAAGGTAGACTGAGGCTGGAAACTGAGGCAGACAGCTGATATATTGGGGGGTGGAGCAGATAAGTGGTGGCAAGGAGGAGACAGCCAGGATAGAAACTGAGGCAGAAACCTGGTTACTCAGGGGAAAAGGAAAAGGCAGTGGGGATAAGACAGTGGCAAAGAAACGGGTTTGGAGGCAGAGAGGAGCTCAGGACAGGTGTTGGAGGTGGCAGTGAGCTAGAAGCAGAAGAGGGAGAAATGAGACAGAAGTTAGAGGGGTGAGGAGCAGATATGGGAGCAGGGCCAAACCATAGTAAAGCAAAACCCAACTTAAGGGTCAAAATAACAGTTTTATTACACAGACAACACACTACACAGCCCCACAAAATTATTGGTTCACACACACACACACAAGCACTCACAATGGTAGCAGGAGAAAGAGACTCAGTGGAAGGGCTGGAGTCCAGGTAGGGAAGAGAAGCAGAGTCTAAGTCCTTGGTTGAAGGGGGGAGATAGCAACCTGTCCAGGCTGGAAAGGGGTCCTTGTCCAGTAGGTGTTGTCCAGAGGCGATTCACTAGCAGGGCCTCTGGGTGGATAGGTGGTGTGGCATGGTGCTGGTCCAGATGGAGAAGGAGTCCCAAAGAGTCAGTCTTCACTACCCCTTTTTATAGGAACAGACCTTGTGTGACCCTAGTGATAAGAGGCATGCACAGGCAAGGGTCAACCCCCAGTGTACTGAGCATGTGTGCTCCATGCAGGAATGTGCAGTTTCGGGTGTCTGTAATGGTGGGGTACAATGGTAGAGTTGCTGGTTCTGCAGGGTCTTTTGTCTTTCGAGTGCTGGGTTCTTGTCTCTATTCCTGGGTGAGGTCCATGGTTCCTAAATAAATCAATGTGAGGCAATGGCCTGGTTGTTACAGGCCATTCAATAGAGTCCTGCTACCATTGTATTTCAATCTTCCCAATCACTCTCATTCATCCGGGAACCAATTTACATGGGAGGGGTACATGAATCATACAGTTGCAACACAGGGGATTCCCGGGCAGAGGACACAAGATGGAGGCATGACATACAAAATGGAAACTTGACATGCCTTATGCTAACTTACATATATAGACCTAAAACAGTAATCACACAATATAAAAGCAGTACAAAAATAATAATTATCACTTATAAAACAGTGGGTATTGATATCAAAATAGCAAGGAACTAAAAAGAAAGAGGGGAGAGAAAAATAAAACTTAGTACCTACAATAAAATGTTAAAGCTTATCCTACATCTTAACTTACTTATACTTATCTACAGGGAATAGAGAGGGAGAGTGATTGAGAGTCAGAGTGATTGGGTTTATTTTAAAATAAATTAAAAAAAAGAAAAACTGGGGAGTTTGCTACAGGCCAGACTTGTTTTTGCCCAACCTTGCTGAATTTATCTCCAGTTTAGCACTTAGATTGACCTAACCAAAATTAAATCAAGCTAAGTGTAAGGCCTGCATGTATCCTTTTGCTTTCACCTGGCCAAAACCCTAGCAGGAAAAAATGCATTTCCTTATGTGTAATGTGCATTCCCAACAGCTGGATGTATTACATTACATTATCCCCCTATCCCCTCCCCCCAAAAAAGATCCATCATTGCCCCCCAGATCCACCATTCCCCATGCAGCCTCCAGTCCCCCTGATCCTAGCAACCTTCCCCCAGACCTGACAAACCACCAAGGACCCACTTGCCCCCACTATTCTGCCATCCCTTCCATTACCCTGCTTTACTTAGATCATGTTATCTTAGTGGCTTTCTGTACCACTGAGAGTGTGCACAAGTGAGACACAATATACAAACGTGCCACTGAAACTTAGTGAGTCAAGTAATTGCAGATCAGGTCATGGAAACATCTGTACAAGGTCATAGTGGCTGCATACAATCCACAGAAAGCAGAATACTCAGTAGGCTTGGTTTCCTATCTACACCTAATGCAATTCAATGCAATGCTCTCAGAAAAATCCAAACAGAATTTCCTAGGACAGAGAAAAGGATAATCCCAGAAGTTGTTTTCTTCTGCTGATATTAATGGCCTCCTGCAACATTGGGGAAGTTAATAGTTTATAATCAAGAGGATTAAGCACTTAAATAAAGAAGTCACTAGAAGCTCCATTGTTTGTTTATTGCCTCAATTGTTTTCAAAATGCTCTAGAAAGACTTTAGACTAAATACTGGACTTTATTTAATAAATTAATATAAGAACTCAAACTGTTACATACAATATAAGTGTAGGTGCAGCAATGACTTTAAGGAAGAATAGCAGAAAACGGGTAGTAAGAAGGCATAGTTACACTGTGCAAAAGTAGAATACAGTTTCCTACCTTCAATCATTATGGTTTTCAAATATAAGTATGTAAATAAAGATTAGCAGCCCCATCATGCATCTATTGTAGCATAGACAAATATACGCTACATAAAAATCCAGCCTTTTAAAGTACTTGTCATAGTGGAATATAAGTCATGTTAAATGAACATTATAAATACGCATATATGTAAATTAAAATGTCTGCATTGTATGCATTGTACTATGTGAAAAGCAATATATCTCCTAGAATGAATATTTTTTATTTGCATGACAAAATGTAAAATCACACTATTTAATTTTGAAATATGTGCTGCGAAGGTAGGTTGTAACGTATATGAGTAATTACATTGAAATGCAAATCTACTTAGCACTTTTTGATAATAAATAACGCTTCCAAGTGTCTATGTACTGTACTGTTTTGTATAAATAACATGAATGAACAAAAAATATGTAATTGCATACACTAAACATATGCTACTACCAAAAAGTAATAAATTATTATGCTGTGGTTTTTTTAGAAGAATCTGACTCCTGTTTTCAGCAGAATCGTATTCCCACAAAACTATTATGCTACTCAAATATAACTTAGAGATACTTGAAGAGGTTTACAGCCTTAAAACTGATAACCACTTAAAAACATTTTAAAATTTCTAAAGAACATATTTATTGAGCTTCTGACATTTCACAAGATTTTTCACAAATTACACATGCCTCTGTTCATATACTTTTGTAGCTTACATGAAAAATTTTCCTTTCTCCTCCTTCCAAAAAAAAAATAATCCCCAATGTGTTTTTATCTGCTCATAAAACTTTCACTAAAGCAAACAGAATGTTCTGGTAGTAATGTTCTATTTTATGTTTCATATGTTTTATAAAGAGACTTCTTTTGTATTGTGATTTATGTTTCATTGCCCCCTGCTGTTTAGTAAAATACTGTTTTTTTTAAAGTCAACATCCCCCTATTCAGGTTTTTTTCCCTATTTTTTAAAGTGCTAAAAGGTTTTGATCTGGATTCTAGTTAGATACTGGAATCTACGTTGATATTTTATCAAATTCATTATGTTCCCATTATGTTCTTGTCACTTGAAGGACTAAAGTATTCGAATAATACAGTAAATGCAATTAAATTATCATGGCAGGGCTACAAAATGGAATATTATTTTAAATTGCATATCTGGCTTCACACACAATATTAAAAAAATAACACTTTATTTTCATATACTTGATTTATCCCAGTTTACTGCCCACTTTGTGGAGAGACTGAACCGCTTGGTTCCACTAGCAAAAAGCATGCTCTTTGCATAGCTTTCCCATCGTTACTTCCTATGAAGACAGCTCAGCTGTTTTATTGTATTATTCTGTACTTCATCTCCTTGTCACACAGCTATTATAGCCGGCTGTCTATATTGTCTCTTATACTGGAGAAACTAATGAGGCTGTGCCAGGAATACCAGTTATGTTTGCTTCTTGCTTCTTAGAAGTTAGGCTGAAAGCCGTATAGACAAGACAAGTTTGGAAGTTGCCAGGACAACATGGTGTTGTGGTACCAGGGAGTTGAGACTGGAAGTTGTGTTTGAAGTCCCTAAACAGATTACTCTACACTTTGATACATTATCTAATCTCTTTCATGTTTATGGAGGACTTACTGTGTGTGAGTGTGAGTGTGAGTGAGAGATACGGTTATAGGTTGGAATGAGGAGGAGTATAGTATTACCAAGCCCAAACATTCAAAAAATTATATTAACCTTCTTAAAATACATAGAGAAACAGAGATTTTCATACAATTTTCAGTTTTGAAAGAAAAAGCAGAAAATACCACAAGACTCTTCTCACCGGTTTTCAGCAATCGGTTTCATTCACACTTGCAGGAAAGTGTGTCTGGAATTCTTGTCCACAGAGGGGATCTGAGCAGGGTGTGGGGCCCAGGGCAAATCAGCCCATGCGGGGCCCTGCCTCCACTCCAACCCCACGGGTCCGGGACCTGAAGAAATTGCTGCCACCATTTGCAGTGGTGGCATCGGTGGCTGGGGGTGGAGGAATAACAAGTGACTGGATATGGAGCCACTGCTCCGCCCAGCTCCACACTGCTACTGCTCCACTCCACCCTGCAGGGCCCCCCAAAGCACAGGGCCTGGGGTGATTGCCCAGCTTTGCACCCCCCCCGGTTGTCTATGCTGTGTATGTAGTGTAGCATATCCACTTGCATTAATCACTACAATTTTTTTTAGCATAAAGGTCACAGACAGAAGTGCAGTTCCTTGCTGTAACTCAGAACACTTTGCAGGAAGTGTTCCAGATTAGAAGGGTCCCCTGGACCAAACGGAACTTCTGTTGGTTCCAGAAAGGAGGAGAATCTTGCCGCTGGCTGGAAGCTTGCAACTGATTTCCCCTAACAATGACCCCTCCTGTCTGCCAACCTCACCCTTTTTTCAGAATAGGAGGGTGAAAAGGACACAGAGAGAGCTCATTCTGAGGTGAATGAATTTTAGCCCCCAACCTTGTGCGGTGGGGAGGGCTCCAATACACTCACCTCACCTTCCAATGGGGGTTGAAAAACCGCCCAAGCCAAATTCCCTCTATTTCCTTTCCATACCATTCTGAAAACAGCTCAAGGCTCAGAGGCAGTGTAGACAGAAGTTACTGTACACACTATGTCTTTAAATGTCATCTGACTCATCATGCAATAAGGGTTCAAATTTTCACCCAATCAGCCATTTTTAAAGAGGTCTGCATTCATGCACTTGTTTTTGGTCACAGCTATAGACAAGGTGAAGATTGCCACTTCTGTCTGCACCAAAAGTTTCTCACAAGCTAATTTACCCTACTTCAGTCCAGGCAGGAGATGGGATAGCTCTGCTTCCATGTTCTTTAAACATGAGTTTGGTCTTTAGACATGCTTAGCTCCCTCTGTCAGCCCACATTAAAATTCAGAGTAGACAAGAAAATGAGCCAGCAACCAAAAAAATCAGTAGCAGAGCCTTCTCCAACACTTATGAAGGAAAGAAGTTGAATGAGGTAGATGATGGAAGAGAAGTTACCATGATGGAAATTAGTAGGATGGCCACAGATATGAAAGGAGCAAGTGTTTGGTGAGCTGGAGCATTGTGGGAGGTTTAAAGGAAGGAAAGAATGAAGGGGAGAGAGGGATAGGAAAGGGGAAGGAGAGCTTGAAAAATGTAGTAGTGAAGGGAATTTGTCAAAAAGACAGGGGTATTCACATCATTATGTTAGCACTTGTGGGTATCTCTTAAACTGGTACTCCTGATGACAATCCTATGATAAGGGTCTGTATACTCATTTACATCCCCCCAAAATACACACTTCAAATCTTATGGGGAAATTATTCTATTGTGTTTAAATCCCATCTCAATAAGAGAAATAGAAACGTTCACAATGAAGGATCTTTCATAGATTTTATTCACCAGAACTTTTCCCCATATCTATTTTTTACATCAGGAGACAATCTGGACTAATATTTCTGCTAACATTTCTCATAATTAATATTAACTAGGAGATGTTAGTGTTTACAGTTGTGTCAAGAAATCACAGGAAATAACTGCTTGAAGAGCTGGAGAGGATAGCATTTTCCATGGTAATTTGTACAGAAATTTTAAAATATTATTACAGAGCAATAAGGTTGCCTCTTCCCCAGCATTCTGTAGCATTTATTGTTTTGACATTACTTGACTCTTGTTTAAGACTTGTGGGATTAATTTATCCAGGTATTTACTGGTATTTCTATTGTTGCTAACGACAATACTTGCCTGTTTAGATTCTTTTAGATTTATTTATAATTTACACTGAACACCACTGCATTTATAAACATTTCCATATCTCATGTTTTTGCTCTATTAGGTAAGCCACTGGTTTCACCATCTTGACAGCTGAGGTGACTCTTCAATCAGTTTTCCTCATAAGTACTATTTTCTGTCTTCACTGTTTAATGAATAACTGAGGCAAATTGAAGGAAAAAATGTTATCAGGGCATTTGCTTACCTCATAGAGGTGAAACAGGATACAGCTATTAAAAGAATAGTTCAAGCACAAGAGGAAACGATGAAATTGTAGATGATGAGAATCTAGTTACCAGAAAGAAAAGCAGATTTCTGTTTATGGGCATTTATGTACATATGAGTCTGTCCAGTGATGTGCCAGAAAGTTGAGGCGCACTTCACTGCACCAAGGGAAATGCATGTTAGTTGCCCAGAAAAGTGGTGACAGTGCGCTTTTGAACTAAAGCACCTCCAATGTATTTTAGTTCAAAAGAGCACTGCCACCATTTTCTCAGTGCTGATGAGCATTTTGCTGCTTATACAACCGTAAGTGCCACAGTGCTGGGTGTTTTTCAAAACACCAGCACTCCAAGGCTTACATCTATAAAAATGCCATAGACTAAGGAAGTTGTAAATGAGAATATTTTAGCTGAAGGCTCCCAGAGCTAAAGTATACCCTCCCAGAGATACCCAATGACACAACTGCCATATTTCAGTCCCTTTCCAAGAACTATGGCTTAAGTTATGTGGTTACACTCCAACTAAGCCACACATATATCTTCATCACTTCTGGGATAGCATTAGCTAGTGTCTTTCATTCTTTACTAGCTCAATCTTCTCAATGGTAGTGTATTTACATTTAAAAAAAAAAAAACATTTGTTATAACCTTGTTATGATTTTCTATGAATAAAATCTAATTACTAGTGGGTCATCTTAAATTAGTGCCACCACTGGTGTGGTGGGGAAATAAAATCCTTAACCCTTTGCTACCTGTCTGCTCCAAAATCATTGCTGCCTGCCTCCCTGTAGCAGGATGGCATCCCCAGGGTGGCAGTAAGCCCCTACAGGCCCAAACAATTCTTTTTTTTTGCTCTGCTCACTCTAGGAACAGTGTCCCCTTCACTTACCTACCACACCTTGATATCTTTTATAGTTATAAAAGGGAGGCTGCCTCAGGACTTCCCAGATCCAGTCTTATTCTAATGACCACCCAGTGGCTGTTGTGATTCAAATAATGGGCTAATTGCATGGGCTAACTGCACGACTCCATACCTTCCTTATGCCATGCCCCATGCCTTGCAAATCATCATGGATGTTCTCTATGTCACGTATCACACCCATGCACCTTTCCTCCAGGCCATCAGATTCTCACTTTCTCACAGCACTCCTTTAGGCCTTCAAACCACTCAGTCTCTCATATAGTCCCACTCCAGTCTCCAGACCCCTCGGTCCTTCACTCAGCCACTCTCTGGATTGTCAGATCCCTTGGTCCTTCTCTTGAATCCCCACCAGGCTGCTGGACCCTTGGGTCCCTAATTTAGCCCCTTCCTGGGTTCGCAGACCACTTGGCCCCACAATTAGCCCTTCGGTCTCACTCTTAACTCCCCTTCTCTGGGCTGCCAGGCTCCTTGGTCTCTTCATGTGGCCCATCTCTGGGTCTCTGGATCCTGTTCACCTTTCTTTATTCCTGGCCCCCCACACTGAGCCTCTCTCTAGTTCCTTTCTGGTCTAACTAAATTAGTCCTAGCCCCTTGATGGGCCTCTAGACCCTCTTGGTCCTGGTCTTGCTTGGCCCCTTACCTAGGCCTGTAGACCTCATGGTCCTGTGCTTCCCCAGCCCCTTGCCTGGGCCTCTAGAGCATGTTACCAGATTTGCCCATCACTTTGGGGTGTGCTCATTTATTAGAGGTACATTTTTGGGGTCTCTGTAATTCTGTCAAAGTGCTGATTGTGTCACTTGTGTTTCTATATGGATCTGTATCTCTCCCTTCTGCCAGTTCTCACCCCCAATAGAGCTATCGTTCAGGACTCAGGTCCAATAGGACTGGAGGCAGGTCCTCCAGTCACCAAATCTGTCAAACACATATATGCGCGCGCGCGCGTGCACACACACACACACACACACACACAGATTAACAGGACACACCTGAGCCAGGCTGGGTTACTCAGCATTGACAGGCTGACATCTTCATGTGCCTTGAACTTAGTTCATCCCTTATTTCAGCAGGACAATAATAAATGCAGTTAGAAACACATATGCACATGCTAACACACATACTAACAGAGTATGTCTGAGCAGTCTGGGTCTGATCAGCGCTTTCAGCTGATAACCTCATGCACCACAAAACTCAGCACATCCCAATCTCTTGTCACAATGATCCTTGTAGTAACTCCCTTGATGAGCAGACCTCCCATAGTATTGAGCATTACAGGGATCTTTGGTGTAGTTAAAAGAAGTGTTGCTGCAGAGCAAATGGAGAGGTTAAGGAGAAGGAAGAGTAAATGAGGTTCAGAGAGAGAGTATAGCAACCAACTTGACCATAAAAGTTATTTATTGTCAGGTATATGAACTTATGATGATATCAGTAGTAATGGGCATACAAGAGAGACAAATAAAACAGTTACAATATTACAAAGTTCCAGTTAGGTATTTGGGGAAGTCCAACTCAAGTTTTATTAGCAGAACTCAGCTTTAGAAAGCTGTACCTGGAGCAAGAGAGCAAAAGTCAGGCTCCTGGAGTCAGAAAGAGAGAGAGAGAGAAAGAGAGAGAGAGTTGGGGTCTCACCACTCAGTGAAGTTTGAACCAGTCAAAGTTCTCAGGTGTTTGTTGGAGATTGCAGACAGGCAGAGTTCTGAGTATGATCAATGGAGGGATTCCAGGCAGAAAAGGAGTGGGATTGGTGCAGCTTTTGGATCCAAACACGAGGACAGAAACTTGAGCTTGGGTAGCGGTTTTGTAGAGAAATAAAATGGCTCAAGGAGGAACACTAGATTTGTTTATGGGTAAACAATAGCTCATATGCTGGATAATAGGAATTGATCACTCCTGGCTATGGGTGGCAATACTCTGAAGGAGCTCACAGCGCAGACAGGCAGATTCAGTGTTTTGGGTACTAATAAAGGAGTCATTACTAGAATTGGTCTGATAAATACTGAGCTGGGTGTGTGTAGACGTGGGTTGATTAGCATTTGGAGCAGGGATTCCCCATCTTCCCCTGCTTCTCTGGTACCAGAATTCAGTGTGGTCCTGGCCTTGGAATTTCTGTTCTCCATCCTGAATGCTAATGAAGGTGCATGCCTGTCCCATCTCCCATTTAAATGAGGTGTCATCTGGTTACATCTCAACTGCAAATGAGAGCAGGGGAGTTGTTTCACTCTTGTCAGGCAACTTGTGGCCTTGACCTTCCTACCTCTGGGCCCCTTGCTCTCAGCATTGTCTCAGACCTTCCTCTATATCCAATGGCCCTGTCCCAGACATCCTCATTCTGAGCCTCAGTTTCTCCAACCTTTTCCTCTCTGGCTGTGGCCATACCTGTACCTTTGGCCTCTCCTAGGCCTTGGCTCAGCCTTGGGCCAGTTGTAAACTCCAGGCCCCTCTCTGGCTCTGGCAGTCTTCTGCTATGGCCACCTCTGGCCTCCAGCCCTTCTCTGGGCCCTGGACCCACTAGCAGGCCAGCATGATTCTATTGGGGTCAATTCTCCAGCCAACCAGCCTACACTCACACTTAGGTCCACTCACTCAGGCTCCTTAGCAGGTCTCTTAGGCTCCCAGCTCTTGTTGCTGAACTGACCTGGAACCCTCCCTTCCTCCCCATAGATTTTATACACTGAGCCTTTCTCTCTGAGCTTTGCCTGGACCCCACAATAGGTCTCAATGCTGAACCCCTTGATCTGGAGGTCTCACAATATGTTTTATGCTCTAAGCCCCTCAGTCTGTATGCCCTCATGCTATGCAATAGGTCTTCTGCACTGAACTCCTCAGTTTAGGCTCTCCTAGACCCCAGCTTGGGTCCCTACAAATCTCCTGCAGCCTCTTAGTTTGTACCCCATCCTCCAGACTACTTTAGATGGTCTCCCTATGTGCTGCCCTTCTGGAGATACAGCTACCCTGTTAGGGAGATGCTCTCTCAGCAGGCTCCAAGATGTTACTGCTGTGGGTCTCACAGAGCCTGGGCTTATATCTGCTGTAAGCCCAGCCCTCTTTCTGAGTCATATGATTCACTCCTGAGTCAGATTACTCACTCTGGCAGGCCTAGCCTCACCAGCTAGCTTTCTAGATCAGCTGTCTCCCCATTAGCCTTGACCAGCACCTGCTGGTGGCTTCTCAAGCTGCTTGACCTCTTAAAGTAGCAGGCATCCCAAGTGCCCTGCCACACTCCCCCAGTGCTTGCTCCCCCCAAGACATCTGCCCCAGTGCTGCTTGCCATTCCTGGTGCTTTTCTCCCTGCCACTTACCCTGCTCAATGCCTGCCTCCCTTCACTGACTTCTCCCCTGCCACGTGCACCCCACATTCCAGAGGTTACCCTTTGCAGTGGTTCTGGTGCTAGCTCTGGCATTGGGCAAGAAGTAAATGGTGGCTGGTCAGAAAGCTGTGATGGCAGCACCTCTAACTCCAATTCCAGCCTGTTCTGGCCCCAGCTCAGAACAGGCAGCAGTGGCAGGTTGGGCCTAAGTCAGGGCTGAAGCCAGAGCTACAGCAACTCCCCTGCTGCTGTGCAGTCTCTCCCAGTCTCCCAGTACCATGCATCCCCTCCCCCACATCAGGTACACTACTCTTTCTAGAGATAAGGGAAGTAATAGGCATAACTACTTTTCAACAGTTTCCATTTGTTCCAGGCAAAATTCCTCTCTTTCTGTACAAATGGTGGACAGTAGAATGGAGTCTAATAATCTCCTCAGACAATGCCAATTGTTCCAGCTTGATGGGTTACTTGTAGAAACAATAACAAAAGCTGTTTCTGAAAGAAAACTTGGCAAAATTTTTAAATAGCAGAGTAACTGTGCAGCAATGCTTACTTATCAGACATAAGGTCATATTTTGAATATCTCTCAGCATGAATCACCTGTTCTTCACACGCTAGACAGAGCAACACAAACATTTTCATTAGACAGATATGCCAGAGAACTGTGTTTCAGTATAATAATAATATATCAGTTAACATATGCATATTCAACTTTTCCATATTTAAAAACATTTCCAGTTGCACTGATAAAGCCATAATTTTGCTACACATCATCTCTACTGCTGTTTTATTTTTGTTTATTGCTAAGATGTCATCAGGTTTTAAATCTGTCATTTTAGGCCTAAAATTGTGATTAAGCTTAATAAAACTATATTAAAATACTTTTCCACTGAGTTTTTTAACTGAGGTATACATCTTTCATGCAGAGCAAAATTTGAGATAAAAAGTGGAAACAGTGACTTCAAAGTCTAGATGAAAAACAGTATTATGACTTTTCATTTTATAAGAAGACAATACTGGGAGTATCACAGAAAATAAGATATCTTATATATTCGATTTCTCTCTCTCTCTGCAAGTGGTTTAGACAGATGAATTAGATAGACCAGATAGTGCAATTAAAAAGCAGGATGAAAAATTTGAAAATGTCTAGAAGAAACACCTCATAAACCAATTTGGTTCATTAATATTGTTGTCTCCATTTATTTTTTTTTTAAAATAACTAGAAGCTTGTATCCATATATGGATCCTATTCTTAAAGGTATTCTACAGATAGTTAAACAGCCCTTGCCTAAAAGAGTCAATAATATAAAGGCAGATAAAGGATGGAGGAGGGGGAGAAAAGAAAGCATCACTCTTTTCTAGATTAAAAAAACAAAAAGTCAGAGGGATTTATATTCACCTATTTGGAGCAACCAAGAAA
This sequence comes from Caiman crocodilus, assembly GCA_030014935.1. Taxonomy (NCBI): domain Eukaryota; kingdom Metazoa; phylum Chordata; order Crocodylia; family Alligatoridae; genus Caiman; species Caiman crocodilus. The sequence continues at coordinate 35,367,703 of JAGPOW010001338.1, read as the reverse complement.
TCTTAGATCCCCAGAGTTTCAATACTGAGTTATCACCATGATCCCACAATTACATCTCTGCAGAAAGAGATAACTTTTACAAAATATTTTTCTATTTTTTTTTTATTTTATTTTATTTTTTTATGTGCACACCCAGAGGCTGTGCTCTGACAGCATGGAACATCACAAAATGTCTTTTTTTCCCCCACTGTTCTCATTTCTAGATATTTTCCAGATCTCAAAAACTACATTGCCACAACAAAAACAAGAGATGATACATCTAAAACTAGCTTCCTTACATGAATAAGAGCTACATAAATCAGAGAAATTACAGGTTACATCATAGAGTTGAGAAGAGCAATCTTAACATCCCAAGACACAAAGATGCTGGAGAAAGGAGTGTCATAGTGCAAAGTGACTTCATGGGGGATCTTTGGGATCTGAGGCAAGAAGCCAATAAAAGAAGGAAAGGCCTTTTTTGTCCCAAATGATTTATCTATCCAGGTTTATTCATCAGGTACCTTATAATGCAAAGACACCCACCTCAAGAGACTCAGCTAGTTTATACTGCCACCCAACACCATAGTATCTGAGTAAAATCAGTGGCAATATCAAAGTCTGTAGTTGATATTTTAAAGTCAGAGGGCATGTCCAGATTAGTGGGCATGTGCAGTATGTGATTGGTGCTTTTAGCTAATAGTTGATTGAATCAGCTTTATATATAAGCACCAAAAAGCCCTGTTGAAGTATGTGAACTATACACATGCTTGGGAGCTGGGTTGAACCAATGCTTTTCCTCTTCTGGTAAAGCACTGATTTTTTTTTCCATGTCTGTCAGCAGCCTGTATCTGCAGAAACATACAAAATGTTTGGAAGAAACATTATTAATAAACTATTTACCATAGAACACATTCTCTGATTAAAGTTAGGATTTGAAATTATTATTAAAAAAAAAAAAAACTTGGAGAGGGAAGAATTAAGAGCATTGTAAGAATAACTTAAAACCAAACAATACCAGCTTAATGCTATAAAGGCTGACACAGTGTAATGGTAACAATCTGCCCTTTTAGGTGTTTGTTAGGCTAATGGGAAATCACAGACTTCTATTTAAGAGTTACATTGAAAACATGGATAAATCTATGTAAAGTGTGTGTGCAAGTATCCACTGAAGGAGTCATATTGTTGTAACAATAATGGTCCACAGATATGAGTGAAGCAAAACTGGAGAGGTGAGGTGAGGTAGTATCTCTTATCTCCCAACTTCTACACCTAGAAGACAAGGTTTTCAGCTTGAAGGGCACTTCATCATCAGGTATGGAAAAGAAGCAGCTACAATTTAAGCTAAGTATAAGTTAGAACACTTTCTTTACTTTCACCTACTTGCGTTAGGACAGCCCAAAACAAAGCATCAGAATCTGTGCTTGATTAAAGAAGGCATAGATCCAGTGGGGGAAAAAAAATAAGATGAGAAAATAATGCAAGACTATTATGAAATGTATGGGATGGAAAATACTTTGGGTGTATAGAAGCTTTTGATGAAGTTCAGTCACTTACTTCAAGCCATTTGAAATTCAATCATTTCAAACCTGTCCATGTGTGCAAAGTGTTATCTGCATGTAGATTGCCTGCAATGCTGAAAGTACCCAATCCAGGGGACCAAAAACATGCATCTCAGAATGTTTTGCATCCTCCCTTATCTATCTTGATACCAGTGACAGCAGCTAAAGGCATAGGTTAAGGCCAAATAGCTGGTACCCCTAGGGACCACACCTTCCCTCCATACAACACTTGTCCATGCCTTAGCTGTCAAGCTGTCAGAAAGAAGACTTGAGTAGGTCTGCTGCCCTGTCAAACTTGCTAATTTCTCCAAAAGAACCACAATGGATCCTTATGCCTCTGACACCAGCTGTCAGATCCAGTGTGGATCAGGTGGAAAAAAAAATGGTCTTCACCTCTCTGGCCCTTCAGGTAGGGTCTGTAGGGACTGTCTGGGTGTCTGGCAATCAAGGATGTGAATGAAGGATGGGGACAGGCCAGTCAGCATCTATGCACAGTTCTTGGTCAAGGTATCCCTGAAGAGGGGCAGGTCTGGGGTCTCTAATCCCTGTGGTGGGCTGGTAGGGGGCACTCCTACATTGAGCCACCCACCTCAATGCACTCGACCACCTTCCAGGCTCCGAGTGCCTCCCTGGGGGCGCCTCTCATCTGGCTGACCCACTTCCTGGAGCACACCCGCTAGCCTGGGGGTTCCACTGCCACCACCCAGGGCTCTGGGCTGATTCTGGGTCTGCATACCCTGGGAAACACAGGCCTAGTAGCCCTCAAGGGTACTTGATTCACTTCAAGAAGTTGGGATGCTTCCCTCTCAGTCAGAAGCACAAGTAGTGGTCTCCCTTAGTCAGCTGAACCAAGGAGAACCCAAGGCATAATGTAGACCGACTCCCAATAAGTCTCCCACAGTAGGTACAAAGGACAACTTTATTGATTACAGAGAGTAGGGTTAGAATAGGGTATAGGGTAGAACAATATCAGAGAAATCCCATAAAAAAAACTCCTGTGGCTGGGTAGCCTTTGATTATGCATCTGTGTTACTGTAAGCTATATATCTAGTTAGATCTCAGGTAGCTTACTCACAAATATCATACAGAGGCAGTTGGAGATTCCCTCTGGAGGCAGGAGGTCCTTGATCATGAGTTTTGAGAGAGAGAGGAAGTTTCATGTGGTACAGCTCTTCTCTGTCTCTGAGTCTACCTCATGGCTGCTGCCCCCCTCCTCCTGAGCAGTACTTCACTTATATAGCCTTTGTGACCTCATTTACCTGGTCCAATGGAGGCCAGCACCTGTTGTCTGTCAGCCAATCAATTTGAAATATATCACTAGTTGCTGGGTAGACTCTAGCCCACCAGGGAGCAAGCCCCTCACCCAAATATGTGATACTAGTCATGTAGGCAGAGGAAGCAGGTTTCCTCCCTCCCTCAGGAATGTATCCAGCTCAGGTTACCTAAAGAGATAGGGCAACGGTGTATGTCCTCTGCTGGGCCCATCCTAATCAAATTGTCACAGAGCAGAGTTTTTGGGGAGAAACAAAGGTGGCCTTCTGCCACAATCCCTGTGGGGGCAGAAGCAGAAAGTGTCCATGTGGGCAAATAGGTCAGGAAGCTCTGGTCCTCATGAAGCCATAGGTGGGCAGTCTTTATGCAACAGGAGTGGGTTTGATGTCCCTGGTCTCTGTAGGGGCAGGATCCATGCAGTCTGTGTACAGGAGAGGGTTGGGTTCTGGTGTGTGTGGGTCTAATTAAGTAGGACCTGTATTATCCAGGCCCTGCCCCCTCTAGCACTCAAACTGCTTAGATCCCTCCCTCACTGAGACATGGAACCCCAGTTTCCCTCCTCCCCCCCCACATGCACAAACAGACACATTCTGAGTTGTGTAGGATTTATGGTGGGGAGGGAAGATAAGGAGTCTAAATATAATAGGAGAGGGGATAGACAGGGGCAATGGTTGAAGATCTGTGAATGCTTGTTTATGCAGTATTTCTACCAGTGAAGCTCTGATTCATCCAGATGAAATGTAATGTATCCTGAGAGAATGAGGCACATGTGCAGCATTTCTCTTAATCTTCATCATTTAATATATCAAACCTCTGGTCTGGTTTTCTGCATGTTAGCCCATCCCTGTATGCAATATAGAGCAAGAGATTTCTTCATGGACTTTTCATTCAGCAACATAGTACAAATGCTCCATGAGCATCAATTTATTATCACATAACCCCTTGAAAAAAAGAATATACATGCTGTTTTACAAATAAGGAAGCTGGGACAAAATGATTTTTCTCAGACCTCATAGAGACTCTGTAGCAGTCAGGATAAGAAACCTTTGGTCTGTGTTCATTATCTATACCACTTTGCTTGAACGTCCACAGTGCCCACCAGCTTGCAACTGGAAATGCCAAAACCAAGTTCTAAGTGGTTTATTTTGGGTTCTCAGAAAATGAAAAGTACATAGTTAATGACTGCTTAACAAAATTTTAATTTAGGTGATATGTATCTATGATATAGACAGGGAGAAAATCCTTTGTCTTACGTAACATTCAACTGACTTAAAGACTTAACTTTCTTTCTGTTCTTGCCACACTTCTAGAGAAAAATAAGAAAGGGACTCTCAGTTAGCACCCTAACTCTCTCCACAGCCAGAATTTATTCCTTTGCATAGGTCATCCTTTTACTTTCTTTTTGTATTCATGCAGTAACTGTCCATGAGGTTATTCCAAGGAACAAATTTTACGTTGGAGTAATGATAAATGTTCTCTTTTCTTCTGGATTTGGAAGATACAGGATTAGATAAGCTCTGTCATATGACTTTAAAATATGCTTATTTTTAAGTGAATTCCTATTGGAATTCAGCTACACCTGGAATTAACAGCAGATTTTAAAAATGGAAACGTTGATCAAAATAATTACATTTAAAATAATGGAAACAGCTTATAATGGCATATTTAGACCAATAGGACAATAAAAGTAGAATATTCTTTCATAGTTTGGCTTAAGAGAAGACAAATGATTTTTTTTTTAAATTTGTTGGCTATCAAAAGAACTCTATTTTTTCTTTCTCTACTGGCCAAGAACTAGTGATTACTTTGCTCCTAAGTACAACTGAGTACAATACATTTCCTATTATGTGCTTACTAGTAGCACATAGAAGAGAGTAGTAGTGTTTATGTGACAAAGCTAATAAACCTTTCAAATCACTGTAATGTTAGGGAAAATTCCCCTGAATTGGATTACCCCATGGATCTCAGAACACATTCACATCTCTCAGATGAAGCCCTTATATGCTACAAACCAAGACAATAATTTCAGTGACAAAGAAGATGGCAGCAAGAAATGCAGAAGAATTTAAAGCACATATGGATAGATTCAACAACATCAAGCCTTTTTATTCTATTTTAAAGTGTTTGGGATATAGCAGAGAGGGAAATTAACCTGAAATGCACTGATTTGAGATGTATGTTTGTCCAGAGTGCATGAAAAAGAAATAAATATTTAGAGATTCTGACATTTAAATATAGAACTATGGGAAAGCATCAATGAAACTGGTGAAGGGAAATTAATATGTTAATGAGAAAACAAGCCAGAATGAGGAGACGAAAATGGTGACAGTGACACGAAGAATAATGTACCAGCAAGCTTGGAGATGAATAACATCTGTAAGTCTATTACTAGAGTGATATGATTAATGGTGATGTCTGAAAGGAAACCATTAAAAATACAACCCGTGAGTAGCCTGACTCTGTCTGTTCCCAACCTCAGAGTTTGAATGTTTAAAGACTTAAAACTGGTAACCTAATAAAGATTTATCTCTGGGGTAAAATTAACTGAGAAGATTATATTTATTACAAGAAAAAATATTACCTTATTAAAAAAAAAAGGAACACACAATTGCATTTGCATGTGTGCTCATCTTCTACAAATTTAGACACGGCACAAAAATAAAGTGTTCATTTTTTTTTTTTAATTGTTCAGTGTCCAGTAGCTGTTTTTAAAAACAGAGGGTAAATTATGTGTATGTTTTTCTCTTGAATGTCATTTTCTTTCTCAGAAGCAAAAATAATTCCATGGGACAATGCAGAATGTGCCATTATTAGTAGGAAAAGAACTTCATGACTAGAAGCTGACACTATTTTTGTCCTACAATAAATTGTTCTTGTGTTTGTCCTAGAACAGAAAAGTCCACAAATTGGCACACATTACCCTTCCAATCAAGTGTCAGTGAATGGCTGAATACATTGCTGATTTACTCCCATTGATTCAGTGATGCAGTCCTGGAACTTCTCAATGTCCTGGAACAAATTGTTAGTACTTTTTATGCCATGAGCATTTCTAGGATTTGTCCCAAGACAATGGACATGGAAATCTGAACAATTTCACTTTGTCCAAAGATAAAATGTTTTCTCCCAGGACAAGGACAACCTCTGTTTGTTGTCCGTGACTGTAAGAGTTTTCACACTGTCTCCAAACCAGGTCCTAGAGTGCTGGGACCAGACCTTGTCCGTAATGTGGAATTTCCTGGCTTTGTTGCAGTGAAGGAACTTATCATGTATAAACTTTAATTAGTTCTAAAAGTAGTTTTGGTTAATGGGTCATTATATAGTAAACTGGGCAAATTAAACCTTCCATTTCCCAGATAGCATGAATGATATGATAAGTAAGTTCAGTTTAGTAGTTACATTTAACCTACTGTTCTCAGGTATTAAGTTTAGGAGGCAGCAGTTAGATACACTATAAAGTTAATCTACATTCTGTTTTGTGACTACTGGAACATTTTAATCAGACCTTCACTATTCCTGTTTGCTGAAGGGCATGTTGTACAAGCCAGAGGTGTCCCTCTCTTTTAAGACATTTAGAATGCATAAGGATAGTAATATGAAATTAAGATATGAATACCAAGCATAAAACCCTGTGAGCATCGTCAAATGCTTAGTGACATGAGAAATTTCTCCTTTGAGACATTTGAGTGAGTACATTTATATGCACGTGCATTTCAGTGAAAAACAATGCAATTTACGTGCATTTTCAGGATTGGGGGCCAAAATAATAAATCTAAAGGAGGAAGGAAAGTTAACTAACCTATAACTAACTTTGGAAAGATGAGGGGAAAACAGCTTTGCTAAGAAATTGTGGAGGTTTTGCATATAGCTGTTAGTGAATGTAGTGGGGCTTAAATTTTGCTGAGACATGGACATTCACCACAGGTAAAGTTGTTGGTTGGTTGGCTGAAATGCTGATGACCTGGATGGTACTTAGAAAATCCAAAAGTTCTTAGAAGAGTGTCTTGTTCTTCCACTCAGGGTCATACCAGTGGCCAGTTTTGTGTTCAAGAAGAAATTTTTACTTGGGTAAAATTGACACAGTTAGGAGGGGGGATGGGGGCTGCCTTTCCCTCTAGCATGGGACATTGTGCTTTTCCTAGGATCTTTTGCATATATTAACAAAATGCTTGTCTGTTGCTGTAGTAACAGAGTATTGACCCTCATCTCCTCTGCTTTACCTATCATATTTTTTATGGTAGTCTTAGTACAAGTGACCCTTGCCATTCGCAGGGGGATACATTCTCGTATACCCCATGAATGGTAAAATCTGTAAATAAGGCACTGTGTTCATGAACACTGTCTGTGTTCGTGAACTCAGTACCCCTGGAAGCTAAGGCGGGGGAGAATGGG
>JAGPOW010001338.1:35325281-35352857 GCA_030014935.1 Caiman crocodilus | reverse complement strand
TTATCAGGCCATTGCTAAATCTGATAGTATCAATAAGGGCTGCGTACATGGGTCACTCACCCAGCTTCCCTTTCAGTGCCCAACAGCTCTGTGTTCTGGGTTTTGCAGCCACATAATTTTCATTTTATGTCCCCCATTTTCTGTGGGACAAACTTCTCCCACAGAAACAAAACAAATAATAAAGTGTGCAAACAACAAACAGACAGGCAGATAAACCAAAACCAATGATCTTTCTTCAGACCCTAAGGACGTGTCCAGATATACAGGCATGTGCATTGGAGCAGCTCAAATAGAAAGGGTACAAATTTTACCTGGAGATTTTTTCCACCATAATTTATATTTTTGCCTCAGTGCACATGCATGGACCTGCACTTTGGTGTGGGGCAAGTTGTGCCCCTTGAGGCAATACAAACCTTCCCAGCTCCTTCCAGATCTGTAGCCAGGGTGAGCTAGAGCCTGGGTTCAACCCCTATGCTGGCCCCAGCAGTATAAAAACTTGCCCTGGTGAGGAGCTCAGGACCTTGCCCTCAGGACCTTCTGAGGCCCAACCACTTGGTATCTGAGGACACTACCCCTTCTGCCAGATGGGCTGCTGAAGCAGCACTAACCTGGAGTGGCCCCTGCCCCCTCTACCCACTGCAGCAGTCTGACAGTGGGGGCTACTGCCTGGCTGTGACCTACTGCCACCTGTGACAGCACCTGTTCCTTTGAACTTGCTCTCCCAAGGCTGCACCCCTGCAAGATCTGGATGGGGTGTCCCTGCTCTGCCATCTTGACAGCTATCACCCAGAAAATGTGCTCCTTGTGGTAGCCCGCTTTCATTTGTCAAAGCATGTCCTCTTGGCCCCAAATGGCCAGCATGTTAACCACCTCATTTGCCATCCAGCTGGGTCCCCAGTGCTGGCTCTAGACAGGCTTCTCTGAACAGGTCTCACCACCTGTCTCACCAGCAGAGATCCTGCTATTCCCTGTTTATGTATTGCAAATTTTTAAATAAGAAACCTCAATTCTCATTAAAATACCACAAATAGTGTTCTTCTGCTATTAAAATGAAATGCCACAATATAGAGAGAGTGTTGGGAGAGTTATTGGTGGTTGTAGGGTTTGTGGGAGTAAGGTTTGTGGGGTATGGGGCTTGCACAGCGCTATGGGGTTTGTGGCTGAATATGTTGGTGAAGGGTTTGTGGGGGTGACTTGGGGATGTAGGTGTTGTGGGTGGATTGTGGGGGCACTATGGGTGTAGGAGGGCTGTGGGGGGGGTGCTGCTTAGGAGGGGTGGGTCCCCTGCTCTCCCACAGGGTGTAGCCTCCCACACACAGCACATGGACTGCCTCCCCCATAAGGCCCAGAGCATCCCCCTACAGGGCCACAGCTTCCGCCCACAGGGCCACAGCTTTCCCACATAGGACCCACAGCCTCCCAAAAGAGCACATGCCCCTCCCTACACAGCACTCATGTGCCCCACAGAGCCCACATGCCCTCCCACAGGGCCCTCATGCCCCCCTGCAGGGACCCAGCCCCCTTGCAAGACCCCAGCCCCTCTCCCCTGCAGGGCCCACAACTCACCCCTCCAGCAGCAGTAGCTGTAGGGTGCTCAGGGCTCACTGTGGTCAGAGCCCCCAGTGGCATAGCATAGCCCAATTACTTCTAAGCCAGTGTCACTTGTAATGCCTGTTGTGGGACCAGCCTGGCTTGGTGTGGCACCACATGGGGACATGCGGCTTCAGACAGCACTGGGGCCACTCAGGCTGTCACCTGGGGGTCAGTGCCACATAGGGCAGCATAACACAGGGACTGTGTGTAATGCTGGGCCGGGTCCTGCCTCCATGGGCCTCCCACACACCATCGGGCTGGGCCAGTTCCATGAAGGAAATTCAGATATCAGCTTCTGAGCCCACACCACAGATATGCAGTGCGAGGAGATTTTTTTTGGTTCCCAGTGTGCCTCTTGTGGCATCTCAAACTCATTTAAAATGCCACAAGAGGCACATGTGCACTTGTCTGGATGCACTTTAAGAAGGCAAGCTAGACTCTATGCTTTTCCCTCAGCACCACAGCTGAACTTCTCCTTCCTTTACATACTACTCCTGAAGCTTTAAACCCCCTCTTTTTGGTTCCACCTTCATTTGCTCATCATCGGTTGTAGTTGGCTCTCATCCTTCTTGCCAGTCAGTCTATAAATGAATGCCTCCCTGCAGTAGAACTTCAAAGATACATCCTACGGTAAGATCTTCCCCATAGAGTCCTACTATCCAGCCTGTAGTGTTACCCATAGGTCTCAAAGTGGATCTACATGCTGCATGCCATGTGCACTTGAACAACTGCACTGCATAACATAGATGGCATGCAGGGCCAGGGCCAGTGCATGCTATACATTGTGTACAGGGCCAGTCCAGGGCATGTGCTGCATGTGGAATGCATGGCCAGTCCAAGGCTCACAATACATGTGACGGATGTCCATGGCAGACCATCCATTCTGGATGTGGCATACAGGGCCTATCTGTGGGCCCAATTCAGCTCAAAAACCTGCCCCAAACCATATATTGGTCCATAGACTGGTCCTGAAACATTCTGGGCCTGATGAGTCTGATGCCCTTGTTTTAAGTAGTTTACTATAGTTATTTAGCCATCATTTTCCCAAAATAATCTAAACAGCAGGCAGAAATTATTTTAAAATAGCCTTTAGTATTTATGGAGAACTCTGACTGATATGCCACCTTTGTACTCATCCAAGGGTTCACAGCATTTCGTTTTAAGATAGACGGAAGATATGAAGAAGTTTCCCTTTGGCCCCAAAATATAGATCTCCCTTTAATATAGATTTCTGTACTGTGGGTTTTATTGGTGTGTGTAAAGTTGTCCATTACATACAACTCCTTTCTAGTTCTAGATCTTTAATTCCAGGCTCTTGCAGGCAACCATGTCACAAAATGGAAGCCTAATACATTCATGAATAAGATTATCAGTAACCCATCTGATGGTGTATCTGAGCCTCACTCAGTTATACTCAGAGGTAGCAGAAGATTTGCAGCAAAAACATTTATAATTCTGATATATGGTAAGAACTCATATGTTTACAACAGTTGATTTTTAATACCATTGTGTGCAGAACCTGTAAGATGAGGTTGATTTTTTATTTCCCCTTGAGAGGTTGTCACACACAACTTGTACAAGCCAAATCTTCTCTGAGTGGCATCTACACATTATTTCAAAAACGAAATGCTAGTTTCTCACCGTCACACAACAGCATCTCCCTCTCTTCCCTTTTCTCATTGTTTCTGAACATTTCAAAATCACTAGATGTGTTATAATAAATGTCACAGGTATTATTTTCTCTGTGTAGAGCTAATCCATGCACAAGGACACCATTTGGATTATATATGGACTCCAACTCAAAGGTAAAAGTTGTGATGATAGCCCTAGCATAGGGAAAATGAATCTTCTTTTTCTTGTCAAAGGAACCAGCTAGTGTCTCCCTGTAACCTCGGCCCAGACAGATTGGACAGATTAACCACTTGGCCTTCATTCTCTGTACTTGATAGCATGGTACTTTATCTGAGACATTGTGGAGAAGATCCGTAAACTCCTCCAGCCCACTGAGCACCATCCCATGCTCCTTATCTATGTGAGCATCAATGACATGGCTTGGAGGTTCCCAGCTAGGTCATGAGGTGTTATAAGGATTTGAGAGCAGAGCTCAAGGGTTTGGGGGTGCAGGTGGTGTTTTCTTGGATCCTCCCAGTCTTGGGCTATGGGCTGAGGAGGGAGAGGAGAATCCAGGAAGGTAACCAAAGACTGTGGCATTGGTGTCATAAGGAAGGCTTTGGGTTCCATGACCACAATCCACTCTTTGGAAAGAGGGGCAGCGAGCTGCTTGAAAAGGATGGCCTCCACCTCTCTCTGCTGGGGAGGAGGCTCTTCTCAACCAGACTGGCTGACCTGCTCCACCAGGCTTTAAACTAAGCCCGCTGGGGGATGGGGGAACTACCGCCACTGCTAGCCCACAGAGCAACCCTTGTAAAGCCAACAGGCCAAGACATTAAGGGAGCCCACCCCTGCCCCAGCCCTGGAACAATCTGTGGGCAAGGCAAGAGCCCCCAAGGGCACATTTGCCTGCCTGTACACAAATGCCAGGAGCTTGGGGAATAAGCAGAAGGAACTTGTCCTCCTGCTTAATGCAAATAATTATGATGTCATAGGGATAATGGAGACCTGGTGGGACTCCACCCATGACTGGACCATTGGTATAATGGACCATGGGTCCATGGATACCTATCCATGGATTCCCATGGTTTACCCATTTTTACCCATGGACTGGACCATGGGTATAAATGGGTAAACCCTGTACAGGAGAGATTGAGTAGACAAAATGATCAGGGGTGTAGCTCTCAATGTCAATGAGAGCTACACATCCCTGCAAGCTGATATTGGCAATCAGGGTGGATGGCTGGAGATCCTCTGGATTAAAATCCATGGGGGACACGGCACAGGAGACACAATGGTGAGAGTCTACTACAGCACTCCCAACTCCCATGCAAAGACAAGAGCTTGACCAGAAGTTGACCAGAGAATTGGCTGAGGCCACATGCTCCAGGTCCATGATTGTCATGGAAGACTTTAACTACCCAGGCATCTTGTGAAAAGAGCAGTCAGCTAATCTGAGCAGTTGCAAAGCTTCCTCTCATACGTGGATGACCTGTGTCTGACACAAGAGGCTTATGGGCCAACAAGAGGTAAACGTTTGCTCAACCTGGTACTGGTAAGTAGGGATGACCTAATCAGTGACCTAAAGATCAACGGGAAGCTCAGTGACAGTGACCATGAGCTGATCACCTTCACCATCTGCCATAAAGCTGGCAAATCAGTCAGCAATACAGAAGTTCTTGACTTCAGGAAAGCTTACTTTGACAAGCTCAGGAGGCTTGTTGGTGAGGCTTTAAGAGACCATGACCCCAAAGGGAGGGGAGTTCAGGAAGAGTGGTTGCTCCTCAAGGGAATGAACCTTGATACACAACCTAATGCTATTCCATCTCAGAAGAAAGGCAGCAAAAGGGCATAGCAGCCCCCTTGGCTCTCCAGAGAACTAATGAATCTCCTGCGGTTAAAAAGAAAGGCCTACAAAGAATGGAGGGTGGGATCCATCTCCAAGGAAGAATATTCCACAGTGGTCCAGACCTGCAGGGAGTGAACCAGGAAAGCCGAGGCTGTGACAGAACTCCAAGTAGCTACAAGTCTCAAGGATAATAAAAAGTCCTTTTTTAGTTATGTGAGGAGACAAAGGAAAAGCAAGGGCAACATTGGACCCCTGATAAACCAGATGGGACAACCGACACCCAGGAAAAAGCCAACCTATTAAATGGGTAACTTGTGTCAGTCTTTCATCAGTCCCACAGAATGCCCCTGCCCATTACATGACAGGGAGGCCCAGGTGAGGGAGATTCCCTGCCCTCCATCAATGCTGATCTTGCGAAGGAACACCTTGAGATGCTGGACACCTTGAAGTCAGCTGGCCCTGACAATCTATACTCCAGGGTACTCAAGGATCTGGCTAGCATCATAGCCCAGCCCCTGGCATGGATCTTCAAGAACTCCTTGCGCGTTGGTGAAGTACCTGAAGATTGGAAGAAGTCCAATGTGGTTCCTATCTTCAAGAAAGGGAGGAAAGTGAATCTGGCAAACTACAGGCCCATCAGCATGACCTCTATCCTGGGGAAGGTCTTAGAAAAGATTATTAAAGAGGCCATTCTTAATGGACTGGCCGACAGCAACATCCTGAGAGATAGCCATCAAGGGTTTATTGCAGATAGGTCTTGCTTGACCAATCTTATTTCCTTTTATGACCAAATGACCTATCACCCGGACAAGGGAGAGGAGATTGATGTCATATATTTTGACTTCCAAAAAGCCTTTTATCTGGTATCCTATGATCACCTCTTGGCAAAAATGGCCAACTGAGATCTCGGGTCCACCATGATCTGCTGAATGTGGAATTAGCTCCGTGGTCAGACCCAGAAGGTGGTGGTTGACAGAAATCAATCATCATGGTGCCCTGTGACCAGTGGTGACCCCCAAGGCTCTGTCCTTGGACCTATATTGTTCAACATCTTCATTAATGATGTCAACATTGGAGTCAGAAATGGACTGTCCAAATTCACCGATGATACCAAACTCTGGGGTAAAGCATCCACACCTGAAGACAGGAGGGCAATTCAGGCTCACCTGGACATGCTCAGCAAATGGGCAGATGAGAACCTCATGGTGTTTAACACTGAAAAATGCAAGGTTCTCCACCTTGGAAAAACCTGCAGTATGTTTATAGGCTTGGCAGTGCTACGCTGATTAGCACTACAGACAAGAGGGACTTGGGGGTCAGGATTGACCACAAGATGAACATGAGCCTTCAGTGTGATACTGTGGCTAGTAAAGTGAGCAAAACACTGGCTTTCATCCATGGATGCTTCTTAAGCAAATCCCAGGACATCATTCTCCTACTGTACTTGGCCTTGCTGAGGCTGCAGCTGGAGTACTTCATCCAGTTTTGGTCTCCACCACTCAAAAAGGATGTAGAGAAGCTTCGGAGAGTCCAGAGGAGAGACATGTGTATGATCAGAGGTCAGGAAAACAGACTTTACAATGACAGGCTGAAAGCTATGGGACTTTTTTGCCTGAAAAAGCACAATATCAGGGGCAATTTGATGACTACCTATAAGTTTCTCAAGGGTGTTCACCAGGATCTAGGATCTGGTTGTTCAGCAGAGCGCACCAAGGGATGACAAGGTTGAAATCCCGCAAGACTGTTTCAGCCTAGACATAAGGAAGAAATTTCTTCATTGTCGGAGCCCCCAAGGCCTGGAATAGCCTGCCATCAGGGGTGGTTCAAGCACCTACATTGAACGCCTTCAAGACAAATTTGGATGCTTATCTTGTTGCGATCCTATAACTGCAGCTGACTTCCTGCCCCTTGGGCGGGGGGCTGGACTCAATGATCTTCTGAGGTCCCTTCTAGCCCTAATGTCTATGAAATCGATAAATCTATGAATCATAGGACTCTGCTAGGCCTAGAAAAGTCTTATTCTTCAGAAATTCAGAATGCCCTGATAAATTACAGAAAACAGTTAATGTGAGCATCTCATGGCAACATAAACTTAGAAGTCAAAAAGTATTTAATTAAATGAAAGCTATTAGGGCTGTCCATAGAATCTGGGAAAGCCTCCTTAGTACCATAGCTGCAAACCACACAAGAAGACAAAAATAAATATTCAAGCACAACAAAGTTAAGGATTCATGAAATGTTTATCTCCTAAGCCTAACATCTAGCTCTAAGCTACTGTTAGTAAGCTGGTACCTCCACAACTCTTAAAATCTTCACATTTCTGGAGAAATGTTTGCTTATTTTAATTTTTAATTTAAACAGCCCTTTTTATAGTAAAGATATCTGGTAAAGGAGAAAATGAATCAAAGTGATTTATAGGTGCTTCATTGCCTTGGAAAAAGGGAAGGGTTCATTGATTTGGAAAAAGATGAAGCAGTCCTCCATCCTACAATTCCTTTCAAAAGCACTAATAGTTTTTCATATCACACAGTGAATTAACTTATCCACATTAACTTATCTACAGACAAATGGATAGCATAGTACTTACTCCTTATGAATATAAGAGGAAGCTCTCATAGGTCTCAAAACAACATTCTGATAGATCTAAATCTGAGAATTAGAAATACACTTTTATTCCTATGTTGATAATTCCATTTAAGGTTTCTAATATTTTGTGATGATCTTTAGATTGGAAGGGATTTTCTCCCTTCTTTTAACAATGTGTAGTAGATCCCTCCATTAAAGTAGTTATTTTATTCCTTAATTTTTCAGTGTCTTTTTCTCCCTGATCAATGATCTCAAAAGGTAAAGAATGGCAGTAGCACAAATTGGCAGTGAGTTTGGAATTTTCTTCCAAAAACTGAAGACTTGGTAATAGGAGAACAGAATCAAGTATCGCCCTAAGGGCAGAATGTTCAAAACCTCATCTGCTAACATCACAAATGCATTTATTCTCTAATTAGCAGCTCAGAGTGTAAGAAGAAATAGATTACATGATTTCTAACATATGATGTAAATGAAGTATGAAACTTTTCTCCTTTCTAGACATAAGATTACTGCTATGTGAAAAATCGGGTACTATAAACTGTTACGTCTCCTGGATGCTGCAGCTGTAGACTGATTAAAACTCAGCGGGAAGAGATATAATAAACAAATACCACCTGCTGCAAGAACAGGTGTTTGTGTCTTCATTTAGAAACCAAACTAAATGAGAAGATGCAAAGGGGCTGTGGCAGATTACTCTTTGGGTTGACATAATTTGTTTTTATTTGTCCTTGAACTTAAAAGTATTTTATTCAAGCATTCCTTTGCAGTCACCAAACATGCAGATCTCTGTCTCTCTATGCAGTAATCCATTCTACACAACCAAAGCATCTATTGGAGTCATCTGATATATACAGTAATTTCATTGAAAACATTGTGGGTGCTGGTTAGCTGTTATAATATTTCAAATGTTGTCTTAAGTGATATCATTAACGTTGTCACTAATTGAGTTCTGTAAGGCAAACTGTAAGTGAAAACAGTGGAAATTTACAAGATTTCATGTTGCTCTTTCCTCTGCCTTGGCTAACATGCATATGATTCAGTCTGAAGGACTGATAAAAAAACACAGGTCGTCTTTGATATGCTGAGAAGTCATCTTTCAATCTGCATCTCCCCTGATGGAAATTAAATATGGGCAAGAATGATTTTATGGGGGATCAGGTAAGATGGTGGGAATGTCATTGTGTCTGGCAAAACAACTGGGAAAATATAGGTACAAACACAATAAAAATAAAATAATTTGCAACTAGTCAAAATTATGTGTTTTTTGTCCCTAACTTTCTTAACTTGATAGTTAGGATTTACAGTTTGTTGCAGAGCACAGAGGTGCCCTGCTCCTAGAGAGGGAAACTGCCAGGGAGGGATCCCTGGCAGGGAATAAGAAGCTCAGCTGTGGGTTGCCTGGGGCAACCAGGAAGTCAGCTGACTGGAAGTGGCAAGGCCTGGCCCAGGGCTGAGGCCAGGCTAGCAGTTCCTTGCTAGCAGCCAGAGAGGCAGGAGCTCTTGGAGTTAGGATGCGAGAAGAAGCATAAGAGCAAGTACAGCTTGACCTGAGTTAAGCAATGTTGTTATAGCCAGAGGATGTGTGTTTAGGTTATAGCCAAGAGGCTCGAGTTTCTGAACGGTTTTGATATTACACCGGTGGCTTGGGTGAGGCTATTAAGAATTGGAGGAGGCCTCACTGGGGCCTCGCAATGAAGTGTGAGGACCCCAGCACCAGTGAGGGCGCAGCATACTCATAGGGACCCACAGTGGTGGGGGGGCCCCAGCGCCAGTTAGGGCGCAGCTTATGGGGTGCTTAGACCCCAGCCCCAGAGAGGGGGCAGTATTATTAGGAAGCCCAGTGTGGGCACAGCAAGCTCCAGAGAGGGGGGCAGTATTATTAGGAAGCCCCAGTGTGGGCCCAGCAAGCCCCAGAGAAGGGACACTATTGAGCAGCCCAGTGTGGGCATGGTGAGCCCTTGAAGAAGGGCCTACGGTACTATGGTAAACCCCGGAGAAGGGCAGAGTGTTGTGGTAAACCCCAGTGAGAGGGGTTAGTGGTATGGTGAGCCCTGGAGAAAGGGGGTAGCAGCGCGGTGAGCCCGAGAGTCAGGTGACGTAGCTGAGAAGTCCCAAAGTGGGCACAGAAGTCCCCAGGAGAGGGGCGGCATTATAGAGAGGGCCTCAGGAAAGGGGCACCAGTACAGAGAGCCCCAGGAGAGGGGCAACGTTACAGAGACGGCCCAGAGTGGGCGCCAAGAGCCTCGGGAGAGAAGCAACATTAGAAGAGAGCCCCGAGAGAGAGTGATTAGACTGAGAAGGCCCAGCGCGGCTGCAAAGGGCCCTAGAAGTGGACAGTTTGATTGAGAATGCCCATAGTGGGCACAGGAGGCCCCAGAGAGTGGGCCAATGTACAGAGGAGGCCCGAGAGACGGGTAGTGTATCTATAGAAACAGACCAACGTCCATCCCATCTGCTAGGCTTGGAGCGTGCTATCAGGGGTGGTTGGAGCCACGCATAGACCATAAGGCTAGGGTGCCTGGGAAGCACCCATCATACAGGGAGACCCCCAGTGGGTCCGGGAAAACATGGGGACAGATGTCCCAACTAGCCGTGCCCAAGGAGACGTTAGGCAGTCTCCCAACTTTACCTAAACATCAAAGACATGGTGGGCGAGAATCTAAGGGTGCCTGTGGACCGACTTGGCACAGAGAAAGGGACCTCCAGGAGATCATGACCCTCCTACAGGACCCTGCCGTGACACAGTTATTGTAAGGTTTTGTAATGGCTGAAACTGATTTTTTTTTTTTATATGGCTATAAAGTTGCAGACTTCACCACCATAATTTATATTACATGACTATTGCAATATTATTTTGGGATTGAGTGTTCCAATGGTTGTTATAATGTTGGGCTGGCCCACAGGAAGCTAAGTGTTTCCTTAAGCTTTAACTGATTGAATCTAAGCTGCAGGTAAGCAAGCAAGTACTGTGGGCTATCATTTGCAACATTTTTCACTGAACACATTCACTTTTTTTTGAAGGATTGCATATTGCAATATAAATGGATGGTAGTTTCTGTTACTGAGCAAAAGGAACACAATGAAAGACTTGGGCAGGTTTTGCAGATGGTGAGAAGGGCACTTAGCCATTGAATGTGACTTCTACAAGTCCAAAGCATTTATTTGCTTAAGATATCTAATGCTAAAGGAAGCTAAGTAAAAGAGACGGTTAAATTACCACTGTAGTCTGTAAAGCAGACATACAGAGATTTATGGGGATTATAAACTATATGACAAAATTCATTCCAAACCAACAGTAAATAATACCATGCCAGGGACCTGTGTAATAAACAAGAGAAACTGGAATTGCTCGCTTATGCAAAAATATAGCCTAGTAGGTCTTTCTGAAATTTAGTTGGATCATTAAAATATTTTGGGAGTCAAAATAACTGTTTATAACCTATCTAGAATTGATTGAGTGAACAAAAGAGAAGCAAATTACGTTCTATCAAAAATATATGTTTCCAAGTCACTTAACTTAAAAGTGAACTATATCAAATGCTTAAGGGTTATTGTCTTCAAGAGATGAAGAATAGAAGAGGGATGCCATTTGGTGTCTTCTGCAGGTAACCAAATCAAATGAGAAAATGGGTTTACTGGTTCTTTAACCAGCTCTCTATGTTAGGTAGGAAAAAGAAACTGTATTACAGGACCCTCTCAGTCTGAGTGATACATGCTGAAGATGTCAGGAAGTCAGTAATAAATGTTCTTGGAACTTCTAAATATTAAGACAATGATTTCTTGACTCAAAAAGTGTCCAATAGGGCAATCTATATTGCACATCTTAACAACTAAATAGGAATTGAAGATGGAACTAAAAGTTAGTGGTTAGTGAAGTGTGAGTGATCATTACGTGATTACAGTTGTTATGTGCAAACAAAATAAATTCTCAGCTGGTAATATAGATCTATGGTGCTTTAAAAGGAACAGTTTTAGAAAGTTGAAAATAAGTAACAGCCAAGGAAGCTGGAAGAGAATATTTAAGCAGGAAAAAAATGTGAACAGTAATTAGGAGCTTCTTGAGAACATTCTACCAGATGGACAAAAATCTATTTTCCCATGACAGACAATAATACTATACTGCAGTAATTTTGAAAAATGAATTAAAGGGAAAGTAAAAGCAACACACAGAGCTTATAACAATTTGGAAAAAAAAAGATAGGAAATTAATAGCATTTAACATATATTAGAACTAAGAACTTTCTAGGGGAAGCAAAAGGTCACAAAGGAATTTCTGGCAGTAGAGTTAAGGCCAATGAGAACTCTTTTTTTCCAAGCACATTAGGAATAAAAAGAAACCTATCTGTTATACAAAGGGAGATGCTAGAATAGTTAGTCAAAGAGCTAACCTCATTCTTGCTTGCATAAGTAGGAGAATACTGAATAGCAATTGCTCAGCATGTTAATTGAGCACTTGTGGAGGTGGCGGAAGAGGCAAGGGAAGACACATTATTCTATTTACCTGTTTTCAGTGCCCAGGGTGGGCATGTGCCCTCACCTCACCCTACCTACACTAGTGAGCAGTAGACTTAGAGGAGTTGTATTCCATTTCTACTTGGCAATGACAACTGGAATATATTGTCCTTTGACATTGATGAATGAAACATGGTTCGGAAAAAAGCTAAATAAATTATTAAAAAAATCGAAAAGATGATTTTATCCTGGGATGTGTAAGTGCTCTCTTTTCTTCACTTAACCAATTAAAGATTAAGGGATCAGTTGATTGTAATTTGTACAGAAGATCCTAGGAAAAGAAAGTCAGTAATAAAATACTTGTCAAATTTAGTAATACAATGTCTAATATAGACCAATGGCTGGAAGTTGAAGCCAGACAAATTCAAATGGGAAATAAGCAATATGTTTTACTTGTGTGAATTATTACCTGTTGGAGTAAGTCATTGATAGCTGTGGTGGATTCTTCATTATTGGAAACTTAAAAAAAACATAAGCTTGGATGTTGTTTTTCTAAAAGATATGTTCTATTTCAATCATATGGGCTTAGTCTTGAACTGACTTCTGTTTCAAGTCCTATTGTTTGTCATACAGTACATCTGATAGCATTCATAAATCACTTCTCTACTGTGTTCTAGAGTGCCTCATCCCTCTTTTCCAGTTTGTGCATGCCTAATTCCCAAAATGAAGCAATATAACTGCCAAAAAGCAGCCATGAGCATATGCTGCAACACTGGTCTTAGGCTCCCTGTCTCAGGCTTGCTTTTTGGCACCAGCTCAGAGTCTTTAAGCAAGCAACATTTTCCTCAAGGATTTGTTGCACAAAGAATAGAAACAGGCATACAAGGAACTTGTTCTAGTTGTGCTCCCAGGTCTGAGGTAGGCATTTTAGACATGACTGATCATCAATATGATTTAGTTTGTCCTCAACATCTATGAATCTTTAATTCAAGAAATTGTTTTTCCCCTGTGTTTTGCCTATTTTATATTAAGCATTTAACTGACAACCACTTGTGAATTTTTCAGATAAATCTGTGCATTTAAAATTGTTCTGTTCATCATTTAGTAGACAGTTATATTTTCTGAGATGCTTTAGATGCGTTTTCAAGACCAGAACAAAATTAAAATCTACCTAGAAAAATAGACTATCTATTTAAAAGAAGAAAATGTGCATGAATAGAAATGATCATATATTATCCATTCAGGCACAGATAAAATTGTAATCTACATAGGGGCACTGATTTGATTTCATATAAGAACCAAAATATTAGAAAATTCTAAGAATGGGAATAAAAGAATCTGCTATTTCAAGGACTAAATATGACATGGAAACATGGCACCGATTGCCATTTTAAAACATGTCAAGCTTATTTAAAAGGGATGTTTATCAGTGATAAAATGCGATTCAAAATGGTGAAAGTAACAGAACCATATGAAGTGCCATACTAGGTCAAACCCCTGGTTCATCTAACCCAGTATCCTGTCTCTGATAGCTCTGGCTGGGAAGACACCCAAGGACTGTGAGCCCACTTTCCTGCCCCTGGTCTGATCCTGTCTCTGAGCAGAATTTCACGGGGTAGTGTCTCTTGCTTCCTTGGACTCATTTGAGGGCCAGCGGGCACTATCCCATGTGCTCTGCTTGGTATGCCCCCCACCTGCTCCCTCAGGGCACTAAGTTTAAACTTTTCACCTCCACTTCATCCCTGTTATCATTTGTTCCAAGAAATCAGTTACTATTTTTCCAGTAGCATCCCTTTCTGAAGGGGTCTTATAGTTTCACTTAATAGACTTTTCATCCAGGACCCCTTAAAGTGGCAAATAGACCAGTTTCTGAGAGACTGCCAAATAAGAACCTCTTGCTCGGGTTCTGGCTGCATTATTCCAAGCAAGTTTTTGTTTATGCACTCCCTGTCCTCAGCCCCATCAAATCCCAGGACCTTCTGGTCAACCTCTTCTCAGCCCTATCCAAGCCCGATCCACCTGACCAGGAAGGAGGCTGTGGCCTAAGGATAGATAAGCAGCTTTTTCCTGTTCCTGATCTATCACATCTCAAGGCAGTTTCATTGGGCAGTGTTCATAGGCTCCCTGGACTTGAAGGGTAGCCAGTGGGCATTGTTTAGTATGTCCTACTTGGTGCATCACCCCCAAGCACCTTTGCTGCACTCATTTTGAACCTATGACCTTCACTCCTATCTCTGTTTTGGCTTTTAGATGTCCCAAGCAATCAGTGCTGTTAGTGGCCTCCATCACCAAGGGGACATTATAGCTCTACTTAGTGAGCTTTGGCCCACATTCTGGGATGCCCCATCTAAAGGTTTTCTCTAGGGACTTCCTCCCCATGAAATTCTTTCTGAGGTTTTGGCTGCACCACTCCCTGTACCTCTTTGTTCATGCACTCCCTGTCCATGACCCCACTGAATCCAGGGAACTCGTAATCAAGCTCTTCCTGGTCTTAACTAATCTGGCAATCTATCTCACTAGGAAGGACACTTTGGCCAGGCAAACCCCAAGTGATTGTAAGGCTGTCTATCTTTCCCTTATCCATTCATGTGCCTGGGCAGAGTATCACTGGGTGGCATCCATTCACCCACAGTACCATGGCACAACAAATAGGTTTGCCTGAAAGTGGCAGAAGTGGCCTCTCGTATAGAGGGAGTTAAACCAGTTATTTCTGGAATGATCTATCCTGTACTCAGTATGCTCCCTGACATCTATTATTATAGTTTTAGAGATGCCAGAAGAAGCATCCCCAATCATTAGTAGATCTGCAGTCTATTAATTTATCAAGTCCCTTTTTGAACCTGATTAAGCAATCTGCTTCCAACACTTCCTGTGGCAATGAATTCCATTAGTTAAATACATGTTGCATTAAAAAGTACTTTATTTTGTTAATGTTAAGCCTGTTACTAATGTCAGAGGATACCCTGTAGTTCTAGTATTCTGGGACTTGGTAAACAATAGTTCCCTGTTCACTTACTCCACACCCTTCAAAATTCCATAGACCTCTATCATATGCTGCCTCAGCCTTCTCCTTTCCAAATTGAAGAGTCCTAGGCTTGTGAGTCTTTCCTGCTATAGGAACTGCTCCATAACCCTAGTAATATTTGTTGCCCTTCTCTTCACTTTCTAATCCTACTGTATCCTTTTTGAGATCTGAAGAACAGAACTGAACACAGTATTCAAAATGTGGGTTTAATGTCCTTCAGAAAGAGTAAATAATATCATAATATTAGTTTATTAGGTTAATTTCCCCTTCATAATGTTTAGACGTCATAAGGAAATTAGTTTTGGTACATTTTTCCCTTTAGAAAAAAACAGTTTTTAGGTCTGTGCAAATAGGGAACTATTCAATCTGGGTTCAGATTCAGCCAATTCGGATACCAGCGATTTGATTCAAAGGTTTGAATTCCTTTTCTGATTTAATTTGGCTGAATCAACTTCAGAAGATTGGGAGCTGATTCGGAGATTTGATCATAAGAGTATAATGGGGAATCAATTAAATATCTATAACTGGGTTTTTTTGGCTGATTCAGATTAAACTTGCAGAGATGGTAGTATCTGCTGAGAGTATAAAGTCTGCCAAGTTTCAATGTGATAAGTGCAGGGGTTTCTGGGAAACTGCACCTCACATTCCTGAAAGCAAAACTCATGTCATGTGTGAGTTAAGCCACAGTGGGGTGAAAACTTCAGGGATGGTAGCTCTCGGTGAGGTCATAAAGCCTGCCAAGCTTCAAGGAGCAGGGGGTTCTGGGACACTGTACCTCAAACGGCTGACAAGAAAAACTTGCAACATAGGTGACACTCTATGTGTGTTAAGGCATAGAGAGGAGTGAAAACTGCTGGCCTGCTAGGCCCTGCTGCAGTCAGAAAGCCTGCCAGCTATGAAGGGGAGCCTGGGTTCTGGGACCCTGCATCTCTGGTTGCTGACAGGCAAAACTCTTGACATGGGTGCAACTGTGTCTGTCTTGGGGCACAGGAGGAGAAACTATTGCAGGCCTGCCTGCCTGCTAGGCCCTGCTGCAATGACAAAGCCTACCAGCTACCACTTTTCACAGCCAGACCTATGAACTTCACTTCTTCAACCTCCTAGGTACAGAAACTCATGGACTCAATATAGGAAGTGGAATTCTGACATACTGCAACCTGCTGGACATCTGACTCCCCAAGTACCTCTGCACTTCTACCTGCACAGCTACATCCGATTTCCCTCCCTCCCCGCACCCCCCATCCCAGCCTGTCCAGTGATCAAAGGTTTTGGTGTTGCCAGTGCACATGCTCCCCTTCATCCTTGGGTCACATATACCTGCCAGCATGTAGACCATACTGGACCTCAAGGAATCCAGCCATCTCTTGATATCCTTCTTCAGCTACCCCACCAGTGCCTGCATGTCTGGTGACAATGGCTTGCCCCAGCCAGGAACATTTATCTCCTGAAACTTTTATACCCCAAAACTTCTCCATTTCGTTCTCAAGTTCCCTCACTATGGGGATCACCTAGCTAAGGAGAGCATCACCCATAATCTTGGTGGCCTCGAGAAACGGCTTGAAGACCACTAAGATCTGGGAGATAGTACCCCACTCAGCTCTAAGGGGGCCACTGACCCCCTGCTGATAGAAATGTATTTCTTCTCTAGTACAATACTCAATCTTGTATTCTCTAATATAATGGGTAAATGGTAAATTTGAAACAATTTATTCTAAGGCAGAGGTAGGCAAGATATGGCCCATGGGCTGGATCTGGATCACCAAGGGATTTTTATGTGACTTTTTGTGGGTCTTTCAGTGCTGCCCAGCCCAGCTCAGGTGCTGGAGGAAACCTGGGCCATGGAGCATGCAACCAGTTCCACCAATCCTGAGCATGCAGTGGGGCTGAGGCAGCACAGTGGCTGGACTCTACTTCCCAGAAGCTTCCAACAGTGGCAGCTGCAGTGGCAGCTTCCAGCTCCTGCTGCCAATATTTCTGCTGCCACCAGTCCCACTGCCTTTGTTATTCCAATCACAGTTCTGTGACTGTACAAAGACTTTCAATTCATCCTGCTTGTTTCCCAGGCTCTGTGCAATTGTGTACAGGCACCTGAAGTAACTAGTTGATTGCTCTGTTTTCTCAGGAAGTATAAAAGTACCTCCCCTGTTGCCCCCTCCTGCTTGCCCTTCCTTCAAACCTTCCACTTACCTCAGGGTTTTGGCCACTATTCACCGGTGAACCTAGTGTAAAGCCTTCTTCATAATCGGTTAGGAACCACTGTGTGCCTTCAAGTGTATTAATGTTTGACTTCATTTCTTGCCTCATGGGTTAATGTATCTGAGCAGAGAAAGCTGTTCCTTTATTTTCTAATCACAATGATTATTATTACATGAGCAGAGAAATGTGATTTCCTGCTTATATGTTCTTCATGACTTAAAGGTCTGGACTTTTGTGTTCCTGCAGGTTATGTACCATTCTACCATCAAGAAGTCCTATTCTTCTTCATATGGGAGCTACTTAGACATTTCAATACTTTTGAAGCACTAACATATAGGTCTTGAAACAGGGATGAGCACTGTCACAGATGGGTACAAACTGTTCAAGAAGGACAAGTAAGGGAGAAGAGGAGGAGGAGTTGAACTTTAAGCAAAGGAACCATGTGATTGCTCAGAGCTCCAGTATGAAGCTGGAGACAGGGCTGTTCAGAGTCTCTGGGTTAGGATCGGTGGAGAGAGCAACAAGGGTAATGTCATCATGGGGGCCTGCTGTAGACCACCAGACCAGGAGGAAGTGGTGGATGAGGCTTTCTTCAAACAGCTAGTGGAAGTTCCCTGATCATGGGACCTGGTTTTCATGGGACACTTCAATCACCCTTACATCTGCTGGAAGGACAATACAGCAGTGCGCAGGCAATCTAGGATATCTTGGGAGAGTATTGGGGACGACTTCCTTGTTCAAGTGCTGGAGTGGTCAACTAGTAGCCATGGTTTTCTTGACCTGCTGCTCATGAATAATGAAGAATTGGTGGGGAATGTAGAATTGGATGGTAACTTGGCCAGCAGTGACTATGAGATGATTGAATTCAGGATCCTGAGGAAAAGAAGAATGGAGAGAAGCAGAGTAAGGATCTTCAGATGTAAGTAACATCAGAAAAGTAGACCCCAACTCACTCAGGGATATTATAGACAGGATCCCCTGGGAAGCCAGTCTGATGGTGCGAGGAATCCAGGAGAGCTGGCTGTATTTTGAAGAAGCCTTACTGAGAATGAAGGAACAAAACATCTTGATCAGGGAAAGTGTGGTCTTTTACTGAATGGGGGAAGCACGTTTATGACAGAGGATACAGAAAAGGCTGAAGTGCTCAATGCCTTTTTCACCTCAGTCTTCACAAACAAGGTCAGGTCCCAGACTACTGCACTAGACAGCACAGTTTGGGGAGAAGGTGATCTGCCTTCAGTGGTAAAAGAACAGGTTAGGGATTATTTAGAAAAGCTAGACATGTACAAGTCCTTGGGGCCAAAAGGGATGCACCCAAGGGTGCTGATGGAGTTGGCTTGATGTGATTGAAGAGCCTTTGGCCATCATCTTTTTAAAACTCAGATTAGGAGAGATCCTGGATGACTGGAAAGGGCCAAACATAGTATCGATATTTAAGAAAGGGAAAAAGAAAGATCCAGGGAACTACAGACCAGTCAGCCTTACCTCAGTCCCTGAAGAAATCATGGAAAAGATCCTCAAGGAATCTATTTCTAAGCACTTGGAGGAGAAGATGATGATTTGGAACAGTCAGCATGGATTCAGCAGGGGCAAGTCATGCCTGACCAACCTGACTGCCTTCTATGATGAAATGACTAGAACTAGCTCTGTGGAACCAGGGAAATGGGTGAATGTGGTATACCTTGATTTTTAGCAAGGCTTTTGATATGGTCTCCCACAACATTTTCACAGACAAGCTAAGGAAGCATGGCTGGATGAATGGATTGTAAGGTGGATAGAAAGCTGGCTGGAGCATCAGTCTCAGAAAGTAGTAATCAATGGCTCAAAGTCTAGTTGGCAGCATGTACCAAGTGGATGACATGGCACACCTCCCAGATCATTGCTTTGGACATGGACTTGCCAAAACTGTACTGTTGGTGATAGAGCAGAGGCTGTTGTGGATTGAGTTTCCAGATGGTGATGGTGATGTGCTACTCCAGAGTCAGGGGTGGCCTTATGCTGATGTTCTTCTGTTCTATAAGGGGGGAGGGGAGGCAGCTTAATGAATATGTACATGAAGATGGCTCAACATAT
The DNA here is from genome assembly GCA_030014935.1 of Caiman crocodilus. NCBI lineage: Eukaryota > Metazoa > Chordata > Crocodylia > Alligatoridae > Caiman > Caiman crocodilus. The sequence continues at coordinate 35,333,472 of JAGPOW010001338.1, read as the reverse complement.
GCAGGAGTTCTGTAGCCACTGCTTATCACCCCAGATGTTCAGGGTGATGCACCAGTCATGCTTCATCTTTCAGCCCTGAAGGCCTGACTGATGGTATGGAGTTGTTTCCAGCCCACCTCAAGACAGCACAGCATCCAGGATGGCCTTGTCTTCATTGGCCAAGTGGAAGTCATTGACCACATCCAGAAGGCTTGGTGACTAAATGGTCTGGTAAGTGGCCCCATGTGGGAAGTCAGGATCCTATGTCCTGTGCAGGAAAGTGTGCACCCAGTGAGTAGCAGCTGGGTCAACTTCTGACAGGCACAACATTTTTCCCTAAGTTTCCAGCAAGAGATGCCCAGGAGGAGAATGAGGTAGTACAACTTAAGAGTACATGAGTTGGGGGCAAGAGAGGTAGAGGTCAGTGATGGGGTGTGGGAACAGAAACTGATGCATATGCAATTAATTAGAGAGGGGCCATAAACTGGGTCTTTTCTCTGGAACCTCAAAACAGGGAATGAGAAATGGATTACTGTGAGCAGGAGTTTCCCAAGGCTGGGAGTAGGAGGTTGTAAGGTAGGGGAAGGGAGAAACCCTATGATAGCCAGCCAATTAGGGCTTCTTTGTCTGCTTCGCAGCTGCTGCTGCCACTCTCCAGAACCCTATGGGACTCCCTGGCTACGGTCCATTGCTGGAGCAGAGGTGCATAGAAAATCATGCTAATTCACTAATGCACAGTAGAATAGCTTATTGAGAATTAAGCATCACTAAAAATGTTTTTATTGCTGTGCATTAGGGCAGCCTAATACACATTTATGTAGGAGCTCACATTAGAGTCAATAAACTTAATGCACAGTAGCAAAAACGCATTAAGGCATATATAGATGTGCCCTGGATAATACAATAGTTGTATAAAATAATATTAGAGTTATACTTGATAATGCTATTAAGGCAATGGTCTACCAGTATGGGTTCCAACTTCTCATACTAAACCACTCAACTTCAACTGGTTGATTGAACACTATGTAAAACGGGGGAATTTACATGATGTACTAGTTGTGACTCATTTAATTCAAATCTCTGTTTCTTATTCACTTCCTTTGCCTTTCTACATGTTCTATGTTTATGTAATGTAGACTATAAAACTGTTAAGTAAAGTGGTTGTATTTCTATTTAATATCTTTAAAGCACTGCTTCAAACTATGGCACTATATAAATATTTATTATTACCATTAAAATGGCAACACAAAAAAATGAATAATTGGAACAATGTATTTGAGATTTAAATAATATAAAAATTAAAGGAAATTTAGAATTAAGCCTCTCTCCACCAACCCCATGTTATAAGAGGATTTATTACTTATATGCCCACTCATCATATACATAGTAATTAGGACTGTGTGATATTTTGCCACCTCTTTCATTTCAATGCTCTTTCAACTCATTTTGAGCTCAAAACAGTGAAATGGAAACAAAATAAAAGACTTTAAAACAGCCTCAACATGAAATGAGGGCAGTCAAAACATTGCAAAAGTTTCAAAGCTGAAGCTGGCTTTGTCTTTAGTGAAACAAACAAAAAAATAGGAGAAGAAGGGAGAATTAGGGGGAAGGATTGCTCTGATATTGACTGTGTAGCTTGCCGGTGACTGTGATCCTTCCCTGAGGTCCCTTCCAATTGTAGTGCTCTGGAGAAGGGGTGGAAAAACAACATAAAAAGCAGAATTGTTTATTTCTGCCTTTAGGTCAGTTACTGAGCTTTATCTTTCAGCAGCCTCAGAAAACAAAGGCTATCATTCATTTCCTATTTACTAGCCTAGCAAGTGGGATTCATCAATACCTTTTGCTTTCTTTCTATACCCTTTTATTTTATTGTTATATTCATCGAGGTGGTGGACATGGAAGAGGGGGATCCACTGTTCTATGCCAGCATGCCATCCAGCAGCCAGCACCTCCCCCATTACCACAGGCTCTGCCAATGTAGGCTAGGGGTATGGCTTCCATGGTAGGGCCCAGACGCACCAGACCCCACCATCAGGCAGGTTCAAACTCAGGCCTTGGTGGCTGCCTGTCTCACCAAAGACATGGAGCCACTGCTGTGTGACCACTTAGCCTACTGGGCAAGCCACAGCCAGATGTGGCTGGATCTGGACATGGTTGGCTGTGAACACCTGTCCTGTCCACCAACCAGTGTTCCAAGTGAGAGGGTGTTCAGTGGTGCTGGGGATGCTGTGACAACCCACTGCACCTCTTTGGATCCTGCCTTGATGGAGCAGCTAGCATCCAAAAAGGTGCACCTCCCACTGCTGCGGTTCCCAAAAGCTCCAAGTGTAGATGAAGTAAATGCCACCCTCCTCACTCCATTCAGACATTTGTGCTTTTTAAATTTTTTTTTTAAACCATTTAATGCTACACTCGCAGAGCTGGAGGGGGTACTCCCTGCATCACCAGCCAGTGGGGGAAGAACAAGTTCCTGCTGACAAACTTGGAGGTATGGGCTGGGGCTATGGGGAAGGAGGAGATCCCAGGTCCTGGGCATGACCACTAAAACTGCACTCTGCCAGAGTTGGGAGGCCTGTTAGGACTGCCAGGGACGCAACAGCCTCAGAAAATGCCATGACCAATGATCCTCTTGGTGAAATGTGGGTAGGAGGCACCATAACACACACTCTTCCCCTCCCTCTCAGTAGGGAAAGCCCAGAGTGTCCCAGCCACCTGAAAAAGGGTTCAGGATTGAGAGTATGGGCAGGGGTACAAAGGTAAGAAAGGTTTATTGACTGAACAAAAATGCAACTACATATAGTATACCAAGACAGATAATGACACACAATAATAATTCATGCCAGCAACTTATTGGCAGCCCCGTATGATGCCTGATATATGACAAGTTTCTCTTTCCACAAAGCTCAGCGAAATCAGGCATCACCAATCAGCACTGTCTGAGGGGTACTGGTAAGGACCCTGGTATTCAGTCCTTGGGTTCCTGGAGATCCATGGGCCCCCTGGTCCAGGTCAACAGCTAATTAGTAGTTCCTTTCATAGAGCTGTATCTTCTTTCTAAATGATTTCTGGATGTGCCAGCCAATTTATAAACTTCTGAGCTATGTTGATAACTTACAATCATTCATATCCTTTTTATTTCAACAGCCCGTAGACCAACCAATAGCAGTACAAACCTTGCATTCTTCTGATAAAGTTAATTTTTTACTACACTGCAGGGCCTCATATCACTTCTATAAGGTTTTGCCAAATTTACCAGTCCTCATACTAGATACAAGGTCTTACTACATTTTAGACTTAAATTAGGCCCTTAACAACAACATATAGCATAGTATCTGAACAAATGACAGAAAAAACAACACGTGGTCTAATCTTCATAGAGACTTCATCAGGCACCTTTATCACACAGACATCATTTTCAGCTGTCACACCAGACCTGTCACATCTTTGACAGACCTGAGGTTTGCTTCCTGCAGTGGAGTTGAGACTCGAGGTGAGCTCAACTTAGCTGCCTGGTATGCCAGCTTTTGGGTTAAAAAAACCTTTTGTCAGGCTGAGGAAGCACCTTCAGTTTGTGTGTGTGTGTGGTTTTCCCGGATGGAAGGAATAGTAAAGAAGCCAGAGTCTGGCATGCAATGCAGGCAAGAAAGGCAGTCAGTGAAAATGGAAATGAAGGCATCGGGGGTTGAGGAACAGGCTTGAGGGAGGGGGGGCAAATGTAGCAGCACAGGTAAAAGTGGAGAGGTACCCAGGGAGTCAGATGTGCAGCAGGTTGTACTATATCAGAATTCCAATGTCTATATAGAGTCTATGAGTTTCTCTACCTAAGAGGCTGATGAAGTGCAGTTTATAAGTTCATTTGTGAAAAAGGCTTTTCTACATCTAATATGAGAGAACAACTTAAAATATCAATAGCAAAAATAACATTGTTTAAAATAATATTGGAGATATGCTCAATAATGCTATTAAGGCAATTGTTCTGTGTGTATCCATATTCTGAATAAAAAGGTGTAGTTTAAACTTAGAATAGCACCCAATACACTCATATTATACAATATTTTAAATTTATTGTCCATAATACAAAATGCAAGTGGTACAAATACTAGGGAAAGTGGTACAATATTTTTGTGTATTGTTAGAGTATTGTATTGTCTTATAGCTAATGACAATTTACCCCTTGTGACTATTAAATTTCCATGATAATTTTTACAAGCCTGGGGGTATAATGAAAGCAGCAGGAAGAAACATTCATGATTTCTGCCTTTCTAAAATCTCAGGGTTCACTAGCATTTGTTTCCATTTTCTGTTAAATACCTTCCAGTTTGGGCCTTAGAACATTGTGTCCAAAGCCCATGCACTACAGGCATTCCCTGCAGATAGGGGGATTGTATATGAAAATGCATATCTAAAATGAATAGAACTATGGGCGTGTCCACATGAGCACGCACATGCCTCTTGCCCCACCTTAAACCCCTTTGAGATGGGTCAACAGACACGTGCGTGAACAAAAAGATGTTCTCCGTACTGCAAGTTTGCAGCACAGGGAGAAAGTTAGGGCCATCGCCCCTGTGGGAGGGCAGTAAAATATGTATTCATGAAACATGTATTTAAAGTTCACTTAAATATGATGATAAGAGACTTGCTTTCATACTGTAAGAGATACCAATAAAACATTGTCCAACTGATCACTGTCTCTGTCTCTCTCTCTCTCCCTCTTTATAGTGGTCTTTTGTTTTACTTGGGAAGGAACATGGATTTATAGGTATTTTAGAGAGTGACTTTGGGATTATTTTACCAGGGATTTTTCAGTTTTCCAATGGGGGACACTAGAATTCCTGCTAGGACCCTGCTTGCTAGGAGCTAGCATCTTGGACCCATCTAGTTGTGGCTGACCTCCTGGACAAATGGGGCCAGGAGGACATGCTTTGACAGTTCAAAGTAGGCCACCACACCCAGAACATCTTCCAGGAGATAGCTGCCCAGATGGCCAGGCAGGGGGGCACATGTGGCAGTAGTGCCACACAAAGGCCAACCCTGAAACTGCAGTTCACTAGCAGCTGGCCCAGAGGGGCAGATGCCTCTATTGGTTCTTCAGTCCCCATCCAGGTCTAACAGGTGCACAGCCAGGTAGCAGCCCACACTGTCAGACTGCTGCAGTGGGTAGAGGGTACAGGGAACAGTCAAGGCTGCTTCAGCAATCCAGCTGACACAAGGGATAGTGTCCCCAGGTACCAATTGGCTGGGCCACAGAAGCACCTAAGAGCTAGTAGCCCTGAGCTACTTAACAGGGTGACTTTTTATACTGCTGAGACCAGGATATTTTTATAATTTTTATACTCATGGGGACAGCACAGGTGCTGGCCCCAGGCTCTAGCTCCCCCTAGACAAGGCTTTCTCTAGCCAGGTCTTAAAAACCTCTACGGATAAAGAGTCCGCCACCTCTCTGGATAACCTGTTTGTGTATTTTACTATCCTCCTAGTGAGAAAGTTCTTCCTAATATCTAGCTAAATTTCCCTTCCTGTAACTTGAGACTGTTGCTACTTGTTCTGTTATCTGCCACCACTGAGAAGTCTAGCTTCATCCTCCTTTGAACTACCCTTCAGTTGTACAATGTCTGGAGACTGACATATTCATGTGGTCCAAAATATTCACAGTAATCAAAGTTTACTATAATAAAATGAGACAAAGCATTAAACATTAGTATTCTAACACTTCGAAGGAGCATTCATGTTTTTCAATAAAATAAAACAGGGGTATCCAAGATATGGCCCTTAAGACTTACATTCTGGTCCTTGAAAGTGACTGGATTAGGGAAATATTGATTATGATTAAAAATGTGATCCTTGAATCATGAATCACTCAAATGACAGTGTTCAAATGACTCCTATTCTCATAAGAAGGAAGAAGGAATTGCCACTTCACTAGCTGTTCCCCATGTTTTGTTTCTTTTTGAAGCTCCAGGGAAAGCTTTAAGTCTGAAAAAGAACTCTGAGCAGTTGCCACAGGGGTGGCAGGGTAGAGTTCTTGAGGCTACTTCATTGTTGGGCTATAGTTCCATAATAAGAAGAAACAGGAGATTGGCTGCATGTCCCCAAACCTAAAAGAGCCCTTAGCAAAGACTATTCAGCCAAACCACATATTCTTGGCTTTCAGCTTCTCTGAGGTGACTTTAGTGACAAATTCATATTTTTCTCTCCTTTCTCAGATTGAAATGATAGGAATGTTGCTTTTTTGTGCCAAATGGCAATGGGATCCCGAATGTAGTGATCATCAGGTCCATTGAAGATAGTCCAGCATGAATGAGAACTAAACAACAACTTCCATTTAACTTTTCAAACAGAGCAACCTAAGAACAGCAAATCAGTCTGGTAACTGGAAAAAAAAAAACTACCCAGTATAGCAAGAAAGTGCAGTCAAGTGAATATTAAATATTTCTGACTTTCAGAAGTCTTTTGAATAATTTCCTCATTGGAGATTAATGTCTAAAGTATCAAGTTGTGATGAAATAAAGCAGAACATTACCTCAAGGAAGTGAAGCTAGACTAAAGGAATAAAGTGCAGCCATAAATGGAAGCTTCCTAATCTGGAATGAGTTTATTGTGTGCTACAAGGAACAATTTGGCATCACCCACTTTAAATGTTTATTTAAATGACTTAGCCTGCAGCTGTAGTTTTTTTAACAAGGAAAAGCTCCAAGTAGAGAAATATTCTAAACAGAGCAGAGTAGTGCATGATGAGTTAAACCATTTAGATTTGCATTTTAACAGATGTGAAATCCAAGTTATTGCTAATATATATGGAATAATGACTCTGTAAGCACATCAGGGGTCCAGAGGATGAATGGGGAGGGAGAAGAAATACCTGTCTTGTTAGGAGTAGCTGTCTGCAGTCTTTTCCCAAAAGTCGATGGCAGGATTCCAAGACTGTGGATTGCAGAACTGTACTTCTTGACATTTCATTGTGTACTCAAGCACTTAGGATGCTTTCTGAGGATATGTTTGAGGGTAGCAAGGACTGGGGAAGGAGAGTTCTAGAGAATAGGATGTAGAGGACTCCTTTGTTTTAACTCATTGAGAAGCAAGTGTTCAGGCAGACTTGACTGTTTTGATTGGGCCAAGAGTACAGACAGCCCTTCACTAATGCTTATGATATGTTTGATGCTCTTTGGCACCCACAGCTGAATAATTTAGGTTATTCAGTAAATTCAGAATTAGGATGAACAGCTTTATAACCTAACCTACAACAAGTACTGCCAAGTAACAGCAACACTCTATACATACACTCAAACTACACCTCTGGGACAGAGAAATATTCTTTCAGCACTGTCTCAATATACCCATGGCAACCTAAAAATTAGTAGCCTGATCTTTCAAAAGAGTTAAGTATTCACCAGTTGTCTATGAAGTCAACCTGTGGTTTAAACAGTGTACACAGCAACAGGATGACTAAGCCGCCATATAAACCTGCCATGAATGTATCAGGAGGGTGATGTTTTCAGTGTCCCAAAGGTGTAGTTTGAGTGTTATGTATAGAGGATTAGTCAAATATATAATAATTTTGTTTGGCCAGTGTATTTCAGGGGCATAAATCATTTCTGATTAGTCATCGTGTTGCTGATTAATGCCCCTGAAATACACTGACCAGCCAAAATTATTATATACTTCAATAATTGCTTTTTATAAAGGAAAGTTGAGAAACTCAACTTCATCTTAAATATATCATTATCTGTCACTTAATAGCTAGCATAGTAATGAATAAAACACATTAAAATCCGTAAAATAAACATAAAAAATTGAAGGCAGCCAAATATAAAATCTCAGCTCAAAATAAATGAAGATGAAACACCCACCCATATATATACAGAAAAAACAACGCTTACAAGAAAGGGAAGATTTCAGAAAACATCGGGAAAAAGAAGTATCTACACGTTCGCTTTTCTTGAATAAATTCCATGTGGTGTCTTAAAATCTGTTTATAAACTGGAGGCTTTTTTCTGCTTCTCTAGTGTAATTGTCTTACAGCAAACTTACAGTGTTCCTTGCCATTTACCCAGGGAAGCAGCAATCAGAAAAATCTAGTGTAACAACTTTAATGTGGTTATAAACATTTATTCTGTTTGAGAGAAACCCTAATGACCATAAGCACAATTAAGAGTTATAGCTAAAAGCTACATTTTTGCCATTATTTTTCAAAAGGGACTCACTTTTTTTTTTT
>JAGPOW010001338.1:35296803-35316337 GCA_030014935.1 Caiman crocodilus | reverse complement strand
ACACACACACACACACACACACACACACACACACCTTTCCTTGTGTTAAAGTAAGGTGCTTTTCCTTTTAGGAAGTCTGAGTGATTCTTACAGCAGTTGTAGGATACAGTGGTATCCACAATTGTTAACTCCTGTCAAGCTACAGAATTTTTTTATTACTTATTTATTCACTTACAGTAAGACTTCTTTCAGAGGAGGTTCCCATGAGTCTGTTGACCCTTCCTGGTTTCAAATTAGAGTCGTCTCATTTGCATAATTAATGCTTTTGGCTGAATGAATATTAGTGTTTTGGCTGAATGGAAATGTTCACTTTGAAACTTAAGACCACTTCCTTACATTTCTGTGGAGAAACAACAGCCAGTTTCCTTGCAAACTAAAAGATTGTCACTAGAAAACGGTCTGGCATTTGCTCAGAAAAGTATCTTAATTTAATATACCTAGGTCAAATTCTTGGCAAAAATATTTTAAGAAAAAGTTATCTAAATTTCCTAAACTCATAGAAAAGGAAGATTCACTTTCTACCTCCTGCATCATTACTATAGATAAGGGTGGTCTTTTGAAACTGATAAAAAAGAAAACAAATCAGCTTCTAGCACTTATCACTCTAAAGTCATATTTTAAAAATGAAGAAGCATATCCAGAAAAGGAAATGGGTACATAAAATGGACAATGAGTGAAATGTAGGCACCTACACCCAAAAGTGTAGTCCAGATTCTCTGCTCATTTGACATCTAAACCTGGAGATATCTCAATTTCATGAATGCTTTACTCTTTGACATTGAAATTCACCTGATGCCTAACTTTCTACTTTTCCACATACCCTGAGTTGCCTCAGTCTCTAATAATAACCACATTCATACCTAAGCCTCTTTGAGAGTGTCTACGATGTGCAAATGCTGCTTGTAAGAGTTTACTCTAGAGTAAGTTACTCTAACATAAATTAATGTGGAGTAAACCTATCCTAGGCAGGCAACTACACATGAGCACATTTGGGAGCAGATTTGGTTCCAATGGAAGCAGTCCAGAGAGAGCTGTGCCCACCTTGCTCTGTCCCACTGTACCATTCAGGGGGAGCTCTAGTCTCCTGAGCCTGTCTTCTGATGGGGGCTGAGAGATTGACCCCATCTCTGGGAACTGTCTTTTGCTAGGGCAGGCTCTAGTTGTGAAGCCCAGGTAGAGACAGTGTCTCTCTGCCCTGGCAGCAGGGAGTACCTGGTCTCATCTCTCTGACTGGGGGCAGGGGGCTTGGAAAGGGCTGACTGAGGGGGAGAGGCAGATCTCAGTCCCTTTCCCCAATCTGCCACTGGCGCAGCTAGCAGGAAGCCCCCAGCTGGGACTGGGAAAAAAAAGTGGGCCATGATCGCAGAACAGGGTCAGGAGCTCCCGCTGCTGGGGCAGGTAGAAATTGTCCTCACCATGACTCCACACCCAGAGCCCACCCTGGCACCAGGCAGTTAATGGAGGGGGGAGTGGAAGCAATCTCCCAGCCAACACTCCATGATCTCAATTGTGATGTAAGGCTGGTCCCAGGCTATATTTATTTGCAGACTGGTTCTGTGCAACAGATCCAGTCATAGGAACAGTCCACTAAAGTGTATTTGTGTATCACATACAGTACATGCAGTACATACCAGCCTCTGCTCTGTCACACACCACATGCAGCATGTGAGTCCAGTTCAAGACCCAAAGGCAATACCACAGAACAGACAACTGAGCTCCATGGGCCTGATCCGGCCTTTGGACTGTATCTTTGATATTCATGCTCTAACCACCAGGAAATAACTAAGTTGATGTGAAGGCACAGTTCACCCTTTCTGTTTGAATTTGTTTCATTGTATAGAAAATAACTTAATTAATTGAATCAAGAAGACAGAGAGCAAGAGGGATCATAATTTGGTATCCTACTGGTTAGATCACTAACTTAAAAGAGGTGTGTGTGCTGGGTTGTGGGGACTGTTCATGAATTTTATCCAATGACTGTTGCATATAAAATACAAAAATAGTGGAAGAAGCACTAAAATCCTCATGTGAAAATTATAACCCAGTGCACAGAATACATTTCACAGTAGCCAAAGATGCCAGACTGAATCCCATTCGGCACATGGATAAAATGACCATACATTCCTTTCATAGCCTTTCCCTATTAGCTAGTTCTAGGTGGCTCTGTGCTCAAGGTTGTGACTTCAGGCAGCTCACCACTCTGTATTTGTCTTTTGAGATGCTTATTTCTTTTTAGGCACTACATACTTATGTAGGAGCCCTGAGTACCTAAGACAAGGGTTTGGATTCCATACTGAGGTACAAGTACATAAAAGTCAAGTGTTGCAACAACTAATAGTAGTCTGCCCTAATGACTTCAGTGAGGAATTGACCTATTTAATGTTACAAGTGATTAGCCACACATTTTTCATTCTTTCAGAGATACTCCACAATCACCCAGCATCATCATGGTACCTGAACACCGCACAATTATTAATATGTTGTTGTTCATCCTTCAAATTTCAAGATGCCATGGTATCACCGGTTGGTTTGGTTTCTGTGAACATGTGAATGGTTGATCAGGCCAATTTGTGCTTTGAACTGTTGATGGCGCACTGAGCAAGAGATGCTGCTTTGGGTTGCTTGATCAACATCAGAAGTGCTGCTGTTGTGGAATTTAAGCTGTTTGTGCTTCCGCTCTGCCTCAGCAGTTTTTCTCCACTCATGGAGAGTAGCTCCACTGTGAATGAGGCATCATCAGGTAGAATAATCATGAGTGAGATCTTCCCAAAACTTTGGGTCTATGTTGAACTGTTTCAAAGATGACTTGAAGGAGACCTTGAAGAGTTTCTTCTGACTTCCCTGAGAGCGCTTTCCCTCCTTTAGCTCACCATAAAGCATCTTCTTTGGCAGTTGCTTATTTGATATCCTGGTGACATGGCCCATCCATTGCATCTATGACTGCTTTGAATGCCTGCCCATGTAAGAACCTCAGTGTCTGGGACCTTACCTTGCCATCTTATCCTCACCAGTATCTTCAGACAACCCATGTGAAAGAGGTTCAGCTTCATAGCATGATGTCTGTATACTGTCCAGGTTTCACATACATACATTAGGAAAGGCAACAAAATGGCTTTGTAGTCTCTGCACTCATATATTTGCATGTAGTCTGCTGAGGACCACACTTGTATTAGCAGTTCTAGCATTAGTGTCATCATTGATGTGAACTGGACCACACTTGTATTAGCAGTTCTAGCATTAGTGTCATCATTGATGTGAACTGCATGAGACAGGGTACTGGTGAGATAGGTGAACTTATGCACTGCCTGGAGTTTTTGGCCGTTCACTGTGAAGGTAGGTTCTACATTAGACTTCCCTGGTGTAGGCTGGTGTATCACTGCTGTCTTCTTAGTGTTGATTGTGTGACCAAAGTTATCAGACTCAGATTTGGCATTCAGGGAACAGTCATCAGCAGACAGAAGACCACAAACTGTCACTTCCTTTAACTTTGTCTTCAACTGTAGTCTCCTCAAATTGAAGGGTTTACCATCAGTCTGATAACTGATGTCAATCTCAGTGTCTTAGTCACAAAAGGCATCTGTTAGCATGGCAGAGAACATCACACAGCCTTGCTTGATTCCATTGGTGACTGGTTTAGATGACTCACCATCATCCACAACGTGAGCGAACATGCCATTATGGAATTGTCAAACTATTGCAATGACTTTTTCTGGGCAACTTAATTTTGCCATTATCTTCCAAAGGCCCTCCCAACTTCAAATCACTCTTCTTTACTATGGCTACTTCAGAAGGTATATCCAGCTCCTTTTTCAGTTAGTTGTCCTTTTTCATCTAGACAAGTTTCACTCAGGGTCACTATCTGAATGTTGAATATGGCCAGTTTCCAAGTGTTTTTTTTTCAGGTCAATGAAAATCATGCAAAAGTTACAGTTCTGATCCTGGGATTTCTTCTGAAGCTGACCAGCTGCAAACACCATGTCTATGGTCCCACACCCTTTCCTGAAACAACACTGACTCTCAGAAAAGAGGCTGTGGCCAATGTGTTGAAAAAGGCAACTCAACAGAATTCTGGCAAAGATTTTACCAATCTTTGACAGCAAGGAGATGCCCTGATGGTTGTTGCAGGATTGTGTATTGCCTTTCCACTTCTTCAAGTGGATGATGGATGCATCCTTGTATTCCTGGGGTATGGTACCTTAAGTCCACATTAACTGGAAGAGTTCAGTCAGTTTCAAAGCCATATGTGAGTCTCCAGCCTTGTAGACTGCTGATATAGCATCTGCTCCAGGTACTTTACCATTTCACAGCAGGTTAATTGCTTTCAGTCTCAGTCAGCATTGGAAGATCAGCAAGATATATGTTAATGTCTACCTGGGGCAGTCAATCAGTTGCCTCCTCACTAATAGATGATGGTTGATTGAGGATGTTGTTGAAGTGTCCATCCTATCTCTGCAGTATATTTCCATTATTGATATGCAGTTTGGTGCCATCACCACTCAGTACCAAAGATGTTCCTGATGACTGTGTCCTCTAGATTGTCCTCAGAGCATCATAGAAGTTCTTCATATAATTCCTAGCTGCATAGGACTGACTCATCTGCCTTGTTGCACAGCCATGAGTTTTTCATCTTTCCAAGTTGAACATTCCTCTTGATGTCATTGAAGAATGGCTGCCTTTTTAGATGTTGAAGTGCAGCCTTATGGAGCCAATGTTTTGCATTCAATAATCTGCCTATGTCAGTATCATTTTCATCAAACCAAATCTTGATGTTTATGTGTGGTGGGACCAAGGGTACTGGATGCAGCTGATCTCTGAAATATACCCAATTTATCCAATTTTCCTTAATGGTATTGCAATTTACATTAATTGTTACTAGCTATCTGTACAATTATTCAACAAATCCCTGTTTCACATTCTTCTGTTTCAATTTGAAGTCATTAAACTTTCTGGGTGCTTTTTTGCCTTGTTGTTGTCTACTAGGATATAGCCAGATATTCAGCTTGGAAACTATGAGCCTGTGATCTATTCCAGTATTCTGCACTCCTTTGTCATTCTGACATCCTGTCTCTTTTTTGATGATTATGTAATCAATGAGATTCCAATGCTTAGAGTGGGTGCACCTAAGATGTCTTGTTGTGATCTGGTAGGTGGAAGACTGGTCATGAGGCGGTCATGTTTGCTGCATTTCCTCAGCAGGAGGAGCTCATTGCTGTTGCATTTCCCAAGCCCATTTCTTATGATTATGCTTGGCCAATCCTGGTGATTTGCACCAACTCTAGCATTGAAGTCATCGAGGATGATGAATTTGTCTGCTTTCTTCACTTCTGCAATAAGAGACTCCAGAACTTAATTTTGTATTTAATCGTATCTGGGTTGGTCATAGTAGGTGCATAGGCACTGATGATAGTTGCTCATCTTTGCCCAGACAGTGGAAGTCTCATTAGCATGTGTCTATAATTCACTCCCTTTGGGAGATTTGTAAGCTTGCTGACTAGCTGTGTTTTGATGGCAAACCCAACACCAGCTTCAAATCACTCTTCTTTACTATGGCTAGTCCAGAAGGTGTATCCAGCTCCTTTTTCAGTTAGTTGTCCTTCTTCAGCTAGAAAAGTTTCACTCAGGGTCATTATCTGAATGTTGAATATGGGTAGTTTTCTATCAACTGGAGCTGTTCTTCTCTTTGGTCTATTGGCTGTTGTACAGTCCATTAAAGTGAGCACATTCAAAGCACTGAGAGTAAGTGGTGTCACCTTTGTCTTTTTTTATCTTTTTCTGTGATTTTTTTGGTTGCTATAATGGGATCCCCATTAGCCACAGTATGCTGGCCAGAGTTAAAGTAAAGCTGACAATGTTTAGAGCACCTTTTCTAGTCTCTTCCTCATGCTAAAGAGGTGATCTGTGTGATCCTAAATAGGGCTACCAAATTCCACTGTTACTTCATTCCAGTGAAAAGGCCAATATGTCCTAAGCCTCCTGTGTGTGGATTTTCAGCTACAGCTCTCATTTTATCCACACCTGCTGCTTTGCTACTCACACATCGCCACAGCACTTGAGTGTGTCTGTGGCAGGAGGAGGGATGTAGCGATGTCATGACTTGCATGTGAGTTGAATTTGTGTGAGGGAAAGTTGTGCAGAGTCACCCTCAATCTCTTGTTCAGGCCTGTCTGAATCCAGTGGCATAACAGGGTTGAGACATCTGGATGCAGTAGATGGCCATCAGGTCCTGCAGCACCTGAAATAATGCCCTACACTACCCAGCCAGCTCTTGCCATCTGCCTTCACAACCAGGGAGACAAGCATATCTGCTGAGCTATCTTATTCACCAGAAAGGACATTCCAGAGAGTGACTCTCCACTTCGGTCAACAGTCAAGCCCTGCCCCAACTTTTATTTTGAGGTCAGCACTCCTAGGTTTTCCCTACCAAGAGTTAACCCACAAGGCAGGAGGGGCTGGGATTTTAAAGCACCCCAGACTCACCCTTCCCTGGGGTTTGGCCCTGGTGACACTTTCTAGAGGATGCTCTACCATAAGAAATGATAGTGACCCCACACCCCAGTAGGGTGCAGTTTTTGGTCCTACCCAGGACCTAATTATTAATGTATAGTTCCTCAGAACTGTATGGTTCCTCTTTTATATAGAAATGTATAGTTATTCTTTTATAGACACCTTATGTGACCTGAAGCAAATTGCTTTGTATCTGTTTCTGTGCCCTACATTTCCATTAGCCCAATGGGGATATTACTGCTGCCCAAGCTCATAGAGATATTCTGAGGAAATTATTAATGTATAGTTCCTCAGAATATCTTTGTGATCCTGGGCAGTAGTAATATCCCCAGTGGGATAATGGCTATGTAGGGCACAGAGACAGATACAATGTAATTTGCTTATAGTCATGTAAGGTGTCTATAAAAGTGTTGACATTGAGCTCAGATCTCTGGAATCTAACAACAAAAGAGGTTGTTTTAAAAAAATATCAACATGCCATGATCTCTCTTATTGTTCCGAATGTCTGACTGTAAAGTTTATAATGTATGCCTAAATTATAGTTGTACTTTTGTGGAGACAAGAATCAACATAATTTTATTGTGTACAGCACCAAGCACATTCTGAGTACTCAGTAAATAAAAGAAGCTGACAAGATATAAAAATTCTATTTTTACTTTAACACTGACTGAATATTTGAAAGACAAAAATTCATCCACAAAGTTTATGGGACCAGGTCAGAAATGCCCAGAGGATTAAGGGAATTTTTGTGCATTGTATTTCCTCTAGATCTTATAGAACAGGTTTGACCTCAGGAACTTTCCTCAAATAATTGCACTTAAAATCACTTCACAGATTCACTATTCTCTTTTCAAGAATTGTGGGTTAGGACCTAGTTATCCTGCAAGATTGACAAGCTTTGAAATATCCTTTACAGTGTGTGAATCCACAATATATTAAGAGTGAAATACAAACTTCTATAATATCCAGAAGCATTAAGTAAATCTCCTCTGTGAATATCATTTAATAATTACTCACCTCTAGCTTCTGAACTTCTTACTTATAACAGAGTTTGAACAAAAAAATGAGAGTTGTGAGACACCTGTGTTGAGTCACCACCCAAAGGACTGTCAGCTTGTCATATACAAACCAGTATGGTGAAATCCGCTGAGGGAGGCAAGCTCTGCAGTCTAGAGGGCCAACAAGTATACTGAGCTCAATATACATCCCTAAACATCTGGCAGTGAGATACAGGACCAGAATTATACTGAAATATACTTTGCTTGGTATAATTTAAATCAGCATAATCACATTTAATTCACTGGAGTTACACTGATGTACAGCAGTCTAGAATCTAGTCAATATTTATGACCTTTAGAAACCGAGCATCAGAATCCAACTTTACTCTCAGTGATACAAGTACAACTCTTACCTAATTAGACACTAATTTGGTGCTATCATCTAAGTGTCTCCTGACTATTTCAAAAGAGCCAGAAGACAGGACAGGGAGGTACCTTATAGACTTACTCAGAGAGATGTAATCTTTCATAGGCTACCACCTACTTTGTCAGATGCTGTAAATGGATTTGCAGAGCAGAGGTACTAAATAGAAAGGAATAAAGCAATTTAAGTACCTTTAGTACCCTTGCTCTCTGCAAGTCAATTGATAGCTTCTGACAAAATAGGTTATAGCTTTATGAAAGGTCATGCTTCCTTTGAGTCAGTCCTGCACTGCCTTCTGTTTGAAAATAGAAATAAAACTTTTCCTCTCTTTCTATCTTTTCCTTCAAAGCTCATATATGAAACAAAAAAGTTTATTTTTTCTTCTTTCTTGAAGCATGTTTCTGTGTGCTTTGCATCTGTGTCTATATATGGGGTAAAATGCACTAAGAGAAAACTATGATAAAGAAGTGAGCAGTATATTTTTCCCCCATTTCTTTTCTCTTAGCCCTAAAATTGGTCAGTTTCATGGTCATTCTTACCACGTGGGAGAGAATTCCCTGTTTCCCATCCAGCTCCTGAAGATATTCTTTCTTTTGCACTCAAACACATCCCATTATTGGCTACCATTTTTAGTGTTCCAGTAAATCATGACAGTGGCAACTGCAATGGAAAAGACCATTACAATGTTTGAGTAGCATAAGAAACCCCGTCAAATTCAAATTTTCTATGTGGATCTTTTAATACATAAAATGTGGTGATGAGGAGAATACACATACACTTAAGTGCTCTGCTAAATTAGGACTTTTGGTATGTTACAAAGATCCCTAGCAGATATTAATATAATTGTGCAATTGGCATCTGAGGAATTTTATACCAAATTCTAATTTTTGGGACTGGTCATAAAATCCATAGAACCTAATTGTGCAACTGTCAAGGGGCTGGTATCAAATGGACTCCCCCTGCATCTGGCAGGTTTCTTGCCTTGTTCTGCAGCCCCCTACATTTTTTTTTACCTGTTCACCAAAAGAATGTGGGCTGTAATTTTCAAACACATCAGGTAACTTTGAGTGTCTCCATTTTGGGTGGCCAGAAAGGTATTCCACTTTTTGTTATATACCATATGCCCATGGATAAGACACACTTTGTTTTAGGAAAGACAGAAAGGATTAACAACATTTTTTTTTCAAATTTATGGTTGCATAGAGCAAGAACAGAACCTGATCTTCAACTCACTCACCCTCCCTTTCCTGCTGAGCCAGAACCTGAATCTGTAGATCCTACTGAAGAGTCAACTCCATGAGCAGATCTAGGATCTTGAAACAAACTAAAAATAGTCTGAAAGGCTCTGAAATAAGACAAGTAAAACTAGGATGACTAGCAGTAGAACATCAAGCAGAGTGGAGTGATGAGCAATTAGCAGGAATCAAGTAGATTATAACAACCCATAAAGTCAATTGACTCACTCAGGACTACCTGAATAGAACCACTACTGCTGCTGCCAGGCAGTTTTAAATTTTGGGTGGAGCAAGAATCAATGTGGGGTGCAACCTCATCCCTGCTCACCCACCAATTTTCTTCTGCTGAACTACAACCCTCCTTCCTAGCAACTGCTGGAGGGAAGAGAACAAAAAGAAGCAGTAGCCATCTTACAATGTCTCCATGCTTCTATTTTTGGCAGAATAATTAGCTCCCATGTTTTAGTCATGCACCTCAATTTCGAAAGGCTATTTTGGGGGGGAAAGTTTTTGTGTGGTATAAGGGTAAATATGGTAACTTAAAATGAAGATTTTCCAACTCTTTCTGAAATCCACAAATGTGGTTAAAAATAATATAAAAGAAAAGTGCAAGTAAGTTTTAGATTGATCGGTCTATGAAAAGAGAATATGCCACTTAGCAGAAAAAATGATTTATTAAAATCTACCTATTCCTATATTTAAGACATGCTTCAACACAGATTGTGCTCCTTGATTTTGAAAACCTATGTGTAATATATTCCAGTACTGAACAGTACGGGTGTGTGAAGCAGGCCCTATTTGATTTGGATTTGCATTCAGCCCAAATCAGGGACGGTGATTCAATTCATTGATTCGGCTCGCTGTCCCCAATTTGATTTGGCCAAATCGGAATCTGAAGATGTGATGCTGATTCAGAGAATCAGCAATTCAGATATAGAGACAGCTTTAAATGTTTTTTCTACATGCCTCAATGTACCAGCACACCTTGCGAATGCTGCAGTGCTGGGGCAAATGGAGTGTCCTACAGGAGTGTTGGGGTGGCCTCCACATGCTCGGCAACAAACCCAGAAGTAGACCAGAACTACTTCTGGTCCACTTTTGGGTCTGCTGGGGAGCAGATGGGGCTTTCCCCTCAATGCTTCTCTGGCTTACCAATTGGCTGTGGGGGGGGGAGGTAAGAAGGGGGAGCCTGGTTCCCTGTGGCCAAGGATGCATCCAATTGCTGAGCCGGGGGGGGGCACAGAGGCAGGCCCCCATGTACTTCCCTGTGGACCCAGAAGTGGACTGGAAGTGCTTCTGGTCTACTTCCAGGTCTATTGCTGAGCACGCTGGGGAGGCCCAAACACTTCTGTGGGACACTTCATGCACTCCAGCATTGCAGCATTCACAAACCCCTGCTACCTAGAGGTATGTAGAAAAAACATTTAAAGTTGTCTCTATGTCCAAATCTCTGAATCTTTCCAAAACTCTCCAACTCAATTTGGTGAGATTAAAGGGCCCTCTGATTCAATTTGGATTTGGAGATTCTGCCACTGAATTGGGCTGAATTGGGCTCCACCAAATCAAATCAAGGACTGAATCTTTGCACAGCCCTACTGAGCAGTCATTCCCAGACATATAACAAAGACCAATACTCATTGTTCAGTGAGGTAGTTGATATGTGAAAAAAAAATTCATTCTTCTTCTTCTTCATTAAATTGAGGCAACAATAAGGCACAAACACAAATAAATTTAATCTTGTTTAACTTTTCATCTATTATTTTGCTCCAATAGCATATGAAAGCATACTGACCATATTGATTAACAGCAACTGGGTATCAGGTGAAACATCTGACACATCTCTAATATACTTAGTGTGACGTTGGTGGGTCGCACTCAATGACACCCCCTCGTGGGTCGCCCCTCTCTCTTGTTTTTCCTGCCATGACTTTGATGGAACTTGTTATTTAAAGGAGGGGTTCAGTAGAGATCTTAATCACTAGAGGGGTCTCCCCCCAAGGAGTAGTCACGATTGCACAGTCCGATGTTCCACAGGGATCCACCACCCCTACACCCCGTCCACTCGCCAACCGGTCACTTGCTGGTTCACTGGGGTCCTGATGAAGGATCCTGGTCCTTTGGTCAATAGGTGCTTGTTGATCCCTGAGTTCGGGCTGATGCTGGTACTCCATCCGTGCCCCCTCAGACCCGGCCGTAATTTTTACTATTGTGGGACTTTCTCCCTTCTTGTCCCTTAGAAGAAATATTCTTCAGCCCCTGAGGGACTTCCGGGGGCTGAGCCTTGCTCTGGACGATCCCTGAGAGTAAGCCCCTCAGAAGCACCCTGTGCTTCAATTGCCTGATTCAGCCTCTGAGCTGAGGGAGTACTGTCTATCTGCGAGACAGTCTACCTAGGAGCTGTAGCAATCCTTTGCTGCCTGCCTGCTCCTCCTTTCTCCCTCTCTACCCCGCCGCAAGGCTTGCCGGGGTTTTTAAACTCTCCCGCGGCAGCCGCGCTGGCTGCCGCAATTGGCTCTGCTGTTCCCCTTGCCGGGAACAGCCGTTTAAAGGTGTGGGGCAGGAGCGGCTTGCGCAGCTGCAATGGCGGCGGCTGCTGCTGTCACTGCCGTGTTTCTGTTTCCTGTCTCATCGACTCTCCTGCCAGTAAGTATATTATTTTTGGCTCCTCCTGTGAGTCTGTTGGTCCCCTGGGACCCTCTTCTAGTTTACCCTGTACCCCTAATGGCGGCACGCCACCATCACACTTGGAAATCACTTACTTGTGTCAAATATGGACCTTTCATTTCTCTAAAGGAATGAAAAAGTCAGAAACAAAAATTAACAAAAAACTATGCTCTGACAAATTACAATGCATGCCAAATATTTCTATTAGAGTTACAGTACTGGCTGGGAAAAAAAAATCCAAAACAAAAATGGTGCAAAATTCCCATTCATACTGGGATGAATACTACTAAGATAAAATAGTTATAATAAATTCTATGGAAATGCTTTTATCCATAAATATTATCCAAAAGCAGTATGAGCTACCATTCTGCCTTATTCACTAGCGGTACATCCTTGTCCTCATGTCTAGATCCTTTTAGAACCATTTAAATGTTTATGTCAGTCTCATGTTCCACAGCAGACCTTCATCACCCTTTAGTTAATGGCAATTTATTCGTTTTTCAGCAACTTTACTTCTTACAGAAAAAGTCAGAAACTCTACCCTAGCTCATCTTCATTTAGAAGATTAATTTAAGATACACATTTAATTTTCTGTTAATTTCACTGGCATTGAATAGAAGTTGCAGTAAATAATCTGTGTGTCTTTTAAATAATAATTTTTCAAAACAATTCAAAAGAGTTCAAGGCAAACACACACCACTAAATACAGCTAATTTTTTTTCATCTCACTTTTTCAGAGGAAATTTTGCCTGAAAAGGAACTTAAAAGGTAACCTTTGGGAGCACTGGAGAAAACAGCATATATGGCTACAAAACTACAGCTTGATAGGACTGTGTGATGCTTTGGTCCCTGATTTGATTCAGCGGAGATTTGTCTAGAAGTGGATCAGAAGTACAATTTGAATTTTGTAGATATGGCTGATATTGGCAAATTTTACCTACAAAACGTTTAGTTCAACCATATCATGATTTTCCTGTCCACATAATGCCTACAAGATGCTTTAGAGATTGGCAGATTGTATTTTAGTGCAGTTTCACCTGAAATGGCTAATAACCATACCCTTAATTTCAAAAGTTAAGCACTGTGGATAAGAATAGCTTCAGGCATTCTGAAACATTTTGAAGAAACACGTGTATAATTTTTCCAACTACAAGTTGCTACAAGTCAATAAATTAAAACTTTTAAAAATCCTGTGCTTTATAGCATCACTAAAGCCTTTATGAATTGAATCTAGTTTATTTGGTTAACAACAACAAAACCAGTTATCATGAAATATCATCTTTTTTTCTCCCTTCAGATGTGTACAGATATGGTAATTTATTTTTCTTCTTTGTATCTTCCCTTTTCATCTTTAAAAAAGCTGTTAAATAAGGGATCTTTATCAGGGGCATTGAATTAAAAATATCTGGGGTTTCATAATGCTGTTGTAATGATCACAGGGTCAAGAAAGATCAAAACCACTCACAAATAAACATAATTATCTTTGCACTTTTAATAATTGACAGCCACATGCGTGTTAATAAGATGATAAATAATTAAATTAGATGGTTGATGGAAAAAAAGAAAATCCATAGCAGACAAAACTTTGTCTTGTCTGGGAATAATAAAAAGAATATGAAATAAACAAAGTAGTAAACAAATAAGTTAAAGGATGTCTTGGATAACAATAGTTAGAACCTGTAAGTTTTATAGGTTTTACAATACACTTTGGATGAATACATTTTGAAGTGGAGAGGAAATGGGAAAAAGATGGACTGAGTTACAAATAGAGAGTAAAAATATTTATGAAAACTTAAGCATATTATTTGTTACACTGCAATACCTTTTAAGTACTCAGTTTCAAACAGTGACAGACTAAAAACATCAAATATCATGAAGTACTGTTTCCTTGTACCTTGCACAACATCTGGAAAGACAACAAATCATGGTACTTAATGCATCCTTATTTTGGATCTTAAAAAAATACAGGCTTATTTAATATTGAGAAAGTTCTAACATAAAATAATGGAAATTCACCATAGGAATAGATCTTAATGATTAGATTTGTGCAGTCCTGCTGCTCTGGAAACCAATTTAGTTTTATTAAGAAAGTTTTGAAATTGTGAACAGTCATGGTAGAGGGTTTTTTTGTTTTTAATGGTGTGTTACATCTAACATACGGTTCCATGAATCTGCACATAAGTGTTTTAGATTAATTGAAAACTGCTCATTCCCAGATGGGATGCAAACTGACTATGAAAACTCTCCTGATATTTTGGGAAAGGCAAACTATCTTATTCTTGTTTTTGCTTCTCCTTTAAGATGCCTTCTTGGCATAGAACTTGTTCGGGAAATGAATATCAATGTTTTCTTTGGTAAAAGGTCAGGACAAAAATGACAGGGGGAACTAGAAGGACATATCTTAGAAAAATATAAACCCAAGTTCCATTGCCTGTCTTCTATCATTTTTCCTACCGTTGGATTATTATTTAGAGCCAGACTCTATCCAGCCAATAGCTGTTCAGAACTGAGCAAAATCCTAATAGGAATATAGGAATATATGTTCATGAATTCCTTGCATTCTAGCTTTACAAAAAATAAAAGATAGGCATTTCATTAGCAATTCCCCTAATAGGTGCTAAGCCTTCACTTTGTAATGATCACAGGGTTCATTAAACACAGGTATACATGAATTAATACAGGGGTGGCCAACATGAGGCTCTGAAGCCATATGCAACTCTTCAGAAGTTAATATGCATCTCCTTGACTCTTTGCCCAAGCATATGGTGACTGGCTTCCAAATGGAGCTGGTCAAATAGAAGCTGGTCATCATATGCTTGTGTAAAGATTCAAGGAGATGCATATTAACTTCTGAAGAGTTGTATGTGGCTCTAGAGCCTCAAGTTGGCCATCCCTGAACTAAAAGAACCATGCAATAAATTTTATATGTGGAGCTGGAACAAGCTTCTCTGCAAATCCATTGTCTGGCTCTAACTATCCAACCAGGTTCTTCACTGAGGGACCATCTCCCAATTTCCAAACTTTTCAAATTAGGGAATGTCTCCGAACGATAAACCTTTATTAATATGCTCCCCTTCAGTGAATTCATTAATGTTGAGGATGCTTACAAGTTACACTGAATTGGAACAGTGCTTCTTTCACACATAAAATAATATTAATGTACAGGAGTTATGGCTACAAGACTACTTATGTATTTTTCTCAAACTTAAGACTTTAATAAGAAAATGTAATTGCAAAATAATACATGCCACATAAATCTTTCTGAACCACATCACATCTTCTGCTATAACAGGATCCATTGCACTACCAAGAAAAAGACAAAATGTAAATGACCAAATGAAAAAAAAATCTCTTTGAGTAATAATCAAATGCTCAGAGTGCTTACATAGGGGAAACCAAATAATCTTGATAAAAAAAATCTGAAAAAAAATTGGCACAAATTCTATGAAGTTGTAGGGACTACTATATAACAAGGAATAGCAAACATGGCACCTGTATTTAAGAAGGGGGAGAAAGTGGAAGAGGTAATAGTTTTTAAGACAATTTTTTTTTTATGGAAAAATAAATCGATATAAAATGAAATATGCATTTTCCAAGGTTAGATTGTGACAGAATAACCTTTTATCTTTCTGTGATAAGATAATTGATTTTCTGGAAAAAGGAAATACAGTTGACCTCACCTAAGTAGATTTCAGTAAATAACTTGATACGTCATGTGGGGATTAATCACGTTGGAGACATGGGGATTAATTTAAGAATTATAAAGTAGGTAAGTAACTGGTTATAGCAAATATAACAAGGGCATGTTGAAAGTGAAATGATTAGATTAGAGGAAGATTACCTGTGGAGTTCTTCAAGATTCAGTTTTGGAACCAAATGTATTTAACATTTTGATTAAATATCTTGGCACAAAAAAGTAACAGTATGCTAATGAAATTTGCTGATAACACAAGTTTGAGAAACATTGCCAAGTCATGCAAAAGGTGTTTGACTTTGAAATCTAGAGTAAAAGAAATGGACATTTTACAGTAAAAATTGTAAGATCATGTATTAAGGAACTAATAAAAGATTCTGCTTTAAGTGGGAAGCACTGGAAATGAAAGAGAAGAAAGACCTTGGTGTGCAGGTTCATGGGATGACTATGAACTCCCAATGTGATGTGGCCATAAAAAAGAAAATTATGACTCTGGATGTGTTAGGAGAGGTATTCCCAGTATAATGTGAAGCAATAATACCTCTTGAAACGGGTGCAGAGAAGGACTATTAGAAGAATGGAAAGGCCTTCTAAGAAAACTCATAATTAGTAAGGAGGAGGGGTGGGGCAGACATACTAGTAGTCCCAGTCTCCTCATTAACCTCATGTCCTCACTTCTGCATAGGAGATGCTGCTGTTAAGAGGAGAGGTATCAGTACAGCCAGCAGCCAGGTGTCAATACAGTCTCTACAGTAGCCATTGCCATCATTATTCACCAGTCCCTGAGTACTGCTAATTCCCATCACCATCATCAGCGGGAAACAGTAAATTGAGTGTCAACAAATGCAGTAGCTGCAGTCGAGGGGCTCTGTTAACTCCCTGGCTTCCCCTAAATAGCAGTGTCTCCCCCTGGGGGATATAAGGTTAATGAGAGGACTAGGGCTATTGGGATGCAATCACCTTGATCCCCAAGCTGCCCCACAAGCTGTGTATGAAGAAGCTTTTTCATGTTCTGTGTTTGCTACTTAATTCTGAAACCATTCCAGAGAGATGTGATACACTGCAGAATATACACTGATAGGTGTCATAACCAAATCAGTTGAATGCCCCTGTCACAATAGAACTGCCATAAGCAACTGCAGTCACTTTTAAATTTGGTATGTTCTGCCTCATTACCTATTCCCACTTGGCGGTCTGTCATTGGCCACTCTAAAAGTATAAAGGTCCGTGCAGCTTCCGCCCAAGTCAGAGAGCTCAGAACACGTGGCACAGTAAACTTGGTGGACTGATCACCCACCAACAACTCCCTGTCACTGACCATTCCTGACATACCCCTCATCCTGCTGGCTTGTTTCATTCACAAACTCATCGTCTTATCCCGTTACCTGTAACTACGCAAGCAATTCATTACCTGTAACTACTTAAGCAACCTTATCACCTGCGTTGTGGCCACCAGCAGCGTAAGTAAAGTTAAAGTAAAAGTTAATTTTTACAATCAATATGCTGTGTCTCTCCTCTCCATCCACCAGCCTGCCTGACAGCCAATTATTCAGCAATCCTCCTCAAGTCAGCTCTAGCTGTCTGAGACCCTAGGAAAAATGAGAAGTAAAAAAAAGCTGCTCAGATCTAATGGTTCTCACTGTGGTTTGGTTGTTGTTGTTGTTTTTAATATAGGCCTGTTGTAAAATAAAATAACTCAAAATATATAAAGAAATAAGCTGAAAAAAGCCTTTTAATATGGGTATCTGATAAAATAGCCTCAATTTGTTAACTATGTTCCATAAAAGTATAGATAAGAAAATAAAGCTCATTTATAGAAAATATTTTCCATATGTACATGTGAATCCTTTGTTATAAAGAAAGAGAAACTTCTTAAATGAACTTGTGTTAAACAAAGAATTCAGTTAAAATACACTTCTTGAGGCAACTATAATTTCTGTTGCCTTTTGCATTCACCAACCAATGAAATTCATCATGTCAGAACAGATTGGTTAAAAAGGTGCCTCGGCACAGCTGTATTAAGCATATTGTGAGTCCCGGGTGCAGGGATTTTCCCTGTAAGGTGGGGAAAGTCCATGCTGCAAGATCAGAGCCCGCCAAAGGTTTGCAGCTATACCAGTGAGTGCATGCTCGTGATAGGCTTAGAATAAATTATGCACACGTGGCGGTCGGCAATTGGCTCACTGGCTGCATAAAAGGCTTGCCCAAATTGGAGGAGTGCTCAAATGTGCATGAGGAGAGATTCCCACATGTGTTGAGGAGCAACGGAGGAGGCCTGATCACCCACCATTGACTCTCCATAGTGGTTTTCCATGACGTATCCCGTCCATGCATGTGTGAGCAACCGTGTGCCTGTTTGCTGTCTATGAATTGTGCCTACACTGTATGCATTGACGAGAGTCTGTGTACTACAACTTGTAAGTAAAGTTTTCTTGTTGCAACCCACTGCGGCCTCTTATTCAACCAGTTCTGCTCTAAAGGCGACCCCATCCCGTTGGTGTTTCTCGGCCCCCACACATCAGTTCCATTATAGAGTAATAAATGTCTAAGCTGTAAGAGGCTTACAATTCATAAGTTTTTTTTTACAAATATCTTTGCAAGATGTTTACAAACATAATAACTTTACACACTTAATCATACAATTGAAAATACCAGATACAATTTGAAAATATGATGGCAGTTTTTAATTTCTTTTTCTAATCTATTTACCTGCAGAAAGCCATTTTTGGGGAAATTACTATTAAAGAACCAAATATGAATAATTAGGTATTATTAGAAATTTTATTTTTTGTTTTTCTTCCCATAACTTTTTCTTTTTTTACCTCAAATTTATTTTATCTCTACACTCTCTCTCTTTTCCTGTTTCCTTACTGAGTAAGTAAACTATAGAATTAGCCAAAGCATGGGATATTTAATTTTGATCTGAATTTATATAATATAGGGGTGCCTATACATGTTTAATGAGGCACTGTAATTATAGCGCATCAGAGAAGACTTAATTAATTGAGTCTGCTGGAGCATGGTAATTACTGTGTTTCAATAGACTCAAGAGCCACATGTATTAGTATCTCTGCCAAAAAATGGCAGTGAGGGTGCTTTAACTAAAGCTCGACAAATGAGTATTAATTAAAGTGCCTCCATCACCATTTTTCAGTGCAGGGACATTGATATATGTGATGCTCTGGGTGCTTTAATTAGAGTGGCTCTTAGAACCACTCTAATTAAAGTGTGTTCCGTCCTGCCTCCCCCCCTCCACCAACAACAACACATTCCTGAGCTAGGGACAGACATTCAAAAACCTGAGCCTGAATTGATTAAATTTTTGCAGGTGAGTCTAACCTGGTAACCTGCCTAGGCTAAATCAGTTTGTAACCCAGATGGATATCCCAGAAATGCAGAAACATGCCTACAGCGTCTGAGTTTGGAAGCTTGGAGGTGCTAGAGTAGCCCTCCCTTTACAGGGCAGAGCTGAGGAGGGTGTAGCCAGGGCCAGGCAGGATAGGATGATTATTGCTCCTCCCCCCCCCCCCATTCCTGAGCTGCCCTGCAGGAAATGTTTATCAACCCTACCTCAGTGTTTATGAATTCCTTAAGAAAACAAAGCCTCTCTCCATTAACTAATGGAGCTCTTCTTAAACAGCTCTTCCAAGGAAGGACATTAAGCTACATGTTGCTTATCTCCAAAAAGCCTGTCTGCCTCTATCCTCTCCCATAGCACAGACTGTAGCCAGTGTGTGATCTTCTAACTAATGCTGAGTTGTCTGAGTAAAACAAAGGGGAGAGGTGCATGGCCCCACCAGGGGGGATGTGCTGCTGGATCTGGTCCTGGCCTCGGGGGATGATCTGATTGGAGGGCTCCAGATATGAGACTCCCTGGGAGATAGCGATCATCGCCTGATAGAATTTGCTGTCCAGTGTAGTGTAGCTAGGACCCACACTAGGACTAGGGTCCCAGACTTCAAAAGGGCCAATTTCAGAGAGCTCAGGAGGCTAGTTGAGGAGGCGCTGCAGGACT
>JAGPOW010001338.1:35269252-35296703 GCA_030014935.1 Caiman crocodilus | reverse complement strand
TACCTTGGGCATCTTTAAGAGTAGATTAGATAGGTACTTGGCTGGGGTCCTGTGACCCTGGCACACGTTCCTGCCATTGGCGGGGGGTCAGACTAGATGGCCTTCTCTAGGCCCCTTCAGACCCTATGATACTATGATACTATGAGAGGGAATAATCTCTGTTTAGCAGGGAGAAGCCAGGCAGATGCTCTGAGCCTGTAAATCTGTTCCAAGCAGAGGGGAGGGGCTAGCCCTGCTGTAGAGCAGAAAGCCCTACCCAGCCCAGGTAGGGCCCAGAGTATGCTGGGATGCTGGGGGTGTCTGATTTATCTTAAACCAGAAAGGGGTCTGGCACTGGAAGTACAGAAACTGGTTTAGCCAAATAAGTTAAGTCTGATACTTCCTTCTACCAGGTTTATTTCAGACTGGTTTTAGACATTTTCAAATTGGTTTATCTGTATTGAACATGTGTTCTATTACAGATTTAAACTAGTTTCTGATCAAACTGGTTTATGTGTACCATCTATCCCTAGCCCTGGAGCACATGTGTACATGCCCTAGATGTGCACATCACTTTAGACTAATTTAAACTTCCTAGAATGTAAGGACATTAGGAAAACCAAGTACTGTTTGGAGCCAGTCCTCTTTGAACCAGTTCAATGTTAATTGCAGACAGAAAGCATTCCATGGCTAGTGTCTGATCAGCCCTCAAAGCATCTGAAGCTGCACTGCTCTTCCCCAGCCCCTCTCCTCCCATAACCCATGCAGGACAATGAGTCTGGCTGCTCTAGGATGTAACCAGGATACTACTGCCCAGAGATCTACAGTTCACAGACAGACTACAGTCTTTGGTGGGGGTGACAGAAAACACCTGTGTTCATTTCAGTTCCCTGTTAGAAACCCTAGCTCGGATTCTTAGCTTAACTGGGAAGAAGCGGGTAGGCCAGGTTCAGTGAGGATAGGAGTTGTGGGCTGGCAGTTGCTGGGTGGAAGAGGAGAACCATTGAACAGTTGACACTTCATAGAACAGAATGGTTGTCAATTCCATGCTCAGTGTGAAGTGAATTAGCCCATTAACTATTAATTATTTCTCACCCTCTCTACTGCATTCTTGCAGTCATCCCTGCTTGGTAGGTTCTACCCTACAAGCACAAATGTTTACGCAGTTGATGGCAGTGCAAGGTATTTGAGAGGGAAAAGCTCTTTTAAAGCTATGGTGTGATATGAAGACTGTGGGATGTCCTGAAGTAACCAGACCCTGGACTGAAGCAGCATCCTTCCTCTCCTCCTCTCCCCTCCCCTCCCCCAACACATATCTGGTCACCCATTGTCTGAATACTGATTGCCATACAGATTTTGGTAGTGTGCATGCAAGTACAGGAATGGGCTGCACATGTGAGGCATGCAAGGGAATCTAAGGCATGGACATGTGGGGGAGGGGTGAGAGCAGCAGTGCATCCTAGAAGAATGGGGCAAGAAACACCTGGTGACCCTTCCAACCTCTTCCTTCCAACTAAGCCAGGGTGGTAGAGATGTGAGATTGATAATTTGGTTTTAAAGGCAGGATTGGAAAAGCCTGGGAGTTCTTAGCAGGGTCAGAGCACCCAATTATCTAGGAAACATGAGCAGGGGGTTCACATAGCCCTGGCAACCCCTCCACTCCAACTCCTACACCAGTCCAGGTCATTCTACCCCTCTAGGGGAATACTGTAGAAATTCCAGGTACTGACCCTGGAAAGGATGATAATCTGGGTACTCTATTAGGTACTCCCTGGTGGCATTTTAGCAACAATGCAACTCTTACAAGATGAGGAGTCTACTCAGAACCCAAGCAGCGTATGTGTTGATCTTCTGTCTAGGGCCAGTTGTGAACCAGTTTCCACTTAGTGACTTTCTTGGAACAGTTCAAATGTTATGTCTGTCCATACCATTAGAGATTAATTCTTAACGCCTTATAGACAATGAGTTAGTTTCTACATACCACACTGCCCTGCTTTCTGAAGTATTTAAGATAACTACACTACTCTTCATGGGATTTCTGCTACCCCAGGAACAGGGCTCTATATCCACAATGGGTTGTGGGCTAATTAGATTGGTGGCAGTAGTAACTTGATTACACTTGTCAATCAGGAATGTTAATTAACCTGCTCCAGATGCTATGACAACTACTCTGCTTGCAGTTTGGGAGGCAGCCTGTGTGAAATGGTGCAGAAGAGCTGCCTCTGAATGTAGAAAGTTTATCTTAGAAAGATTCAAGTCTTATTGTCTTTCACCAGTTACATTACCCTAAACAAGAAAAGTTATCTTGGATGGCTGTTGATCTCTAAGCTAGTCCATTTGTTACCCTTTTCCAGTTGGCCTAATTTTTTTTAAATGTGATTTATAAATTAATAAAAATTTCCAGAAAATCAACAGGAGGCCAGAAAGGCCTCAAACATTAAAGGACTGCTTCATGCTGAAACTTCAATCTATGCATAAAAGGGCTCTTACGAATTAAGGCTTGAGCCTGAGGCTGTGTACTGCCTCTAAATTTGGATGCCCTCTGCCTATAGCAAAATATAGTGGAACCATTTTTTTTCAGACTGTCTTCTTATCATGATCACTTCTTCCCTTTATTAAATAAGATGAGTCTTTAATCCACTTAAAATATATTAATTTATCCTCACAATACCTCTGTAGATATCAATTTTACAAAAACACTTCTATAAAATAATTATAATTTAGGACTGCAACAGTCCTCAGGAGATCATCTCATCCAATCCCATGCTTTAGGCAGGACTATCCCTGTTTAAAACATTCCAGTCATGTGTTTTCTTGATCTGAACTACCTTGCTTATATAAAGGTATTTCAACCAGCTGCCCCCATCTACAAACCTTATCACCTTCTGATAATTTATAAAAGCATATATGAAAATTAGGTTGCTTAAGCATAATTTATTCTTGATTAATTTACCTTGCTTGTTCCTGATCAGTTTGTTCTCCTCTAGATGCTTGGAAATAGATTCCTTGGCGACATACTCCATAAGCTTTCCAAGTATTCAGGTCAGACTTACAGGTCTCTAATTGCCCAGTTCTTTCTTCCCTTTTTTGAAGAAAGACATTATATTTGCCCCTTTCTAGTAGCCCTGGATCTTGTTAGCTTGAAGGAGTTCTCAAAGAGCCAATGCTTCTGAATTTACCGTGGCCAATTGCTTGAGTACACATGGATGAATCTCATCTTGTGCTGCTGACTTGAAAACAGCCAGCTGTAACCTGAAACTGTAAATAGTTCTTTACTAAAAGGTGATCCTATATGCTGCAAATGGTAGTCTGATAACTGATATTATTTCTGAAGAATAGTATAAAAAGGCATTAAATATTTTGGCCTTCTCCACATAATCACTAAATGAATTTCCCTCCTCATTTGCTAAGAATAACATTGAGGTACCATAGGTGATTAAATGTCCAGATCTAATTTACACAGTTATCTAAATGCCATGTACACACAGATTTGGCAGTGCTTTTGCACAGTCATCCACATGTGCAAGGCTATGGGCCCAGGACTAAAATGCTAACCTGTGCTTTGGTACTTAAATGACTGTTCAACAGATGGTCAGATTTGGACACCAGGAAAGAATGTACTATCACTGTAAGTGTTACATATACATGGTGCTAAAGGATTGGTAAAGCACAATCAACCCAGAGTGAACGTGCAGTATGCCTCGTACCATTCAACTTAACTAAAATCCAACTGTATTAGCACATTAAATCTAAATTCTATATACAGAGAGAGTAAAACACTTAGTTAAATGGTCTCACCCAATCATAGATGTTACTCCACCACAGGGTCTAGTGGCCAGTCAGCATTCCTAAAAGTAGAGAGTGGTTGCCTGTAGGTAGTCTTTTTGCCTGTTATTCAGTTCAGATATTGTTGGACAACAACATACTGGGCACATTTACACATGCATATTTGCTGCATAGTAATCAAAATTACTTTGCAACATGAGCATGAATCTATGCATGCATACCCATCCTACACAGTAATATGGCAACTTACACTGACTTGCATCATGCATGTATCAAATCTCCACCCTATTAGTTACTGTAGTAACTCAGGAGATCTGCCTGCTGGGTCTGCTCAGCCACTAGGTGGCTGTCCTGAGCCCAGCCCCAGGGCTCCTGGTTGGCCACCTCTCTTGGCTTCAATTTGGGACTAAAGTTAGTCCCGAGGGCTGGCAGCCATGTGGCTAGAGGCAGGAGCTCTCCCCAGTGGCCACAGGGGCACATAGCAGGCTGCTGTGACCTGGTACTAAATTTAGTCTCAGGTTGCCTGCACATGTAGACACTGGTCAATTTCCTCTTACTGCACAGTAACTTAATGTGCAGTAAATTTAAGCCAGCATAAATGCACATGTAGACATGCCCATACTAAACTTTTTTATTACCTCCTTCTATGTTTTTTCTTCTGATGACTCTTTATTTCTGGGTATCATTGATTGGTGATCATCATACTGTTCATGTTTTTATCTTGTCAGCATAGTCCTTTGTTCCAACAAACCCATCACATGCACACATCTTACTTTGGTCTTTTATTGGTGTCTGAATTTAAGCCTGCCCCAGACTCATAATTTGGTTTGCCCAACACCTCCAGAAATTCCAAGGGATCTGCAGTTGGGAACTGTATAGGTGGTCCCCTCTTATCACCTTTCATTAACATATTCAGTCATTTCATCCATCTGATTCAGTCAGTTAGTGCCAAACTCAGTTAATTTAAGCTAGTAACAATGCTCACATTTTCCTAGTTTCATAGTCAGTAGGGTCAGAAGGGACCTGAGCAGATCATCAAGTCCAACACCCTGTCATGGCAGGAAAGAGTACTGGGGTCAAATAACTCCATCCAGGTGTTCATCCAGTCTCCTTTTAAAGACCCCCAGTGTAGAATCCAGCACCACTGCTCTTGGAAGTTGGTTCCAGATGCTAGCCACCCTGACAGTGAAGTTATCCCTCCTGATATCTAGCCTGAATCTACCCTCTGCTAGCTTGTGAATGTTATTTCTTGTTACTCATAGGAGTGCTCGGGGGAACAGGGACTCTCCTGATGCCTGCTGGTACCCCCTGACTAGTTTGTAAATGGCCCCTAGATCCCCCCCAGCCTTCTATTCTGGAGGCTGAACAGATTCATGTCCCTTAGCCTCTCCTCATAGGGCCTGCCTTGCTGACCCCTGATCATGCAGGTGGCTCTCCTCTGGACCCTCTCCATACTGGCCACATCTCTCCTGAATTGCGGCAGCCAGAAGTGGAGACAATACTCCAACTGAGGCCTAAGCAGTGTTGTGTAGAGAGGGAGGATCACCTCCTTGAACCTGCTTGAGATGCATCTGTGGATGCATGACTAGGTATGGTTGGCCTCCTTAACCAACCACACTCCTTAACCTCCACACTGTCGGCCCATGTTCATATTGGCCTCAATAATGATTCTAAGATCCTTTTCTGCCTCTGCATTAGTGAGAAGGGAGTTCCCCAATGTGTAGGTCTGCTGCTGGCTCTTCCTCCCCAGGTGCAGTACCTTGCATTTGTCAGTGTTGAAACTTATCTTGTTCTTTTTTGCCCACCCCTGTAGCCTGTCCAGATCCAATTGCTACCTATTCCTTACTTCTAGCACGCCAACCTCTCTCCACATCTTAGTGTCATCTGCAAATTTGAACAGAGTTCATTTTACCCCTTTGCCCAAGTCATTGATGAAGATGTTGAACAATGCAGGCCTGAGGACTGAGCCATGCGGAACCCCACTGCCAACATCCCTCCAGGTCAAATAAGATGCATCCACCACCACTCTCTGGGTGTGGCCCCTCAGCCAGTTAGTGACACATCTGACTGTGTAAGCATTGACACCACAGTCTCCTAGTTTTTTAATGACGATGGAGTGAGAGACCATGTTGAAGGCCTTCCTAAAGTCCATTAAGACTATGTCCACCATGATACCTGCATCCAGGGATTTGGTGACCTGGTCATAGAAGGACACCAAGGTTGGTCTGACAGGACCAGCCTCTAATGAACCCATGTTGGTTGCCCCTAAGCAAAGTCTCCCCTGCTGGCCCCTCGTGGACATCCTCCAGGAAAATTTCCCCAGGACCAAGGTAAGACTAACGGGCTGGGCCTATAGTTTCTTGGGTCCTCCTTCCTCCCTTTTTTTGAAAATGGAAACCACAGTGGATCTTTTCCAGTTATGTTGATAACACTAGATCATAAGCTGTCTTATTACATTGATAAAAAAGAAAAGAAAAGTATAACGTAAAAGCAAGCTCAAGGCTAACAGCTGACAATGCAGATACAAATGTAAAAGAAAAGTTTAAATAATGCTATAATTCAAAACTCAAGTGGGTACAACTAGAGCTAAATTTGAGAAGCTGCCCAAACATAAAGTGATACTGCTTGGTCTTCCTTTCATTTCTGCTACTGCTGTTGATCATAGTGTTATTTTTATTTATTTATTTATTTATTTTCTTGCTAGCATCATCTAAATTTATGCTTAGGTCTTATATGCATCCCTAGTAACATGACTAAGTTACCACTTTTTGTATGATTATCTTTTGAATTTCACCATTACCAAATAGTTTGCTGTTTAGTCAGGCCAGTCACTTGCTGCACTTTTATCTTGCCTTCTCCTAACACAGAGGAGGGCAAAATATGGCCCATGAATTGGATCCAGCCCACCAACAGATTTGATCTAGCCTGCAGGTGGACAATTTACTGGATCTGACAGTGTGGGGCCAGCAGTTCTGGCCAGCCGCATGGTGCCAGGCAGGCAGCGGGGACTGCTTCATTCCAGCAGCACCAGGCATAAGTTGTGGACCTCGTCAGGGCTTCCCCTGCAGCAGGAACATGTCAGTGTCAGCTGTGAATGCCACAGGCAGGTTCAAGATCCTGGATGCAGAAACTGCTGGCAATGTCCACAGCTGACACACTGCCCTCCTGGTACAGTGGAAGCTCCTGCCTGAAGTCCCTACCCAGAACCTATCTACAGCGTCAGCCACAGACCCAGACAGGAGCAGCTGCCATGACAGGTAGGCAGCAGTATCTCTCTCTGTCTCTTTTCTTTCTTCTAAACCTGATGCTTATGGTGCTGCCAGCCCAGCATGGCAGCAACTCCTGTCTGGGTCCAAGCTGAATGTCAGGGCTCCTGGAGAACTATAGCTCTGGCCGGGTTCTGGAGGGAGAGCGGGGAAGAGACAGAGAGAGAAGAAAAAAGAGACATGAAGAGAGAAACAGAGAAAGAGAGGAGAGAGAGAGACAGAAAAAAAAAAGACAGAGACAGTTGTGACCCTTGACAGGTCCCCAAAACTTATTAAGTGGCCCTCCAGCTAAAATAATTGCCTTCCCCCTCCAATCTTAATATGATTCTTTAATGTAAAACCAGTTCTCCTAGATTCCCCATGGGATCATGTCCATCAGTTCCCAGAGTTTGTTAAAGTCTGTCTTTAAAATGACATTCTTTACTTACAATGGGTTGCATCAAATGAATTTACCGAGTACTCAGAGTCAGTAAATAGGGGAAAATATGTGTAAAACACCACTGAAAACCATGCAAAAAGTACAAGCATATAATTTCAAATTTTATCTATCATAGTTTTCTGCCCTGTTTTTGGTAAATGAGGCATACGTATCAGTATATAAAAAGAATATAGCAGAACTGGGTTGCAGATGTCCCATGTAACAAAGATAGGGTCTCTGCTGTTCTCTAAATATGTTGTTGCAGCTGTGTTTTAACTGTGACAGTCCAAGGAATATGCAAAAAGCAAGATCTGAGAGGTGTGTTGGACCAAAGTCAAGCTAGTCTCTTCCTGTGAGACCAGATTTTGAACATAATGCCTTCCTCAGGTCTGACTTTAATAATTTAAATAATGAAACTAAATCAAGGTGTTGATGCTACAATGCAATGCATGAAGTTGTGACCAAGCAGTTACAATTTCATCAGTAAGGTCCAATTGCGTAACAACTGTTCCATGAAAAGATGTGATAACAACAGTAACACAAGTCTGCCTTTTCTGTTATAAATCTGGAGTCACTCAATGATGGTATGAAAATTGCTATGTAAGTTTACGTCTGATATAAAATACTTTTATCAAGTATTAGTGGTGATGATTCATTTTGGAGGGGAAAAATGGATTTACTGTTGTGACCTTGACCTTCTGGAACATCATATGAATCCAGTTTATACTTAGTGTACATATGATATGTGGAAATATATAAAACATATTCTCTCTCACACATATTTTGATCTTGTGTTTAAGAATAAACTTTTACTACGAAATGACCAGCTTTATTCTTTGGGCTACATCTTGTCACTGCTTTATATGTGAAACTCTGATTGAAGTCACAGAAATTAATTGTAAGACACGGACCATAGAATTTTCCATACAAACTACTGAGGGGCATTTTGAAATGCAGCATTAATCAAACAGTCATTAAAAGAGAGAGATGTCATCAGAAAGCAGTATGCAGTGCAACATATGTTTTAAAATCTGTTACCTGTCACATAAAAATGTAGTAAAAGAGTTTTAAAGCACAAGGAGCTATCCAATATAGGATATAAAAATAGAAATTAGATCATCTTGGAACAAAACTAATGATAATGAAGCCTCTAGGGTAATGTGTGTCTTAGCACCTAGAAAAGCAAGATTTAGTGTAACACAAGTATAAAAATATAGCCTTTGTAATAGCTGCAAGAAGCTTTAAAATTATTTTCTACATCATAAATGTCAATCAATTTGTTTAAAAAATGATGGAGTTCACCTGATCAACATATCAGAGTGCTGTAAGTAACTGACTATCATGCCTAGCAATGTGCATTTTATTTTTCTGTATCTATGTTATTTTTAAATGGCTATATTTCTTAGGAGAGTTGCTCAATTGATTGAAAATAATTCATGAATATTTCTGGTAAAGAAAGGAAGAAACAGGAATTGCACTTAAACCATGGTCCCTGAAATCTTATTACACTGCTCAGAGAAAGCCAAAACTGTTGTCAGTCTTCATTAATTCTGCTCCAAGGGCTACTTCTGTTTTGTTTTGGATTTTTTTTGCTTTGTTTTTAGGCCAATAACTGTCTATTGCAAAATAAACAGAAATGTGGCAGTAGGGTCTGAAACCCATGACTTCCCTTCCAGGTGAATATCCTATCTACTCATCAGTCAACTTTCTTTTACTTGTCCTTCTGTCTCCATGCCTGACAGGGAGATGGAACTGGATCACTGATACAGGATTGCCAATATTACAGTGAGGGGTTTTTCTGATACATGCAGTTTCCTTTAAAGTTCCAGCTCCTGGAGTACAATGGCTGTCAGAATTGCAGTGACATTACCACCTTTAATCTTTTAAAACTATGGTAATTTTATAGCCATGATGATTGACGATTAAAAAAAAATGTGACTAAAGTATATCTTAATGACTCAAAACCCACAATTTCTTCTTAAAGGAATTGCATGGGACCTTATTTATGCTTTTTTAATTGGGGTTGCTTGTACTTTAAATACATTTCTTTAAATACATTTCAAGCATTTCTTGATGGCTACACAGACTAGAAGTCATCCCCAAGTTGACTCGCTTCTGTTCAAAGACCAGGTAGGGAAACTATATTTAGATACCTGACCAAATGACTCTCTTAGAAGGTCAAATCACTGGTACTGTCTGTATGTCTGATATTTTCTGGAATTGATTTGAATAATGTTTTTATTGCAAGTCATGTAATGTGTACTTGTCTTTTTCCAGAGTGGGAGTGTATAATGTATTGGTACCTTGGGCTGTAGGGCATCAGGCTTCAAATCTACAGTTCCCACAGCTTACATAAGCACTACTGTAAAGGTTTTAATGTTTCAGAAATACATTTTACTAGCAGTTTTACTCATTTAATTTACATTATGCACTTTGATATTTTTGGAATGTAGATTATGATATATATTTATTTTATTTGGGCGTATTTTATTGCACATTATATTCCTAGGCCACAAACTTTCATAAACCAGGAATATCATTTAGCATTCAGTAGAACAGAGAAAAAAAAAATTCCCAGTGCCCTTTTGTAGGAGTTTAACCTTCCTCTTTCTCTTGGTCTCTTTTCCTCTGTCCATTTTCTCTTCCTATCATTTCCACTGTCTAGAATTTTGTAAACCCTGGTCTATTCAGAACAGCTTGTCAGACTAGGATAGCCAAATATCTGACGCAACGTGTATGGCACAGTTAGGAAGCGTTTCACCTCTAAAATCTTTCAGTTACTCTGCAAGCAGAAAAATTCCATTAAGATCAAACATAACAATCTCACTGCAGAGAATTTCATAAAAAGTATCCTTGTGAGAGAGAATATAAAGGCAATGGACTTGGGATGGGGGGTGCTACTTAAGACTGCTGACTAAAAGCTTTGATGGGGGGTGAGAAATACATTCAGAAATAAACAAAGAGATGATACAGTAGAATGAGTCAAAGAAAAATACTCTGAAGAATTTTCTGCCTTCAGGCTACAGATGACATTGAAAGTAGCATGGATATGGGTTGATTAAGCTGCTGTCAACATATTTGGCTCCAGGAATTAGTTACTATTGATTTACAGCTTACTGTAAAAGGGGGAAAAAGGCAGAAACTTATGAAAAGAAATGTATTCAGTACGTTCCATTAGCATACTCACTGCAAAGTGGGAAAAAGGTGGCATTAATCTTAGAATAAATTTACATCAAAAGACTCTATTAGAACCAAAAGTGCTCTTTCTGTTGCAAGTCCATCAGAAAAAAAATGAAGCACAACTGATAAACCAAGTTTCTTTCCCTTGTGCAGCCTTAAAACAAACGCATGCTTTGCTAGCCTTACTTTAAAAGAATGCTTCTTAGCACGACTGATCAATGAGATATTAAAAACAAAGTCTGATAGACAGTGATTTCATACATACATTTTTCCCATTATGTTTATTTAGGAATCAAAAGATTAAAGGAGACCTCTTTTTTTGATAGACATGCAACCAGCACCTTATTTGTTTAAAATAAATATAT
Source organism: Caiman crocodilus (assembly GCA_030014935.1). Taxonomy (NCBI): domain Eukaryota; kingdom Metazoa; phylum Chordata; order Crocodylia; family Alligatoridae; genus Caiman; species Caiman crocodilus. The sequence goes on along the minus strand of JAGPOW010001338.1, from coordinate 35,285,709 downwards.
ATTTAAAAGGCAGACCTTCAACACATCTTGTGACTGTCGTATACAGGGTCTCAGTGCCACAAAAAATAGCTTTAAAGAGGCAACAGAACACCAAGTGAAAAATCGCACAACAACTTGCAAAAGTTAATGAAGGCAAGTGTAGTTATGGGACCAAACAGAAATGTGAAAATTCCCAAGAATATTGTTTTAGAACAATGGGGCATGTAATTGTTTTTAAAAAGAAGAAAAAAGACTTCAAAAATTTTGTGCAGGTGGAAAAAAGTACAGGATGTTCAGGACAGTTCAGAAGGTTTTTAGCTACTCCTGGTGTTTACATGCATCAACTTCCTTCACACCTCAACATTTAAATACCTTGACTGGAATTAAGATTTCTAGTATATATTTGTTTGCCTTTCTAACACATTTGCCAATTTTACTTCCTTTACTCCACTTTTTTCTTTTGTTCCTGGTTACCCTGTTTTATCATCTCTCTCTGTTACACCTGTGTTCACTATGAATATTCTATACCACATAGTAATTTCTCCCCCTACCCTCTCTCTCTGCTTCACAATCCTTTCTTTCTTTATTCTTTTCTTAGCATATTTTCCCTTCCAAAATGCACATCTTTGTTTTGTTGGCATTCCTGTCCTATTGGTTCTCTAACTGTCCAAACCTGATACAGATATTTCATCTAACACAATATGCAAAAAACATGTTTGCTTTCTCTTTAGTACAAGTACATAGCCATGTATTCCTGCAGCATACATGCGTATCCTTTGGTCTTTAAGATTATGTGTGTGTGGACACATATATAAGCAAATGCTCCAGCAGAAGTTTTAAAAACCTATAAGGAAAAATTGTACCAAATGTGACCTACAAGAAATTGGAAGACACTTAAAACACTTCTAAAGCTTCTCTAGCACCTATCAGTTAAACATGTGCAATAGTATTTAAACGTAGCTTGGCTTTCAGGAAACAGGTGTCCTTCCTCTACTCTGAAGGGGAATCAGATGGGGGCTGAAATAAATACCCCAAAAAGACTCCATGCAAATGAAAACAGTCTACTTGGAGGGATGGAGGTCTGTGACAGTCTACTTGGAGGGATAAAAAGGTGTATGTAGTAACCATTCTAAGAACCTTGTTATACCTTATTCTGTGAGTCACACAAACATTGATCAGTGTTAGTGCTAGGTTGGAGTTTGGAGTAATCAGTCTTAAAGTGTGCCTACACATGATGCTACATCACTGTAGCAACGTGCTATAGCAACGTAGTGTCCATAGGTTTCTACATGTGACCAGCAACTAATTGCCATAGTGATGCACTCCCCCCAGTATAGTGTGTCGCTATGGCAAAGTAGCTTCTAAAAATTGTTGTGTGCCACATGTATGGCGCAGTATGAACTGTTACTGCACTGTGATTTAGTACTTCCAAAAGTAACAATAGTAATAACATCACCAAAGTGGAACGTATATACATGCCCTGTGTCTTGAAATTTTCTCTGACTATCCCCTACCTGTACAGCTGTGACTTGCCACGAGAAGCCTAGTGAGCAAAGCCAGGACTAGGAGGTGTAGCTGTGAATTCCCACTAGAGGGCCAGTGATCCCGGAAAAACTATTATCTATGCTGTACAGGCAGGGATCTAAGAGATCCTGGGATACTGGAGGTCTTCAACTTGGGCAAAACATCTGTGCAGAGTGGCCATGTTTTAATGGAGCAGGAGTCTTGATCAGAGGTTATCCTGCCCTGGAGTGGTGTAACTCTGAGATGCATAACAAGTGCTTAAAAGCACTCTAAGATATGAATGCACGGACAATCCAGGGATTAAGAGCTCTAGGAGCTGCCCAAAATGGCTGGGTAATATGTCCCTAAAACAAAAGGAAATCAGTAGATTAGGTCATATGTCAAGGAGCAGAATAAGAGAGTAGTTCAAGAAGTAATTCAACAGGGAAGTATTTCTTCAAGTAATTCAAAAAGGGAGTAGTTATTACCTGTGAAGCTGAGAGAGGTGATTGGCAGTATTTATAAGGTTGTAACGAGCAATAATAATATGCCATTTATAATTTAAGCAAAGACAGAAACTACCTCACCTGAACTGGAGAGGACCATGTTTTCAAAGCATGTAACATTTTAGTTGTTTGCATTGGCAAACTACAGTCATCAACTACAGCTAACAAAACAATTATGTCAAATCTGAAGTCGGTGGAGAGGGTTTTGTCACATTTCTAGCTGATTTATTATAACTATTTTGTGTACCCTCTCCATCTGACAGCAACAGAAAGCTAAACTGTAGCAGTTTTACAAATGATTTAGCTTCCATTTATTTCAAGCTGGTAGTGGACACAGTGGAAACAGTTACAACAGATAAAGTAACATGTCCTTAAACATACCTTTTATAAATTAGTACAATTATTTCACCTGTCCACATCTTAAAGGTCAATCAGAAAGAGGAGGAAAAGAAACAGGAGCGAGACACAACAGACCTTGGTATAATCTAGTATCTATAAAATGATGCCAAATACTTCTCTAAGAATTGACCTCTTACACACCCAAGTACATAGAATTTATCAAACTATGTAGTGTTGATATTGCATGCTTCCCAATAGCCTTACAAATGAAACAACTTTACTTTGCTATTCTGATAATCCTTATGGGTATGGGCATATATTCATGGTACCTGATCTATGATCATATGGCTTATTTTAAGCCACATGTTCATAGATTGAGTCCATCTTGTGAACACATTTGCCTGTGCTGGGAGTTTTACCAGCAACCTAAGTAAATGGGGATGGAGGGAGAGGTGGGCTAGTGGATCTACAGGGGTGTGGGGTTAGCAGGTCCAGGGAGAAAGGGGTTGGTGGGATTAGGTCTGTGGGTGGGGGAGGTTGGTGGATACATGGGGGAGGTTGTCTGTCCAGGGGTGGGGAGTGGGAGGGATTGAGGGGCTAAAAAAGAGCCTGGTATCGATGGGGTGGATAGGAAAAGTGAACCCCAGGCCTTGAGTGAATGGCTAGGTTTCCCCAGCCCCAGGACTGCACTCCAAACATGTACAGACATTCTCTAGATCAGGCTAAACAGTTTTCAATCCAGCTTAATTCACCTCCTCAAGTGAACTAATTTAGATTGAGTTGTCCATTTTTTACCCAGTCTAACCTTCCTGAATGTCTGTATAGATTGACACTTAGATCAATCCAACCCTAGTTAAGTCTACTAAGTTTAACATCTACACGTACCCTATGTGTGTGGATTTACTTTAACTTTTGTTGTGGGAGCCATTCACATAAGATACAGCCACAAACAGAAATGAGAATGACTACTAGGTACCTGAGAAGGACTTGTAAAGAGATTCATGGGTGAGTGGTTAAAAAGTTGAAATTCAGACTGGAAATGGGTTTCGATTGTATAATCCCTTGCCTCTACCCAGTATTTAACACAGAAACACAAGTTAAAAGCCGAGGAGTGAAGTCAGACTAAAAGCCTTCAAGTTTTAGCATGACTTACTTTCTCTTTTTTTCCCTTGTAAAATGGTGTATTATACATTGCACATTAAATGCACAGATCTAGCTTTGCTTTTTGGCTCTACTTTGTGTACAGAATGCTGACCCAAATTTTATCAGTGTGTCTGTTAGACAATTTATTGTTATTAAATTGACTGAAAGAGCTTAAACTGAAGTGAAGAATTAAACCAGGCATGCTCAGTTCCACAGATCAGAGACACTGGTTTATTTGGATGCAAAGTTAATTAAAGCTATGTAAAGTAATTACTTAGTTTTGAAATGGTACAAATATTTACAAAATCAAGAAATACAGATAGCTATTGTAACTAGAGAAAATGGCCAGACTTCTTCTAATATAAGATCTCCTAATGTAAGGTGGAGTTGGTTAAGATATATGTTTGTTCTTAGGTGCCAATTTGTGTGTGTGTGTGTGTGTGTGTGTGTGTGTAGGCTTCCTTTCATGGTCTAACAATGCCCAAATTCAAAGTTAGTTTATCAAACACTGGAAAAGGCTTTACTAAATAGTTATCTTTTTTCCAGATAAACATTATCTTTCCTATACATTTTGGGTGATATGTATGCAAAAAACAAGTTATTCATTTTTTTTTAATGAAACAAACCCTTAAAGGCCTACCTTTAAGTTTAAAAGAAAATGGTTACTGCATCTCAATGCCATTTTTAGCTCTATTTTTTCTGTATATAAAGAGATCAGTCCTGTACAAAGGAGGATTTTTTCACAGTGCACATAAAATGCATTACTAGGGTAGTCAAATGATTAAAAATATAATCTCAATTAACTATGCAATTTAAAAAAATATTTGCAATTAATTGTGATTTTAATTGCACCACTGAAAACTCCAAATTATGAACAGGAAAGCTCAAAATTATGCAAAATTATACAGGTACTTTATATGGGGTGTGGGGTTGGGTGTGAAATATGTGTAGGGGGGAATTTGTGAAGGTGTGGGTGTCTGTGGGGGTGTGTGGGGGATTTGGAGCTGGGACAGGGTGCTCCACAGGGGGTTCAGGAGCCCAGGGAGGGGTCGCCTCCACATCCAGGCAGGATGCAGGGTACCGTGGATCAGAAGTGAGGGGCGGCAGCAGGCCTGGGGTGACCGTTGCTTAGAAGATAGGAGAAGGGGCGGGACACAGGCATATCACTTCCCCTTCATCACATTATCCCACCACAGATGTCCTCTTTTTTGAAACTGGAAAGATGGTAACCCTCCAGGAATGCAGCCCAGCAGTATGTAGAGCAGGACTCAGCAGGTAAGTCTGTGGAGGGAAAAACATGGGAGGAGGAGTTAAGGGGCAGGGAGACAGATCAAGGCCCCATGGTGAGGGAGAGAATGGGGAAAGAGCAGGGGCTGGAGCGGTTCATGGGATGGAGCCATGGTCAAGGGTGTAGCTGGCAGGCAACTTCCTGCCACTGCATACACCCCTGCTGCTGCGCACACTCCTGGAGGTGGCAGCAGGGGCATGTACTCCCAGATTTGTGCATGGGAAAGAGGCAGGCTGCTTGCTGTAAGCTGCAGATTTTTCACTCTGGTGCCTTTGCTCCAGAAGCCACACACTGGCCATGCTGCCCTTTCTGCCTTACTGGCGGTGGGAGGCAGAACATTGTGTTGTGTGGTTCCTGGGGCAAAGGTAGCAGGGTGCAGAGCCCCAGCCTAAAGCAGGCAGCCTACCTCTGCCTCAAGCACAAATCTGGGGGGGGCACATGTCCCCTCCATGCCTTCCCCAGGGCTGCGCACATCAGCTGGGAGCCATCCTCCTGCTGTACCCCTGGATAAGCATGCACTTTAATCCCAATTAATTGACAGTCCTAATTATTACATATTATTTTTGAATAACTGACATTTTTATTCCTCTTCCATTGAGTACTTTAAAAAAAGCTGTTAATTCTCATTTAAAGTTAGCTTTTTTCTTTGAATTTTTCTAAGTCCTGTCAATACTTAAAGAGGCTTAAATTCTAATAAAGAAAAATTAGGCTTATTGAATATGGCAGCCCAGGGTATCAAAACAAATAATGAACTCCTGGCAACATAACTTATTCTCCTGAAAAAGCCTCATAATCACCACCATTATTTATAACCCCATGTAAAGTTTAGCTTGAGGTAAGTAAAATTTGTTTCACAATACTAGCTAAGCCATGAAAGGGTTGTAAAGATTTTGCCCTTTATAACTTTTCATCCAAGTGGTTTTTTTTTTTTCAAATGGTAATGGAATGTCGTGTAGGGTTTTAAGAAAGCTGTATTAAAACTGGAATAGGTGAAGAAAAGAAATAGTGGGATAATGAAGGGAATGGAAAGCCTAGTGTACAAAAGGAAACTAAAAGCACTTGCATTGTTTGGTCTAGGAAAATGAAGGCTGAAGGGTGAGATATGATTGCTCTCTATAAATACTTCAGGGAATATACACCAGTAAGGGGAGGAGTATTTCTAACCATCAGAAAATTAATATCTGGAATAACCTTATAATACTTGCTCTGAGACAAAAAAAATAACCTATTTTGATGTAGCTTGATATATTTATAAAAATGATTAAAAGATTGCTTAAGGTGGATGAGGTAGACTAGATGTAATGACTCCAAAAACTTTCTAATTGTGTGTTCTTATAATACTTCATTTGCCATTTCTACTAGTACAATGGCCACCCTTAAGAAAATTCCAATTATGCCTTAGATATATAAATACAGTGATAATATTTTAGCTTCTAATTCAAAATAAGTTGATGTCCACCAGTCTAACCTGATTCTAATTGTATTATATTCTGGATATACATTAGTTTAACTGAGTTACCTGAGAATAGTGATTTAGTTAAATGAATACATATTTGTATGTGTAGACACATTGAAAAGGATGACAAAAAGAAAAAGATGCATATTTCAACTCGTGCAGTGAAAATAGAAATTTTCAAATGTTATCTATCTTTTTGGGACATGTCTTAGACAATAAATCTGATGTCATGATCATGATTGCCTAAGGAATAAATATAATAAAGAGAAAAATATTTCCTGCTATAAAGAAGGATTTTTTGGTAGTGACAGAAATAAACCCAAGGGGTTGAATAATGGAGAACTTGCTGGGCCAAAGAATCAAGCTGTAGAGGTAAATGAAATCTACTTGTAAGAAATAAGTGCTGTTAACCCCAGCTACTCCACGTAAATGCTTACATGAACGTCTAAGTTTTTAAAAGACTCTGTATGCCTACAATATAGGGTACATTTTTCTTCTTGGAGGATTTTTCTTCTTACTAGCCTGCATGCTTAATGGGTATGCTCTGCCAACCTATGCGTTTCAACAAAATTTGCAGTACTCACAATATTATTTCGATATGCAGATATTTCCTTTCTGTGAACATTAATAAAATTTGATTTATTTAATGTCTGCAGAAAGTGAACATAAATGAGATATATCATGGCACAAGCACATGCAATTTGAAATTCAGTACTTGGAGATTTTTTTTTGTGATGCCTGCACATCTCTAACAAAGAGGAAATGCTACAACACTGCTTCAAATCCAGAAAAATCTACTTACTGAAATAGTTCTGGGTAACATTTTACCTAGCAATACCTTATACAAAGCACATTGATAGCTCAAACATGAAACATATTTATTTCACTGAAATCAATATGGTAATTAAATCATTAAGGTCAGGTACAGACATTATTACACTTACACCAATCTAAATAATCTGAAATAAATCTAAAAATGGCAGAACCTGGTCTAAGATAGACTTGGATCAATATGCATCCAAATCTAATTGTTTTAAGTCAGACCAGTGAATCGAACTTCTGTACCAGATCCCTTATGAATTCAAGTTAGGTTACTGTCCACTAGTATCCCAGCCTCCTTTGTGGACCCCTGGTATCCTTCCTCTCTCAGGGAGATACTAGCACTCAGTCTGTGCTTGACTGCTTCAGCTGATTACCTAGTGGACCCCACCCCCAAGCTCTCCCAGATCTGAGCCAGCAGAGCCCTTCTCTCCAGCCCCTCCCAGACATCTGTCAGTGGGGGCAGGTAGGTGGGGTGGCGGTAGGGAATGGTAGTGTCTGTGTTCCTTACATGAGCTCTGAGACCTGGACACTGGCATCTGTGGGCTGCGCCCCCACATGCTGTCATAAAGTATTGCATGATGTCCACACACACATGACTGAGTCCAGGAGAACCCCCATGGTCAGGCCCAGGCCCATGGACCTGGCTCTGGCTGCTGCACACCCAGCCAGGGACCCCCATGCTGCTGTGCTCAGGCCCAGACCTGGCCCTGGCTCCCTCATACAATGTCTCAAAGATTAGAGACAGGCATTCTGCCACCCAGATCCCAGCGTGGACTGCCCCCACACCCCAGCAGGAGCTAGTGCAGGCAGCTGGTCAAAGTGGAAGGGGGCAGAACTTCAGGACTGGGCCAGCACTAAGACAACCTGGTGACCTCCACGACTTGGTCAATTATGGCAGGTATCTGGGCCATGGGCACCTGGGATACTGCAAGCCTTTTTAGGCACTAAGCTACAGGGTCCCAGATACTAGGGAAGTGGGCCACTGAGTATCCAAGCCAGGGCAAGCAGGTTTAGGGATGTGCTTCCCTGTACCCGGCAGCCAATCAGCTAGGCTCTTGGCTGCACTCTGAAAATCCTGCAAAGTCTGCTGGGAGGTATGGAAGAGAGCCCCCAACCTGCCAGCCTCAGCCAATGTAGGCAGCCTGCATGCCCACTCACCAAAGGGCAAACCTGTTTTCTATTCATTACCAATCTAACCCAGGCCACTTACAGAAAACTGCATAACTACCAATCCAACCTAGGTCATTTATGGAAAACTGCATTCCAACTCAGACTTTTTGAATATCTGTAGCTAGCCTTAGTGTACTGTATAAATCCATTAACTACATTATAAAGCAAATACAAAATTACCATCAAAATCTTCCCACTTGTATATAAAAAACAAAATATTTAACACCTCTATTACCAATAATCATAAATTATGTTCTTTCTGAAGTACTGGAACACACAACAGAAGATTTTAATAAAAACAAATTTTTCTGTTTTGTTTCATAGAACCTGTTTTGCTGGTTTGATGTTTCGCCCATAGGCTATAATGGGGAAGCATGATACTGCCTATAACGTTGTCATTTTTTGGAAGACTCATATGAAAACAGCAAAAATGGTAGCCCCTTCTGGGGGCATGAGTTCTGCCAAGTTTCCAAGAGATAGGTATAGGGGTTTCTGGGAAACTGCATCTCAAATCTCGAAAGCAAACCTCATGTCACTTGTAAGTGTGAAGGCACAGGATGGGAGGTGAAAACAGCAGGCAGGGTAGCCCTTCCTGAGGCCATGAAGCTTGCCAAGTTTAAAGGATATATGTGCACGGGTTTCTAGGAAACTGTACCTTAAGCTGCTGACAAACAAAACTTGTGACGTGTGACTGTGTGCATGTGTTAAGGAGCACCCTCACTGATGCTGGGGACTTTACACAACATGGTAGTGTACCCCAATGAGGTCTCCTCCTCCCCTATAGCCTCAGTCTGGTCCACCACTTTAAATAACAATATTTAATAACTTAGTAAGCAGCACAGTAGCATCAGCAGCATCTCAGGCAGCCAAATTGTCACAGTCAATATCAGAGCAGGCTTCACCCCTCTTCCCTTTCCCTCTCCTTACTTCCTGTTTCTCTGCAGGCAAGCCCAGCTTCAGCTTTGAAATTCAAAATGTTTTGAAACAAAAAAGTGTCAAAATAAAACAGCTAGCAAAATTTTGCACAGCCCTACCCAAAACTAAGTTTAATGTTGGGTCTGTCTTGCTACAAGGAGGCCAGCCTGAACCCAGCCCTAAGGCTCCTGGATGGCCACCTCTCTTCCCCCAGTGTGGGCTGCCTCTGTGGCAGCCCCTAGCTGCAGGCTATAAAAGCCATTTTGTGCCCTGGGGAATGCTGCACAGGAGCCTGGACAAGGCTGTTCTACTCCCTAGGAGCACTGCAGGCCTTGTGTGCTCCCCTGGACAGGACACAGGCAGCCTCTGCCTGGCCTGTCATTTATCCACAGCTGCTGCTTGTCCACAAGTGAGTGTTGCAAAGGACTGCAGCCTTTGCAACACCCACACGCTGCCTACCTGAGCACTGCCCCCCCCCAAGCATGAGCACTATGCTGCCACCACCCCACACTCTGTGCTCTCACCCAGCTGCAGCTTTGCCCCCATCCCTGCCACTTCCCTACCTGCTACCTAGAGTGACTGGGAGGTAGGGATAAGCGGAGAAGGTCCCTGGGGGCTGCAGCAGCAGCAGCAGCAACAGCCCAACTTGCTAGCCAGGCTGGGGCCTTCCTCCCTGAGTACGGGATCAAGGTGTGATAGGGTATGTTTGGGGTGAGGCGTGTACAAATGGGCATCTCACTCCTACCTTCATGGGTGATAGGGCTGGGCAGGGTACAATTCGTTGGTGGGCCCCACAGGCTGAATGAAAGGGCTCGGTGGGCCAAATCTGATCCACCGGCCTTATTTTTAATGCCCCTGCTCCATTATCAGTAATTGTGTCATGGTTTGTCTTCTTATATCACTTGGTCTAATGCTTGAGAGTACAAGAAGTATATCTCTGTGTGTGTAAGTTATGCAGCATAGTACGAGTCTCAGTGCACTGTTAAGTATAGTGTCAAGATTTTTAGTGTGACAACCTCTGGAGCACAATATTCTGGGGTACATACACAGTTGCAAGTACAATGGTTCTGAGCACTTTGAAATTGGCATTCCACATTGTGCTGACTAAACATCTTAAAGTAGCTACCCATGCAAAGACTTTACTGCTAACCTTCTGAGTGTGATGTTTATATGTAAGGGAATGGTCTAATGTGACTCTTATCTAGATTGGGATATGTTCATGGGAAAGGATGTAGTTGTTTATTCTGATATTCAGCATACACTTGACTTGACAATTGTCCAAGTGGAAGAGTGATAATACTGAATTAGTGATGCTCAGCTTTATGTGCCATTTGCGGAGATAGTCAGTGACACGTTTCAAGTCAGTACTCCTTGTCTTTTCCATTTCTGTCATGTCTATTCCTTGGGCTCCTATGGTAACATTGTATATCACTTCAATGGTGTATGTGGGAAGTCTGAGTTATATATATTCAAAATATATATATGTACTGGTGTTCACACTGACACTTGCAGGCTCCATTCTTCAGAGTGGTCATCCTAAACACAGCAAAAAAAAAAAAAAGATCTACAGTCAGGCCTTTAGATAACGCCATGTCTAATTTGAGGAATACCCATGATACCTACCTAGCCAAACTGAAAACTGCCTTTACCCATCAAGGACACTCCAGCAGAGAAATCAACCACATCATTCCACACTTGAACCAATAAGAAGAATCATCAAACAGTTACAAGCTATATCAAAAAGGACCAACTTTGAGAGAAAAATTTTCATCAACCTATGTCTACTGCCACAAAAATCAATACTTTTTACAATTAAACTATCAGAATCTATGGATGATACATATGTCTATGACAGAATGTGATATATCTTATCTAGTGCATAAAATGCCTTGATGAAAACTATGTGGGTGAAGCCAGACAAAAAACTATGCACCAGCATTCCAAGTCCTCCACTTCCTGGATAAATTATGTTCTTATGTAAAAGGGGCATGTAAGCAGTACCACAACTGGCTGCATTTTAAAATATGGTCCCTACTCTTTAGTTTCAAGGCATATTTCTAGGTGTTCACTTACCAGTATGGGTTCTGGGCTCTAGATTCCAAGTTCATGGAGATGGAAGTTCTTTGCAGTCATGATGACATAGACATCTCTTAGCACTGGGCTAAGGGGTGGGATTTCAGATACAGTCTTGTGGTCAATGTTTTGCAGTGGCTCCCCACTCAACCCAATGCATAACTCCCCTAAGCATTGCTCAGGGAATATAGGGCCCAATTCTGGATTTTAGATTTTAATCTTGGGGCAAGAATCTTAAATTTAAGGCATTGTAAATTGAGGGTGCTTAGATCCATTATTATTCTAGCCTATAAATCCCAGGCTTTCCCTTATGATTTATAATACTGAAAATATATATATAAAACTCAGGTGTATATATGTGTGCGTGTGTGTGCATGTGTGTGTGTGTGTGTGTATCTGTGTACATTCAACTATATTTATTTTAAACAGGTTCTTTCTGAATGTTTCAGGTCTAGATTGGAAAAAGAATAATCATGAAAGTTAACTTCTCTTACAAATTTTATTTGTCCTTGATATATTGCAAGACCAGTTATTCAATCAGTATTGCAAGATGAGTTCTTCTAGAGCCTTGGGTTTGTTAGGAAAGGATGTGGGGGGAATGAGATAATGAAATGATGAAAATTTTGAAAACATTTGTCCAGGTTTGGAGTAAAGAAAGTTTGGATTTTATCTAAGCTGTTTTGCACATCTCTAATTAGTATTTATTATCATTATCACTTTTTAAATGTAGGGCTAATTGAACCACACTACATTTATAAATCTCAATAGATAACTGCTCTCTGAAGGAACTCTGGTGATATTTTAAGGCATTAATAATCTGCCAGATTTGAACAGAAGCTTATGAAGCATTTGACGTTAACCTTTTTCATTTTAAGTTATTATGGTTAAATGGAAAAAACTTTTCTCAGGGGATATTCATTATTATCAGACACTTGAATTAGTATAGATACACCCACAGCTCAGAAAAAAAACCTGTTGAAATCACTATTTTTCTTCTTAGCAACTCTGAAGTTTCATAGTATCTGCTTAGCAAATCCATAAAGCTGTAAAATTTGATTAGTAATCCCTTTTCACTCCCTGAATCAGGTATTTACTGTTTTTGTTATTATGATCACAAATATACTATTTGGACCCAGAGGAAATTAATTCCATATCATTTTGCATACCTAAAGCCTAAACCAGGAACATTTTTGGAAATCCTCAGATCTTCAGAAATACTACACAGTTATTCTGGCTCATGGAGATGCATTCTAATCCTATTCTAATGGTTTTGCTTCTTTTTGTCTGTCTGCAGCATAACTATCTGCACACTGCTTTCAGAGCTTAACAAATCACTTGCCATGAAGGGGCAAAGTTTCCATTAGCTATGATGTATTTAGATATGTATTTTATGCATGAATAAAACAAATGAATCATCTTAATTAATGAAGTGCTATTTTTCCACCTTCTTTTGCCAGCTGCATCTGTCAGGAAAAGATTATAATAGTCACGGGTTATTTGTGGCATGACCAAAGTACAAAAATATTGTGTTTAAGACTGTAAATCTTATTCTTAAATGAGATTTAGAATTTCACCTCATGTATCTCAGCATGTATTATGGAAGAATGGTATGATGTATAAGAATATCTGAAAGAAGGATCATGAACATTTTTCAACACCCACACTTTTATTGGATTCTACTACTGATACAGATAAGAGCAGAAATTTTAATTTGGCAAAGGAACTAAGATTTGTTTCACTAGGTAGTCAAGAGTAGTTATTGGGTGCCCATAGTCAGGATTATTGTTTCTAGAAAAAGAAGGGTGATTCTCTCTTAATTAGGAGATAAATGTCTTGAAAAATCTCATAATATAGAGCTGAGATAGCAATATATAGTTCAGAATCTGGAAGAAAAGGGTATACCTATACGTAGACAAATAAGACCCCTACCACTAGGGATAGAAGTGCTGTGACAGAATATCCTCAAAGATTCATCATTTCACGAGTGATTTCATTATGAATCTGTAAATTGGTAAGCATAGCACATACATTAAAGTAAAATACTTACAAAAATAGTTTATCCATCAAGTTATAATAAGCATAAACACACACACTGGTTCCAAGACCTTCTTTTAAAACAGTTGATTAAACAGAGAGAAATAATTTTTTTAACACAATCAACCTACAGCTATTTTCTGATTTGGGTTATTTGATAACACCATTTTTAAAGGAGTAGCTTTACATTTATAGATTAATTTACAAATTCAAAACCATAAACCACACATGGTAAACACATAATTCACATAACAAATATATCTTCATTTTAGTGGTGGGACTCCACCCATGACTGGACCATGGGTTTAAATGACTATACACTGTACAGGAGAGATCAAGTAGAGAAAAGGGGCGGGGGCATAGCTCTCTATGTCAAGGAGAACTATGCATTCCTGCAAGCTGATCAGGATGGCTGGCTGGAGACCCTCTGGGTTAAAATCCTTGGAGAACACAACACAGAAGACACAATGGTGTGAGTCTATTACAGACCTCCCACCCAAAGGCAAGAGCTTGACCAGGAGTTCACCAGGGAATTGGCTGAGGCCGCATGCTCCAGATTCATGGTTGTCATAGGAAACATCAAGTACCCAGACATCTCATGGGAATAGTACTTGGCTAAATCTGAACGGTTGCAAAGCTTCCTTTCCTGCTTGGATGAACTCTATCTGACACAAGTGGTCTAATGGGCCAATGAAATGTAAAGCGCTGCTTGACCTGGTACTGGCAACTGGGAATGATCTAATCAGTGACCTAATGCTCGAAGAAAAGCTGCATGACAGTGACCGTGAGATGATCATCTTCACTGTCTGCTGCAAAGCTGGCAAGTCAATCAGCAATACAGAAGTCCTTGACATCAGGAAAGCCAACTTAGACAAGCTCAGGAGGTTTGTCAGTGAGGCCATAAGGGACCACAACCCCAAGGGAGGGGAGCTCAGGAAGAGTGGTTGCTCCTCAAGGGAGCAATTCTCGATTCACAAGCTAATAGTAACTAAAACTTTGGATGATGATGTCGCCATGGACGTAGTCGTTCTAGACTTTAAGACTCTGTCTCTCACCCAATCCTCATCAATAAATTTAGTGACTGTGGCATTGATGCCTACACAGTTAGATGGGTAAAAAAATGGCTGATGGGGCGCACCCAGAGAGTAGTGGTGAACAGGTTGTACTCAACCTGGCAAGGTGTGATCAGTGGGGGTCCCCCAGGACTTGGTCCTTGGGCCTGCACTGTTTAACATCTTTATCGGTGACTTGGACGACGGGGTGGAAAGCACGTTGTCCAAGTTTGCTGATGACACTAAGTTGTCGGGTGAGGTGGACACACTTGAAGGGAGAGAAAGTCTGCAAATAGATTTAGACAGACTACAAAAGTGGGCAGATGAGAATAGGAGGGGTTCAGTGTAGACAAATGCAGGGTACTATACCTTGGGAGAAGGAATCCACAGCATACATACAAGCTGGGGAATTCCTTTCTTCAAAGCACAGAGGTGGAAAGGGATCTTGGATTCATTATTGACTCCAAGATGAACATGAGCCAGCAATGTCAGACCACAGCCGTCAAGGCCGGCCAAACCTTGTCATACATCCAAAGATGCATCTTAAGCCAGTCCAGAGAGATGATACTCCCCATCTATGTGACCTTGGTCAGACCACAGTTGGAGTACTGCGTCCAATACTGGGTGCTGCACTTCAAAGGGGATGTGGCCAGCCTGGAGAGACTTCAGAGGAGGACCACCCATTTGGTGAGAGGGCAGCAGGACAGGCCCTTTAAGGAGAGACTAAGGGACCCGAACCTGTTCAGCCTTAACAAGAGGAGGCTGAGGGGGGACCTGGTGGCTGCTACAAACTCATCAGGGGAGATAAACAGCAAATAGGTAGAGCCCTTTTCCCAGCACCACCTGGGGTGATGAGGAAAAATGGTAATAAGTTGATGGAGAATAGGTTTACGTTAGTGATCAGAAGGCAATATTTTACAGTTAGGGTGGCCAAAATCTGGAACCGACTTTCCAGGGAAGTGGTCCTCACCCCTACCTTGGGGAAATTCAAGAGGAGGTTGGATGATCACCTGTCTGGGGTCTTGTGAACCCAGCATTCATTCGTGCCTGTGGCAGGGGGTCAGGCTAGATGTTCTGTTCAGGCCCTTCCTGACCCTAGCTACTATGAAATAGGGCCACCTGTAAGTTTATCAGGGGTGTTCACCAGGATCTGGGATGACAAGTTTGAACACTTATAAATTCCAGCAAGACCACTTCAGGCTGAACATAAGGAAGAATTCTTCACTGTCTGAGCCCCCAAGGTCTGGAATTGCCTGCCACCAAAGGTGGTTCATGCACCTACATTGAATGCCTTCAAGAGAAATTTATATATTTATCTTGCTGGGATCCTATGACCCCAGATGACTTCCTGCCCCTTGGGCAGGGGGCTGGACTCAATGATCCTCCAAGGTCCCTTCCAGCCCTTATGTCTATGAAATCTATGAAATGACTTCAGTAAAATTGAGTTCCCAGTAGCAGAGTAGTAAATCACTGGAACAGAATACACAGAGAGGTTGTGGAATCTCCATCCTTGGAGGTTTTTAAGACCCTACTGGATAAAGCCTTGGCTGGGATGATCTAGCTGGCGATGGTCCTGCTAGCAAGGGACTAGATTAGATACCCACCTGAGGTCCCTTCCAAACCTAATTTTCTGTGATTCGAAAGTTATATATTGTCCACTGTGCTGTCCTCACTTCACATGTTCCCATTAATGCTATTTTGAGCTATGAATGAAGATCAAATTCTGTATAAAGTCCTTAAAGCAAGGGACAACTAAACATTTACCTTTTTTTGACTGACTTTCACATAAGTGGGAGTGGCTGGATGCTCAGATACATCAATTTCAAGCTTGATTTGGCCCAAAAGCTAGGTTATCTGGGTTAGGGTTGGGAGAACAGGGCAACAGCCTCAGGAATTGACTTAGTGGGGGTACCAAAATGAAGATGTCCCTTCCTCTCAGAATGGAGTTTGACCTGCCACAGTGGTAGCAGCAACCATGGAGGTGTTGTCCAAGTTGGAGCACTTTTGTGCTGGACTACTGTAGTTGCCCCTTCTGCATTCATAGTTTCATAGTTTCATAGTAACTAGGGTCAGAAGGAGCCTAGAGCAGGCCATCTAGTCTGACCCCCTGCCAATGGCAGGAACAAATGCTGGGGTCACAGGACCCCAGCCAAGTACCTATCTAATCTACTCTTGAA
>JAGPOW010001338.1:35254480-35269152 GCA_030014935.1 Caiman crocodilus | reverse complement strand
GAGCATCATCCCTGATGCCGGCCCATCACAGATGTGCTCCTTGATAATCTTCTCAAAGAGTTTCCCCAGGATTGAGGTAAGACTGATGGGCCTATAGTTGCCCGGGTCCTCCCTGCTCCCTTTTTTAAAGATAGGGACCACACTGGCTATCTTCCAATCATCTGGCACCTGGCCCAAGCACCACAAGTACTCGTAAAGCTGTGACAAGGGCCCAACAATAATCCCTGCTATCTCTCTCAACATCCTGGGCTGCAGAGCATCTGGACCTGCTGACTTGAACATGTCCAGCCCCTCCATAAGTACTATAAACCTGTGTCATAATTTGTGTTTGCATACTATATCTAGAGGTGAATGCATAATAATTTAAAAATAAATTCTTAGTCTTGTATATTGGGAATCAGGAGCTGAGGGAGCAGGGCACATGTGTGCCACACACGCACATGTGCCTCCTTATCTTGGCAGTGGAGGCAGCAGTAGCAGGCGGTGAATGATGGCGGCAAT
The DNA here is from genome assembly GCA_030014935.1 of Caiman crocodilus. Lineage (NCBI taxonomy): Eukaryota > Metazoa > Chordata > Crocodylia > Alligatoridae > Caiman > Caiman crocodilus. Next base: position 35,268,651 of record JAGPOW010001338.1, on the reverse strand, counting down.
AGCAGAGGGGGCAGCAACAGCTGATTTCCCTCTAAGGTAAGTGGGGCAGAGGGTAGAACGCAGCTGAGGTGGATATGAAGGGAAAGCCCTTTGAAGCCTTCTTACCTCTCCCGACAGGGAACCATGTTTCTGACCCACGCGCGGGCCACACTTGTGAACAGTGCACACAAACAGGTATGCCTTGAATGCACGGCATTTGCACCTGCATTTCCATAAGATGGGCATGAGGTAGCAGCCCAGAAGAGCACCTCCAACAAGTGAGAGAGCAGTAGATGCAGCTCTGCAGACATGGTGCAGACACGGAGCACCGCTGCCAGGGGCCTTGCCCTGGCGCTGCCACCTGCCATGGGCTCTTCTGAGGCCTCCACCCAGACAGACCTCTTGGCAGGGTTGGCAGCCCCTGGTCACCCTGTCTGTGGGGTGGGGTTTGGTGGGGTCCTGGGGAGGGGCTGGTGGTCCCCCTGTCTGTCCCTCTTGTGCCCGGCTTAGGGCCATGGAGGAGCCAGTGAGGGAGTTCCAGGCTGAGGTGAGCAGGTTGAGGGGGATCCAGAATGCAGAGGATGAAATTGATGCCTATTTCTGTTCTCTGCAGGTCCAGTCACCCACTGTACAGCCCCCACAGGAGACGCGTCCAATGCAGGAGTGGCAGAAGGTGTCCACATCCAGAGCTGCACAGCCTAGAGTGGTGAAAGCTCCCCAGGTACCCCTGGGGAACAGGTTTGAGGTGACAGAGGAAGACATTGCAAAGGTCTCCAGCAAGGATGATGCCACTCCCCATGCAACAAGGAATGGGCAGATATCGAACACCAGCAGGAAGAAACGCCGGGTCCTCATCATCGGAGACTCCATCCTATGAAGGCTGGAAGGTCCCATCTGCCAGTCTGACCCCATGACGTGGGAGGTCTGCTTCACGCCTGGGGCTTGGGTTCAGGACATCACAAAGAGGATCCCGGCCTACATCCAACCTCCAGACCAGTACCCCATGGTTGTCATCCACATGGGAATGAATGATGCAGCCGGGGGAAACCCTAACTGCATTATGAATACTTCGAGGCTCCTGAGGCCAAGCTTAAGGAGACAAGGGCACAGGTGGTATTCTCCTCTTTCCTTCCAGTTAGTAGGCGGGGAGAGCAACACAAGACCTGCATTGGTGAGGTCAACTGGCGCTTATGGAGATGGTGCCACCAGGTAAGACTTGGGTTCCTAGATAATGACCCATGCTTTCAGGCAGGAGACTTGCTGGGGTGGGGTGGGATGGGCTTCACCTCTCTCCTAAAGGCAAGTGTGTCTTCTCTTTCAGGTGCCTGAACTTGTACGGTGAGTTTTAAATTAGCCTTGTGGGGGGAGGGGGCCACAGAAAGATGAGGAGATGCCACCTGAGTAAGAGAGGTGACACGTGCAAGGAGTGCCCAGGTAAGAAACAGGGGTCCAGATAGCCTTCCAAATTGGGGCGTGGCAAGCATAGCTATGCAAGGCCTTAAATGCCTGTATACCAATGCTCAGAGTATGGGGAACGAACAGGAGGAACTCACCCTCAGAATAGCCAGTTCAAACCCAGACATAGTAGGGCTTACAGAAACATGGTAGGATTCATCCCATGACTGGGCAGTTAGCATTAGGGACTATAGGCTTTACAGGTGGGATAGAGAAGAAAGGAAGGGAGGGGGTGTGGCGCTCTATGTCAAAGAGCAATACACATCCTCTGTCAGCAAAATGGGATCAGAGGAGGGGCAAGCTGAAGTACTCTGGGTCAAGATAAAAGAGGATTGTGGGGAGAGGGATTTAACAGTGGGGGTCTACTAAAGACCCCCCAACCAAGGGGAGGAGGTGGACCAGGAATTTTTGGGCCAGCTTGCAGAGGCACTTAAGGCAAGAGATGTGGTTGTCATGGGTGATTTAAAATACCTGGACATCTGCTGGGAGGAACAATCAGCCAGGTTGGACCATTCCAGGAGGTTCCTGGCTGAGATACAGGACCTCCGCATAACCCAGGAGGTACACAGTCCCACCAGAGGAAATGCCCTGTTGGACCTGGTCCTGGCCACAGGCGATGATCTGGTAAGGGGGCTTCAGGTCCTTGACCACCTGGGTCATAGCAATCATCACTTGATGGAATTCATCATCCAGCACAAGGTGTCAAGGGCCTGCAGCAAGGCAGTAGCCCTAGACCTTAAGAAGGCCAACTTCAACAAGTTGAGGAGATTGGTGGGAGAAGCGCTGGGGTTCTTGAGGACAGGGAATTCAGTGCCCAAGATGAGTGGTCATTCCTTAAGGAAATGATACTCAAGGACCAAGGGGTGACAATCCCAACAAGAAGCAAGAGGGGCAAGAGTGCCCAAAAGCCTCCCTGGCTCACCAAGGACATCTGGGAATGCCTGGTTGCCAAAAAGGCGGCGTACACCTGGTGGGGGGGGTGGCTATCTCCAAAGAGAAGTATACCTCCACTGCTCGGACTTGTAGGGGGTGCTGTTAGGAAAGCTAAGGCAGACATAGAGCTAGGACTAGCATCCAAGATCAAAGATAATAAAAAGTCCTTTTTTCAAACATATAGGGAGGATGAAGAAGGCACCGGGAAATGTGGGGTCCCTGGAAGATGTGCTGGGCAATCTGGTGGTTGTACCAGAGCAGAAGGCAAGGCTCTTTAACAAATTCTTCACCTCCGTTTTCTTGTGCAGGGACCGGGACCCCACCCTGTGTATCAAGACAGACTTGAGGGGAACTCCTCAAGACCTAAGGTTGAGGAGCACCAGGTTAGAGAATCAAGCACCGTAACACAAATCATGATGAAAAATTTTTGTAAGAAAATTAAAATACGTTATAGTAGCTGTTTGACTTTTACTTTACAATCAGATTTTTATATTTCTAAAATGGCAACCCTGCCTCCCAAAAGGAGTAGTTTTGGAGGCAAAGGGAGAGACTTTTGTTGGCAAAGATCAAAGTTTAGAGGTAGGACTTCCAGTCCCAAGATGGCAACTAGGGACAGGGCATTTTTCAAAGGGAAGGGCTACCCATGTGGCCCTTGACAGCTGACTAGAAATCAATAAGCAGCTCTCCACCTGAAATAATTTGCCTGGCCCTGCAATACAGGCACCAGCTGTTAACTGAAGAACTGAATAGATAGAGGCTTAAAAGGCTTAGAAGTCATAAACCATTTATATATGAAGCCCACAATCTCCTGGAAGAGATTGGGGATACTGAACCAAACTGATGGGAAGCAATGGAGTGGGCCAACTGCTGGAAAAGGTCAGATCTATTCCTTCGGTGTTTTATACCAACACCAAATGAGTCTCCCATTGGGTATGACCTTGACAGAGAAGCGTGGGTCAAGCTGAATAGACACAGATCTGGATACGAATGCTTCAGACTAACACATCACAAAGTGAACATCTTGGAAAGCCTCTTGTGTGAATGCAATGTCCAATAAAACAGTACAGAACTTAATCAAAAGCTGCAATCTTTATAAATGCCCAGATGGGGTAGATGGAATCCACACATTGAACAATAATACCAGACAATGTCTTTTATATTTGGAAATTGATGTCTGAAGTCATGCAAAAGAAGAAGAGTGATTGCTGGTTTTGTAGAGTAAATGTGATGTGGTAAGTGTGATGATCCATGTGTTTTTTCTATATAACGGTTTGTAGGATGCCACCCTGGATGTGGATTGTGGTATATTAGGAAGCTGAGGCTAGCGTAGGAGTATTCCAGAGAGAATTTGATTGAATGGTAGTAATTGTTAAATCTGAGGTAGAAGTTAATAAATGAGTCTAAGTGTTCAGTCATGGGGATGAAAATATCATCTATGTAACACAAGTATACTGCAAGTTCAGTGGCAGAGGTTTGTAAAAATTCCATGCCCAGGTGATTCCTGAAGAGGTTGGTATATCGGGGAGCCATCATTCTGTCCATAGATATGCCAATGGTTTGGAGAAAGTGTTGTTTATTGAAAATGAAATTGTTGTGGGTGAGGATGAAATAAATTATTTGTGTAATGTGGCATGGATGAAAATCTGAATGTAATCTGTTTTCTTGTAAGTATTTTAGGCTGGCAACTGTGCCTTCATAGGATATCAGTATAAAGGTTGGTAGCATCCATGTTTGCAAGTACAGCCTTCTTAGGGAGGTGGCTAATGTTCTAGATCTTCTTAAGGAAGTCTGTTCTGCCTTGTAAAAAAACTTACTCTTTCAGTGACAAGTGGTCTCAGGATGGTTTCTTCAGTGAGTACAACATTTGAATGTGATGGATCTGAAGTAGAAATAGGGTTAATTTTCACCTTATAGACTAACCAAAATTGATAGATGGATGGATGTGTGTGTGCACATATGAACAGCATATCACACAAGCTTTTGTGAGCTGAAACTTACATCATCAGATTCTGTGAGAGGACATGCACAAAGAATTGTATGGGAAATAAAGATGAATTTGAATATAAAAGGCAGGAGGGAGAAGGTCTACTAGAAATTACTTTTGTTATGAATCTATAGGAGCATACTCCTCTTAATCTAAAACCATAGACACTATTGCAGTGATTCCAAACCAGGGTGCCAGGGCTGCAGTGTGCTGCTCAACATTAACACTACCAGGTGTACAGACCCCTAAATATGATGAACAAGATAAACTATGAGATTTCAAATAAGAATCTACGGTGTCAAAAACATTCTAACAATGCTGTCATCTTTCTGAATTTGCTGCAACATAATTATTCTATTATTTTTCTATAGTAAAAAAAAAGAGTTTAAGTAGAGAGCTGGCATTTTCCAAGGGGTGCCTTAGTTCTAAAAAGGTTGATAACCACTTTTCTATTGTTTGAGTTAAAGCTCTTGACTCTCTTACCCAGCACTGTACCATGACTCTTTCGTACATGTTGCTTATGTGTGAATAAGACAGATCGGGCATCGTAACAAATAGTAACCCATTGCTTTAACTCTTATGAAAACATCTTGAGAGATTTTGTTGTAAGGAGCCAAGCCAGTGAGAGACGGAGCTGGAGGGATGGAAGTGAGCCAGGCTGGGAATCAAGGTTCAAGCCCCAGAACAATTAATGTTTATGTTAGGACCAATTAGGTTGTTGTTTTGGGTTGGAGTTTCTTGACCGGTGGACAGGCTTGTGGATACAAAAGAGGAGAAGAAGCACATGTGTGGGGGGTGTCTGAGTGGCACTCACCACTCTAAGCAACAGAAGCTATCCCCAAGCAAAAGGGACTGAGGCTAGCGGGGTGTAATTGGAGCTTTGGAAGGGTTGCTGCCAGGTCAGGGCTCATGCTCAGGTCAGGGCTCTCTCCAGCTCCTCTCCGCCACCCCAGTCGCAATGCTTGCCGAGCTTTTTAAACTTTCCCGCGGCGGCCGCGCCGACTGCCGTGATTGTCTCCGTTTCCCAGCTTGTTAGTACTAACTGCTTAAACGAGCGGCAGGGACACGGCTCGCACGGCTGTAATGGCGTCTACCGCAGCTGCTCCTGTTTTTCTTCTCCCGGCTCTATCTCTTTAGGTAAGTGGTCTTTCTTTCTTCTTTTACTGACCCCTGGGGCCCTTCCTGTATTCCTAATGGTGGCGTGCCGCCGTCACACCAATTAATTATGATGTAATGCAAACCACCATGGATGGCTAAGTCCAGTATACATTTTCATTCTATCGGGCCATACAAAACATCAGCAACAAAAAAGTCAGAAAAGCCATCTTTTCTGATTCAATAGAATACACTGTTGATAACCTCAGGAATTTAAAACACACTCCAATTCTTGGAATCTTCCTTGTCTTTTGCCTACAGTTTTTATATCATCTATACATCGACAACCTGAATAATAAAAACATCATTGTGAAAAATATATGCAACACATTGTGTTCTATATAGTAACAATTATGTATATTGTTCCATAATTATGATTCCAACTCCTATAAGCCTACTGTAAATCAAAGTGATTGGAATATGGACTAACATATTTTTATAAAACTAAATTCTGGACAAATATTCCAGGAAAATGTATAAGTTCACATGGTAACGATTAGAGTACCATAGTTCACAGGAATGATACTGATTCATTTTTTTAAATCATCAAAATCTTTGTAATAGCTGGATGGTTCTATTGACAGTGTATAAAGCAACTAGAAAATAGCTTGCTATTTTCACAGCAGATAACAGTAAACCAATGCTGAAAGTGACTATTTTTATTTAGTGCTCGCTCACTCAGGCTATGTCCAGACAAGTGTGGACATTTGGTTCCCTGAGGACAACTATCAGTGGGACACCTTGTGTCACTACTATTTGTCCTTGTGTCACTACTATATGCCACCCACCCTCTAGCACACAGCAGGTTATCCCAGGTGGGATAAGACAGTCTGGGGCTAGCAATTGTGCTGGCCCCAGCAGCATTACTTTGGGTCCTGGGGGGCCGTTTTTTTTTTTTTGACCCCTGGATCTCAAGAGGTAAAAAACCCCCAACAACCCTGTGCTGCAAAGCAGCAGTGCAGGAAATGCCTAAATGTATGTTGAATTGTGCTGCAGACAGGCCTGTGGTATTGCATGCTGCATAGCTGTACTCATCTAGATGTCTCCTTAGAGTCCTTTACTTCTGACCAATGAAAATTTTGACTGTGTTTTGCATGAAACTTCATTTTTATATATCACTTATATTTATTATGTGAGACACCCCAAGGAAAAACAAAGCATTTTATAAACCAGATAAACAGGCCAGATTTTAGCAGGGTGTTCTATATAACGATGCACCAGGAAACCAGGAAAGTATGAGCAAAAACAGGGCAGGAGTTTTCTAGTCCAATCATACTTTAGGTCTTCTTTTACCTATTAGGCATCTGAATGGTGTTTACAGGACTCTTAAAGCTTTTGTCAAATAGCTTATTCCACCCTAGGCATCATTTCCAAATTGCTCAAATCCCTAGATTTCTTATACATCTCCTTCCTTTTGAACATAAAAGGTTCTGGAGTGACTCTGCTAGGTATGCTATGTATGCTTAGAAATATTTCAGAACAAGTAACTAGGCATCTATGTCAACCTAACTTGAACCCATATATCCACTTCAAAAGAGACTACTCAACCCAGCAGTTGACCCACAGGCTGCCCAGTGGCTCAGCTTTTGGGGGAAGGGGATTGAAGGATGTTCTCAACCTTGCTGGGTGCTACCTTGATGAATGGGAAGTGTGAGGTGTTGGTTCAAAATGTCTCAGCGAGAGGGGACCTTTAATCTAGGAATGTACCTTAATCACTGGACCACTGAACAAATTGTGGGCTTGATCACCAAGGAAACAAAGGTGAGCCCTTCTCTTTTAATTATAATGAAATCAGTGCTGATGTCCATCAGGTAGATGCACTGGCTCAGGAAAATATTTGTTCTGAGGAGCTGGATCCATCTTACCAAGTCAATTTGAAATAATAAAAGAACTCCGAAGGGCCCTGTGTTAAGCATGATTACTTTTCAGAACTAATGTTCTTTTTTCATAAGTGGAGGTTAAGTACTTAGACATCTAGCAAATGGAATAGGTTCTGGGTCCATGTGTTCCCATGATAACATAGAGAAATTGAAGGGTCCTTAGTGTTGTACGCTAGGGCATACAGTATTTTAAAAACAAGCAGAATCATTATTAGGGGACAAGGCAATGTGCCATGTTTATTAAATACATTAAATCCACATTCATACACACATAGACACAGACACACAAACAGTTCTATAGCTGTTAACATGTTACCAGTTCTTAGTTGCTCAAGACAATTTAGTGGCCAGCTAAGTTGAACAAGAGGATGGACCTGGGCTTCCGTCAGATGTGTACCAATGCTCCTAGTTATTGTGCAGAACATACCCAATTTCTTGCTGCTAAGTCTTCCCTTTGATTGGGGGCATCAAGTCTTTGTTCAAGCTCATAGTGTTGATCTATCCTGACCTGTGGTCAGGCTCATATTTATCATAGTTCTAGGTGCCATTTGTTTACCACATTCCTTTGTTATTGCTGAAACAGGCCGTGTTCAGCACAAATGGGACCTCTGACCTTAAAAAACTATAGCAGAGTTGTCAATCAGATCGTGTCCAACACAGGTTGGACCTCTGACTCTAACTGAATTTGAATCACAGTAAAGTCTTCAGTCTTGTCCCTCTTGATGTGCTGTTCCTGTTTTAGGGTTAGGCTTTGCTGCATCTGCAATCTTGAACTATGGGAGCATGAGGTCATTGTGATCTTTGGTTAGTAAAACAGACCTTCCTTCACATACATACCACATACATGTCACATTCAAACAAAATAGCATCACATGTATGCTAAGTTACATAAAGCTAAATAATAAAAAGATATAAATGGATACAATAAAATTAATGTAAGTGATTATACAAAATCAACTTCAACTTGACACTCAAGAAGCCTGGTAAAAGACAGCATAGACCAGTTGTTCTCAACCTTTTCAGGCTCAAGGGACACCTGCATAAGCTTTGTGAATTGAGTGGCACACCATTTCAAATTTCATAACAAATTAATTATATTGTTTATCATCCTTGCAAAGGAACCAAGAGGAGAGGAGAGGAAGGGGTGGGGGAGATGGTCCTAAGCGGTCCATATATTTTCGCATATATTTTTGATAGATAGCACTCAATGCTCACCCCTTCTGAGACATCATCTGCCACTAGCAAGAATAATCTAGACATGTGACCTGCTTAAAATTGTACATCAGTTCTGTTTTTGATATGTATATCTGAGCTTACCTACTCGGAGACTGGGTGATGGAATCTCTGTATTGCCCCAGAATTCTAACTCTATGGACAGGCCTACACATCACCGTATGGCAATGTAGCAACATACACTATGGTGACATCGTTATCATGTGTGTCTATTCATGATCGCCAACTACATGGTCACCATAGCGGTGCACTCCCTGTATATCACACCACTACAGCAACATAGTGGCTAAATCTAACCATGCACCATGCTCAGTGTACATTAACCGCCCACACTGTACTGTGCTTTAGTAATTGCAAAAGGAATTACTAATGTATGGTACCATAGCCACATTGCTGTACGGCAACGTGTAGGTGGGCCTTATGGCATATAAAGGAAGAACTTCATATATTGGTAGAATGCAGAAGTAGATAAACACTGATAGCATAATGCAGGCAACTGAAATGGCAGAGAAATAGAAAAAAAAACCCAGATGTTATCTACATTGAAAGCAAATGTAGTGTGAATATCCGGTACCCTATTTGTATTTTCTAAACTGAAAATTTTGTTTTTCCTGTTCAAGAATGAACTCTCTTCTCTGTTTATCAATAGCAGACACTTAGAAAAATAGGTTAAGTGAAGGTTATTGAAAGTTATCTACCATTTTGTCTCTTTCCTATATTTTCTCTTTTAGTTACTGAACAGGAAGCTAAATTGATAATACTACTTTCTGGGGGAGTGGTGGAACAGTTTACCCAATATTTAATTATTCAAGGATCAACAGGGTATTCTTACTACTAACATTGCCAGGTAAAGTTGATTATCCTTTAATATGTCATGAAAGTTCAATGTTATGGAAGCAAGTGTAACAAAATATTAAGTTAATACAGTAATAACTTTAAAGAATGAAAGCATTCATAATAATTCAAAACATTCTATTCTTTTCTACTGGATAATAATCTAGTTTAAAAAAAAATGCTGTAATGAACCATGATGTATTTGCATTTCAAAACAATGATACTGACAGAAATGAAAAAAATATTTCACAATTCACATTTTTTGTTAGATCAGATAAGACTTGAATCTTTATTATAGTGTCACCTGGTAGTGCCTGTATACTTAAACAGCTGTTACTATTTTCCTATAGCTCCATTAAAGTCGTGATCCATACACATCTTACCTGTTAAAAAAAAAATCATTTTCAGCTGCAACTTGACATACTAAATTAAGCTTGATCCTAGAAGGCACTTTTTCCTTCCAAATGGTGTTCTGGGCCACGTCCACACATGCAAGCATGTGAGCTTGCAGCAGCTAAAATAGAAGTGGTACAAATTTGAGCCAGGGCTTTTTGCCTCAGCTCATGTGCTTAGACATGAACTTTGGTGTGGAACAAATTGTGCCACTTGGGGTAAAATAACCCTGCCTGGCTCTGCCTGGATCTGCAGGCAGGGGGAGCTAGAGTCTGGAGCCAGCACCTGTACTGTCCCCAGCTGTATAAAAAGCTGCCCTGTCTTGGCCCCATCCATACAAAAAGTTGCCCTGACAAGCAGCTTGGGGCTACTCACTCTCTGGAGCTTCCAGGGCCCAGCCAATTGATACCTGGCGACACTACCCCTTGTGCCAGCTGGACTGCTGCAGCAGCATCTCAAATCCATTTTTTAAAATACCCCCAAATTCATGTCCTTCCACATTTAAAACAAAAAGCCACTCTATACACACACATCTAGAGAGAAAGAGACCGTGAAAAGTTGGGTAATACTTTATTGGCATATTTACAATGTTAAAACAATTTGAAAGCCTACTATTGTGCTTATCATGAAAAAATAAATTCTAAATACCAATATGTGTTGATGTGTGCTTTTGTTTTTTTCATACATGATGGGTGTGTGATGGGGGATGTGGTGTTTGTAGAAAGGGGGTGATAAGGCGTGTGGGGGAAGGTGGGTAGGTGGATGTGTGTTGGTCCATGGGTAGGAGTTGAGCAATTGTTGGGGGCACTGTGGGTGTGGGGGACCTTGTGTGGGGGCTGCTTAGGAAGGGTAGGTCCCCTGGCCCCCACAGGATGCAGGCCCCCCAGCACATGGAATGTCCCCCTACCCAGAGTCCCAGCTGTCCCCTGGAGGGCCACAGCCCCTATCCCTCGCAAGGTCCCAGCCCCTCTGCCCAGGGTCCCAGGCACCCTGGAGGCTCCCCCACCGAGGGTCCCAGCTCCCACCTGGATAGCCACAGCCCCGATCCCCCACAGGACCCCAGGCCTTCTGCCCAGGGCCCATAACTAACCTTTAAAAGCAGCAGCAGAGGGACCATGCGCTGAGCCCAGTCTGGTTCTGCCAGCCCTGGGGCAGCTCTTGCCACCCAGCTGGGCTGGTCTTGTGGCAGCAGGACCCAGTGGGGCATGCAAGGACCACATGCCAGGCCCAGCTGGGTTCTGGGCCCCTTCTGCAGCCAAGCCAGGCTGGGCTTATATCCCTGAGGCTTGTTAGTCCAGGTTTGCACCAGAATGGGTCACATGGTTCTGGGAGGTGCATACAGGAGGCACACCTCCTAGAGCCCTGTGACCTGCTCCAGTGCAAGTCCAGATTAGTGAGCCACCTGGGGCTGGGCCAGGTCCTCAATGCCCCCCGAGGCACAGTGGGGAGAGGTGGGAGCCAGCCCTGGGGCCTAGCCCATGCTGACAGGAGCCAGCATATCATGCGGTTCCCACATGCTATGACAGGTCCTTCCTATAGCTGCAGGACCAGGCCCAGCACGCAGGGACCACGTGGAGCTAAGCCAGGTTCTGCTGGCCCTGAGGCTGCTCATGCCACCTGGTAGCTGGGCTGCATGACCAGCCCCAAGGCTAGCAGGACCCAGCTCAGCTCTGTGTGGTCTCTGTGCACTGGGCCAAGCCAGGCAACATGAGCTGCCTGGGGTCGGCAACATGCAGCTCAGCTCTGCACAGTCCCTGCGTGCTGGACTGGGCTGGGCCAGGAAACACAAGCCAGTGGGGACCAGCGGGATGCAGCTTGGCTCCACACAGTCCCTACGTGCCAGTCTGGGCCCAGGAACACGAGCCAGGAACACGCAGCTCATGCTCCTGGGCCCAACCCAGTGTGCAGGGGTCGCACAGAGCTGAGCTGCATCCTGCTGGCCGCAGGTGGCTCATGTTCTTCAGCCTGACCTGGACTGGCACATGGGGACCACGCGGAGCTAAGCCAGGTCCTGCCAGCCTTGGGGCTGCTTATGCCGCTCAGCTAACAGGCGGCACAAGCAGCCCCAGGACCAGCAGGACTTGGCTCAACTCCATGCGGTCCCTGCACACCGGCCCAGGTCCTGAAGCTAAAGGAAGGGCCTGACCACAGCAGGACCCAGCATGACACGCAGGAACCACATGCCACACCACTTCCTGTCAGTATGGGCGGCTCCAGGGCCAGCTCCTGTCTCTGCCTCCTGTGCCTGTGAGAGGCATGAGGACCTGGCCCAGCCCCAGCCCCATGTGGCTTGCTATTCTGGCCTTGCACCAGAGCGGGTCACAGGACTCCCGGCACCCCCCGGCAGCCCAAGGGAAATCCCCCCTACCACTCTCCAAATGCTCTCACACCTGCCACCCCTTGCCCCCCTTGACACACATGAAACCCCCCACCCAACTTACCTTGGACAGCACCAAGGGCAGCAGGAACACCAAAGAGACACTCTGGCCAAAACTAGAGCATCTGCTTTGAAGGACTGGATCCAGGCATGGTCTTGAACCATGCCTTGCCCCGCCCCATTGCGGAGCAGTTTTTTTAGACCCCTGGATATTTTTTCATAGATTCATAGATGTTAGGTTGGGAAGGGACCACAATAGATCATCGAGTCTGACCACTTGCATAGGCAGGAAAGAGTGCTGGGTCTAGATGACCCCAGCTAGAGGCCTATCTAACCTCCTCTTGAAGACTCCCAGGGTAGGGGAGAGCACCACCTCCCTTGGGAGCCCATTCCAGACCTTGGCCACTCTAACTGTGAAGAAATTTCTCCTAATGTCCAATCTCAATCTGCTCTTTGCTAGCTTGTGGCCATTATTTCTTGTAACCCCCGGGGGCACCTTGGTGAATAAATACCCAACAATTCCCTTCTGTGCCCCCATGATGAACTTATAAGCAGCCACAAGATCGCCTCCCAATCTTCTTTTGTAGAGGCTGAAAAGGTCCAGTTTCTCCAGTCTCTCCTCATAGGGCTTGGTCTGCAGGTCCTTAACCATACGAGTGGCCCTTCTCTGGACCCTCTCCAGGTTATCTGCATTCCTCTTGAAGTGCGGTGCCCACAATTGCACGCAGTACTACAACTGCGGTCTGACCAGCATCCGATAAAGGGGAAGTATCACCTCCTTGGACCAATTCGTCATGCATCTGCTGATGCACGATAAAGTGCTATTGGCTTTTCTGATGGCTTCGTCACACTGCCGACTCATGTTCATCTTGGAGTCCACCAGGACTCCAAGATCCCTTTCCACTTCCATGCCACCCAGCAAGTCATTTCCTAGGCAGTAGGTGTGCTGGACATTTTTCCACCCTAGGTGCAGCACTTTGCATTTCTCCTTGTTGAACTGCATTCTGTTGTTTTCTGCCCACTTGTCCAACCTGTCCAGGTCTGCTTGCACCTGTTTCCTGACATCCGGTGTGTCCACTTCTCCCCATAGCTTTGTGTCATCTGCAAACTCGGACAGAGTACATTTCACTCCCTCGTCCAAGTCACTGAAGAAGATATTAAAGAGTATCGGTCCAAGGACGAGCCCTGTGAGACCCCACTGCCCACACCCTTCCAGGTTGAAACTGACCCATCCAACACGACTCTCTGGGTGCAACCCTCTAGCCAATTCGCCACCCACCAGACTGTGTAGTCGTCCAAGTCATAGCCTCTTAACTTGCTCACCAGTATGGGGTGGGATACCGTATTGAAGGTCTTCCTGAAGTCTAAGTATACAAAAGACACCCCTCCTCCTGTTTCCAGGCATTTTGTAACCTGGTCATAAAAAAGAGACCAAATTGGTCAGGCATGATCTGCCTGCCACGAACCCGTGCTGGTTTCCCCTCAGCATAATTTGTCCTGCCGGGCTCTTGCAAATGTGAGCCTTGTTAATTTTTTCAAAGACTTTGCCAAGGATGGAGGTGAGCCTGACGGGCCTATAGTTGCCTGGGTTCTCCTTCCTCCGCTTCTTGAAAATGGGGACCACATTGGCCCTTTTCCCGGTCCTCCAGGACTAGGCCCATGCACTACGAGCATTCCAATATTCCTGCCAGTGGCTCTACAATGATGTCAGCCAGTGCCTTCAGCAACCTCGGATGGATCTCATCTGAGCCTGCCAACTTAAAAGCATCCAGTTCTTCCAAGTGACTCTGCATCATCTCAGGGTCTACATATGGAAGTCTGGCCCTTGCTGCTGCCTCTCTACAACCCCAGTGAGAGACTTGTCGTGCCTCTCACTTAGGAACACTGAGGCAAACAACTCTTTGAGGAGTTCAACCTTGTCTCCCCTGTCCATCACCAATTGTTTCTG
>JAGPOW010001338.1:35237158-35254380 GCA_030014935.1 Caiman crocodilus | reverse complement strand
CTTTACTTGGGATGTCATCCTCAGCTCCATGGTAGCCTTGGCCCATCTAACTGCCTCCCTACAAGCATGAGCAGAGGAGGTATATTTGTCTTTGGTGATCTCTATCTGTTTCCACTTTTTATGTGCTCCCCTTTTGGCCCTTAGGCTGCCCTGGATTTCTGTGGTCAGCCAGGGAAGCCTCCTGGCCGCTTTCCCTCTTTTACCTCACATTGGGATCATCTTGTTTTTTGCCCGAAGGATCGTTTTCTTAAGGCACAGCCACCCTTCTTGGGCTCCCATCATTTCAAAACTCCTACACTGCAGTGCGTCCTTGACTAATTGCCTGAGTTCATTGAAATCAGTTTCTTAAAGTCTAGCACTTTCACCCTACTACTTACCTTAACCACTCAATGTTTTATGGTGAATTCTATTATTAAGTGATCACTGTCTCCCAGACGGCTACCGATATGTAGGTCCCCTACCATGTCATCCCTCGTTGCCAATACTAAATCCAGTATGGCATTCCCCCTAGTGGGACCATGTACCTCCTGTGTCAGGTGGACGTCCTGTACACAGGTTAGAAACCAGCGTGAGCGGTGGGACTTTGCCATCTGCATCTTCCAGCAGATGTCTGGATAATTTAGATCCCCCATGACTACCGCCTCTTTAGCTTTTATGGTCTCTGAGAGCTGCCTCAGGAGCCCCATATCTAGTTCTTCCCCTTGATGTGGGGGTCTGTAGCAGACCCCTACCACCTTTCTCCTTGCCCCTCATATAGCCTAACCCACAATACTTCTACGTCCCCATCCTTGGATTCCGTCTTGATGAGGGTTGATGTATATTGCTCATTGACATAGAGCGCAACCCCTCCCCCTTTCTTCCCCACCCTGTCCTTTCTGTACAATCTATAACCCTCAATATGAACCTCCCAGTCATGGGATGAATCCCACCAGGTTTCCATTAGCCCTACTAAATCATAGGTGTTTGTGCAACCAGGAGCACTAGTTCATCCTGCTTGTTTCCCATGCTCCTAGCATTAGAATATAGGCACTTGAGCCCTGCGACAGATGCCTTTGCTGCCCCCCCGCTCCAAGTCCCAAGGGGCCCCTTATTTCTTACCTTCTCATTTCTTACCTGTGCCATAGTGCTGGCTGCCCCATGGCTTGCAGGTTCCCAATATTCTCTTTCTTCAAGCTGGGCTGTCCTTGTGGGTGCCACATGGTTTGGTGGTCCACAGCTTCCCCCGCCCTCATCTTATCCTCCCCCCGACAAGCCTAGTTTAAAGCCCGCTGGAGGAGATCTGTCAACCTAGAAGAAAACACACACTTACCTTGGGGAACAGGTGAAGCCCATCCCAAATGAGCATGTCCTTCATCATAATGTGTGGGTCGCTGTCCAGGAAGCCAAAGCCTGCCTTGAGACACCACTGCCAAAGCCACCAGTTGGTCTCTCGGATGCAGTTCTCATGCCATCTTCCATGTCCGTTCACTGGTAGGATGGAAGAGAATACCACCTGTATTCCCACACATGCCTGTTGCCCTGCCTTAAAAGGGTTTGAGGGTTGGATGTGCCCCTGTTGTCTTCAGGATTTAGATCTTTTCTATGGACTATAGTTCTTTTTTCTATTTTTAAATAAAAATTTTGTGGGGGGGATGTTACAAAGAGAATTGCATACAAATAAAATAATCCAGTGTAAATTTGTGATATTTTCAGTACTGAAAGAGAGAAAGTCAACTTCATCTACTTTAAATTCAGATAAGTTATTGAATTTACTACAGGAATCAATTCAATCCATATATTCCCTAACACTATGGTCGTTGAAGAATTTACAGCAATCTTATTTACTATTATATATTGGCAAACCATGAATTATAATGTTTGCAGTAAGATTTTGTTGATACAATTTCAAGGCATTGGAAGAATTATAATGCTCACTGATATCAATAGGAAATAAAATGTCTATGAATAGAATGGTCTCAACCTATACTTATTATACCATACATTATATTAATACACTATTACTTGATTTCTGTACAGCAAAGAGAAAAACAAAACCAAAAACTTCAGTGAAAAAGTTTGCCAATGTTGTACTGATACATCTTACTTTGATTTAGACTGTTAAAAAAAAAAGAAGTGACAATTCTTTCTATCTTGTTTACATCTCTATTTCATTTATTAAACAGATAAGTAGCACCATTATATGGAAATAATACTGAACCTGACATTACATTAACATTTTATATTTTTTTTTAATGGATAGTGTTAATTCTGAATGGAACTGATTCATAACTTACATCTCCAAATTTCTCTTGCAATTTGGTGAAACTCATATCACACATGATAAAAATAATAGAAACCGATACTGTTTGCTGTGTCAACTATATTCAGTACACCAGTGAGGACAAAGATCTGGTCATATCACTCTGCTCCTGCCTCTCCAGTCCACTATGGGTGCTAACAGATGTGGACAATAAAAATAAACAGTGTTTCACTGGAATAGAAATCGCATCAGTCTGACCTAGTTCACCTTGTATCTGTACAGCTCATGCACTTCAGTGGAGCTATTTGGTGCTTTTATCAAATAACTGATCTAAGTTATGAATAAGTTCTTTTCTGAACGTTCGATAAAAGCACCAAAAAGCCCTGCTGAAGTATGCAAGCTATACAGCTGCTGGGCGAGCCGGCTCAGAATGATGCAATTCCTCTTCTGGCTATGTGCTGTGCTTAGCCTAGAGGAGTGCTGAACTGAAACAGGGGGTGATCTTGTGGGGAACATGTGAGTTCATGGTAGCCTGGGAGATAGTGACCAACACTTGATTGAGTTCATTATCTAGTCAAGGGTGAGTAAAATAACAAGTGGGGCTAAGGTGTTGGACTTCAGAAGGGCCAACTTTAGAAAGCTTAGAAGGCTAGTTAGTGAGGGGATGCAACTCAAGAACATAGAGCATATGGGAGTCCAGGAGGGTTGGAGGTATCTCAAGGGAGTGATCCTTGGGGCTTAAAAGGAGTCTATCCCATTATGTAGGAAGGGAGGTAAGGGGGCAAAAAAGCCCCCTTGGCTGAACAGGGAACTCCAGGAGAGTCTGGGGGCAAAGAAAGAGATATATAGGCAATGGAAGCAGGGAGTAGCCACCAAGAAGGAATATATCTCCCTGGTACGCTATTGCAGGTAATCAGTAAGACAGACCAAGGTGGGCCTTGAGCTCAGGCTGGCTTCAACAATCAAGGACAACAAAAAGTCCTTCTTCAGGTATATAGCGGGCAAAAGGAAACCTCAGAGCAACATAGGGCCCCTGCAGGACAAATCAGGACAGTTGGTGGTTAGTGAGGGGAAAAAAAGCAGAGCTCTTCAATGAGCTCTTCGCTTCAGTATTTCTATGTACTGACCAAGCCAATTCCCCCACCTCGATCATTGATGGATGTCCACATGGCACCAGTCTGCCTGTGGTTAGTTCTGAAATAGTTAAGGAGCTCCTGGAGGAGCTGGATGGGTACAAGTCAGCAGGGCCAGATAACCTCCATCCATGGCTGCTGAAAGAATTGACCAGTGTCATAGCCGAGCCACTGGCACAGCTGTTTGAGCACTCGTGATGCTCCAGCCAGGTCCCTGAGGATTGGAAAAGAGCCAATGTGGTGCCCATTTTCAAGAAAAGGAGAAGGGATGAGCAGGGTAACTTTAGACCAGTCAGTCTTACCTCTATTCCTGGGCAAATGCTAGAGAAAATAATCATAGAACACATTTGTGCAGGTGCAGCGGGGGAAACGATACTGAGAGGAAACCAGCATGGGTTTGTCACAGGTAGACCCTTCCTGTCAAACCTTGTAGCCTTCTATGACCAGGTCACACACTGCCTGGATGCGGAAGCTGAGGCTGATGTCATCTTCCTGGACGTTAGGAAGGCCTTCGACACAGTTTCTCACCCTATCCTCATTGAGAAGCTAGCAGACTGTGGAGTGGACTCCTACACGGTCTCGTAGGTGGCCAACTGGCTTAGGGACTGCACCCAGAGAATGGTGGTAGACGGTTCCTTCTTGGCCTGGAGGGAGGTGGGCAGTGGGGTCTCAGAGGGTTCGATCCTCGGACCGATATTTCTCAATATCTTCATCAGCAATTTGGACAAGGGCATGGAGAGCACCCTCTCCAAGTTTGCTGATGATATCAAGTTATGGGGCAAAGTTAGTACACTGGAGAGCAGGGAGCAGATTCAGGCTTACCTGGACAGGTTGGATCAATGGGCAGAGAGAAATAGGGTGCAATTTAATTAAGATAAATGTAAGGTACTCCACCTGGGAAGGAGGAGACCCCAGCACACCTATAGGTTGAGGAGTGTCCTTCTCAGAAGCTTGGAGGCAGAGGGATCTTGGAGTCATAATTGACTCCAAGATGAACATGAGCCAGCAGTGTAATGAGGACATCAACAAGGCCAGTTGCACCTTGTCGTGCATTAGCAGGTGCGTGACTAATAGAACAAAGGTGGTGATGCCCCTCCTCTATGCAGCATTGGTCAGCCAGCAGTTGGAGTACTGTGTCCAGTTTTGGGTGCCACACTTCAAGAGGGACGCAGGTAATTTCGAGAGAGTCCAGAGGAAGGTTACTTGCATGATTAGTGGCCTTCATGATAGACCCTACAGGGGGAGGTTGAGAGAACTGAATCTCTTCAGTCTTCAGAAGAGATGGCTGAGGGGAGATCTTGTGGCTGCCTATAAATTAATTAGAGGAGGTCAACAGGGAATAGGAGAGGTGCTGTTTATTAAGGCGCCCCAGGGAGTGACTAGGAATGACAGGTGTAGACTAGTTAAGAGTGGACTTAGTTTAGCTATTAGAAAGAAATTTTTCACAGTAAGGGTGGCCAGGATCTGGAATGGGCTTCCAAGAGAAGTGGTGCTATCACCTAGCTTAGAGGTCTTCAAGAGGAGGCTAGATAGTCACCTGGCTGAGGTCATCTGATCTCGGTCCTCTTTCCTGCCAGGGGCAGGGGGTCAGACACAATGATCCATTGTGGTCCCTTTTGACTCTACAATCTACGAATCTATGAAAGTCAAGCACTGTTTTTTTTGTTCTTGTATGTTTTTTCTTTCCATGTCTGTAAGCACCTTTTGCATCTGATCTACTCTTTTCTCTTTCCCACATTCATCCCTATTACTGGCATACTTCCTGCACTTTGAACTGCAGGTGAGATGTACCTTTCTCTACAAGTAGAAAAGATGTATACTAATTCATTGCTCAGCACAGATGATGGAGCCTATATTTATCCCCTTTTACTTCTAGAGCAGCTGGAATGGGATTAAGTAGATGGGACAGAACCTGGACCATATCAGTTGTGTTGAATTGTCCCATCCTCTTTGCGATGCCCACCTATAATATGTGTGTGTGTGGGGAGGGGGGGCATATCCCACATAACCTACACTGCATTTGGTCAAAAATTAAAAGCTTAGCATGGTCAAATCCACATACCATTAAAATTACCACCCATTTGAACTTTCCAGATCCTCTCTTCATTGACAGAAGATAAGGAATTGTTTTATTTATCATTTGGCCATATAAGTGCTGTATAGTTAAGTCACATTGCTTATCAAAGTACAAAATAAAGTTGTCAGAGCTAGATTAAAATATTAAGGTTAAGATATTAGCCTTTCCAGTCTGTGACCTAATTTCATACCCATCTCATGTCACTAATTTCTAGTCCCATGTCAGACTATATTTCTTCCCTTACACAAGTATAGTTAGTATTTGTAATTAGTTTTGTTGTTGTTAATGGGTGAGCGCTCACTGCTATTCTGAATTAAAACTGTATCCTGATATTTTAAGCAAGACTTTCTTTTTAGATGAAGTTCAGTTATTTTTCCTTAAACAATGCATGGTAGACATCTAGTAATTTTAAGCCATTAGCAAATTCCTCTGAGAGATGAAGGGATATATTTACTGTACTCAAGTCAAATGCAAGGCAAACAGCACAGGCAGTTGACCCTAATGGGGAAGTGACTGAAAGAACTTGAACTTTGCATTTTTCCCCTCAGCACTGACAGGATTCACACCAGGAAAATCAGTTACTGCCATTGTAGCCTGAAGCTTAAATAGTTTTCAACCTAATATTGTAGTTTAAATCCTTGAGAACTAGGTTATCACCTCACTTTTTCTGCTATTCAGTAAAATATAATCTATTCTTTTTCAAATAAGTTACTCCAAATCAAGAAGTCCGGCAGCAAATAACTCTCAATGTTGGGATATAAATCCTTCTATTTAATTGATGAGGTCTCAAATCTGTAGACTGAAAGACAAAAATAGTGCAATAAACAAGAAACAAAGTATTGTCTCTGAGGGACACTAGAAGCAAAGGCTCAAGACTCAGCCTGTGAGATTTAAATCAGTTGTGACAAGATCCAGAAACACCTAACTGGAACTCGGGTCAAATTTAGAACCTAACACCAAAAAAAAGCAATCCAGAAACTCTCTTCTCCAAAAACAGCAAGATTCATCAATAGTCTAAATTAATTTAGCGCCTACCTTTTGATCCAGCAAAGGTTCACGTAAGCATACAAGGAGTCTGATCTCAGCATTAAGATATCTAACTCTCATCTAAGCTCTGTTGTGATTCAAAAATGAGATGAAGTGATACTTAGACCATGGTAAGTTTCTAGGGAGTCCTATCTGCCAGGCATGCTCAGAGCACATTTAATACACAATGACAGCACTGAGTCCAGCAAAAAGCACAGCAGCCATAATCACTTTCATTTGAAAAATGCAGCTATTAGTGTTTGTAACTATTCTTTATATAAAACCCCAATGGTTAGAACACTCACCCAGGAAGTGGGAGATAAAAGTTCTAGACTTTCCCCAGCATAAGGCTCCTGGTACATGTTCATGTAACGGCACAATGGAATCTCATTCACAATCCCAAAATCACTGCCACGCCCAGTCATGCCCTTACCACCTGCCAGAGCAAGGACAATCATAATCTTGACCTCCTCCTGCACCAACAAATTGAAAGTCAGGCTCTGTGGCTCTGCTGATTCTGAAATCATGTGCTCAGCACCAAAGGCCCCCCTGAGAGACTTTAAAGTTAAAGGGGCTTAAATTTCCCCCATGGGTTTAAAGTCCCCAGTGAGAAAGCCCTTTGGCTCCCTTTCTGTGAGCCTCTTATCCCCCCACCTTGCAGCCCAATCAAAGCTTCCAGCAAAAGATTTGCCATCCATGACCAGGTAGTCCTTCAATCAGTTGATTTTCAGCCCCAGCAGCACATTCAGTTTAAGGTGCCATACAAAAAGCCATAAAAATGTTCTAAATTGTTGCCATTTATGGTGCTTTAAATTGACACATTAATTTCAGCATAAATGTAAATGTAGATTGGGCCTAAGAGAATTTAAATTACATATGCCAAGAAAAATGCCTCACAACCAAGGTCATAAAAAAGTTGGTAGGGAGGCTCTCACCCCCTCCTATTGACCTGAAGGAAAGTAATTCTTGGTTCTGGTCTTTCTTCCTCATCTGCTTATGCATTTTACATTAGAGCCATTGGATGAAAACTAGAAATAAATCCATCAGGGAAAAGGAACAACAGCAGTAGCAGCAAATCAGGTCTCCTTCCTCAGTGAAATGCTGTTACCTTTAAGCCATAGAATCAAGCTACATCTCCCTTAGTATCTTTCGTATTCTTTTTCTGTCATTTGCATTCTTAGCTCAGAGATCCTGCCCACTACTAGCATTTAGTCTGGTGGTTAGGGCACTCATCTGGGGTGTGGAGGATACTCATTTGAACACTATATGAATAATTATAAATATATTCCAATGTAAATGTATTACATTTTTTCTGACATAGAAAAAATATGTAACAAAATGACCTGGTATTAAAAAGTGTACAGTTTTGTATAACTCTTACTTCAAAAAGACAAAGATTAAGATTTTGAAAAAAATATATATGTCCTAAGAAGGACTATAGATTCTTTTGAGGACTTTTCCCTAGCTGCTTTTTTAGTAAAATGTCTAGGAAATTTGAAAAAGGTTACTAAACACTTATCTGCACCTTTGGTCACCTAGTTATGTGTAGATGAAATGGGGGCCCTAAATTGAAGTGGTGAGTTTTAAAAAACACCACTTCAATTTAGGGCTGATTAAACCCCCATGCCATGCTGACTTACTTGCCTCTCTGACGGGGAGGGGAAGGCGAGCTGCAAGCAGGTAGAGCGGTCCCTGGGTTGTGGAGGGACCTGGTTCTTCCCTCTGCAGTAGCTGTGGTCCCCTCTCCCAGGTGACACTGCCTGCAAGCACCCAGCTTGGGCAGTCCTGGGGGGTACCACAGCCATGGAGGGAAACACCAGGCCCCTACACAGCTCAGGCAGGCTCCGGAGGTGGGGTGTGGGGGAGACGAGGCTCACCACTTTCCTTGGGTGAGCCTGCTTTCCAAGGCTGCTTGCAGAGCTTCCTGCAGAGCCATGGAACATTCCACAGCTGCAGGGCAGCAAACTAAAACTCCTCAAAGGAGTAAAAAAAGTATTTAGCCCGCATTAAAGTGTTGTGCACACACACCTCATGTTTCACCTACACAGGCTGCGTTTAGACTAGCGCAGCCATGCAGCATGTGGCATCACAGACATACCTGTGGCACCACATACCAGATGTCCCATTTTTCTTTGCACTGCAAGGGACTAGTGCAGAGGGTTTTTTTGATCCCTGGATATCCAGGAGTCAAAAAAATCCATCGCAGAGAAAAAAGCAGAGCCGTGCTCATGGCAGCAGCGTGAGCTGCACACTCTACTGCTGCGCAGGCTCCATGTGGCTTCCTTGGGGAGGCCCATAGGAAGGTCTCTTCCTATGGGTATGGTAAGGGGTAAATTGCTGCACACCAGTGCATGCATGGCACGGGCATTTCCTGGGGACAGCTAGTAGCGACACAAGGTGCACCGACACTAGTTGTTCTCAGGGAACCAATTGTCTGCATACATCTGGACACAGCCCTACTGTGTGAGAATATGACAACATTCTTTCTTTTTTCCAGCTCTTTGCCAAACAGTAGCTTATTTTCTTAGTAATGACTTCCAAGCAGAACTCATTTTGACACTGCAGCCAGGAACACACTCACTTTTGTCTCAAAAATATGCCTATATGCCTACATGCAAAATGTGCCTCTATATGTGTGTCTTTGAAGCCAAAAGAAGTTTGGATTCAGTTTTACAATAAATGCTGCATCTGGAGATTGAAATCCAGCATCCTAGGCAGCGACTCTGCTTCTAACTGTCCCTTGAACGGATATCTGCCTGTACTGATTTCACATTTTTGTCTTAGCCCAACCAAGTATCTGATGAATGATTACAAAATTTGCTGAGTCCGTTGCTTAGCTGGCAGAGAAATATGAGAAGAAAACAATATTTCAATGACAAAAGAAAAACATGAGTAAGATTTTAGGAACAGGTATTGTGGTTAAAAAAGCTAATTAATTAAGCAAGGTTGAATAGAACAGCATGAAAAAGAAGAGAGTTAAAGTACATTTTTATTTTATTTTTTCTTGTTTCTACACCATGGTGACTAATGTTTATTGAATTCCCATTGTGAGATATTGAGAGATTTTTCACAAGATCACCTGCTGTTTTAAAAGGAAACAATGGCTTGTGGTAAAGTCAACTCATGCTGAGAGACATTAACTGCACCATGTTATCAGCTGATAATGGTGCTATTAACTCATGTCACCTACTGTGTATATTTGTGAATTAGGATGTTTCCTTGTTAATGGAATTGAGCCATTTCCTTGGAAAGTGGCAAGCACTGAGCACTTTGACACTATTTAATAAAGGGGGAAAAATAAAGCCTAGCATAGTTTGTTTTTTTCAGTGACAATTGCCTCTTTACATTCTAAGACATGCATTTTTCTGTTTAACCTCTGACTGTGTTCTTAATTGCTTCCCAGCACATCCAAAGCATCAGATGTATCATTGTAATTGATCATGGGTACAGAGTTATGTCATACTGAAGCATGATTACTGGATCTTGACTTTTTTTTTCAAATCAGCAGTCTTTAATACAACTGGAAATAACAAAGTTTTGGTTTTGTAATTAAAAAAAAAAAAACAAGGTTGAGTGAATAACCCTGTAGGAGTCACAATTCTTGGGAACTAGAAGGAAGTCTTGTTTACTATTATCCTGTCTGAGATGATTCTGAGTTAAATAAACTCCTTTCATATAGACTCAGCACAATCAATGAGCCTATCCAACCAAAAATTCTACAACTAGCATAACCAAAAAAAATTTTTTCTATATAAAAGCAGTAGTTCAAAAACCATGTTGCTGAAATTTTTCATGCTACATTTGCTTCCTTCTGAAAGTAAGTCTGTTGTATGAATAAAGATGTAATCCTTCACCAATTACATGGGGGAAAAATAACAGTACAATTATATGGTTAAAAATGAATGTGATTTATGCTGTTTCATGCATGAAATAGACATATTTACTGCTTAATTTGTAAATATGCAGTAAGGCCAATGCAATACTTTTTATCTATGACCATTACATGAACTTTCACTTAGGGGGAAATGAATTGATTTTTAGAACCTGGCATTTAAGCTGTAGAAGGAAAAAAAAAAGCACTTAGCCAAAAATTAGACTTTATTTGTCCAGCATTTTGCAAGATAATTAATATTCAACTGCAATCACTATCTAAACCAGGAACTGGCAATTGTTTTGGCATGGGGACAAAATGATCCAGATCAGGGCTCAGGAAGTGGGTACTAGGACCCAAACACCTCAACTGATTTTCTGTGCCATCAGGTTGCAGTTGTAAGGAGAACCTCCCCTCCACCAAATCCCCCCATACTCACATTCAGGGCAATGTGGACAGCGTCCCATGCTGCCAAAGCCACATCTCCATATGCCCAGTCCAAAGCCTCCATCAGATGGATCTGGCTCACGGGTTGTAGGTTCTGACCTTGTCCTATATTCTTACTGAAATGGAAAACTCTGCGTCGTTCTGGAATTGAAGCAGCTAGCTTACTCTGAGGATGATGATGATTTCCGATGGCCATTGTTATGTGCCTCTACCTTTAGTAAACAATGACATGCAATTCATTTTTTTACATAATTATCATAATTACCTTAAATTTTGGTTGCCATTTTTACTTTGTGGTATACATTCTAAATTATACTTATGAAAGAAGGCCTTGTGGTTAAGATGCCAATGTGTAATTTGGGCTATCCTATTAGATCTAAGCTAATGAATCTCAGTCTGGGTTTCAGCTTCACATCTGTATAACGGAGAAAATACAATTTTTTCCCCTATCCTTATCTGCCTTATTCAGGTAAGTCCTTTATGATATTGTCTGCTTCTCAGCATAGTTTTACCTAAAAGCAGCCTGCTTTGCCAGCTCCACGTGCCCCAATCATTTGGGATGATGAGAAAAATTATAGGCTTTCCCTCTCTGTAGAGAGTTAGGTTGGAATATTACTCATCTGGAAATCACCCTTTCCACAGGCAATGAGTAAGGAGACAACAAAAGGATTTATTGCATAGGAAGAAAGAATTACGCAAGCAAAATAGATCATAGGTTTGGAGACAGAAAAGCAAAACAAGAAAGGGTCCTTACCTTCTCATCTGGCTATCCCTAGCCTTCCATAAGAATCCTTGGCAGAGATCTTAGAGATGTGTCATCATATTAATTCTACTAGCCCTGACTCACTGGGAACCTTGAACCTCCAAAACCTAGGATTCAAACAAGTAAACACAGACTACAACTAGCTGGCTAAATCACTTCCAACCAGCAGTCCCATACCTTTCCCCACAACCCCCATATCAGCATTTTCATGACTCTCTGGGACACCTGGAGGGCCATATCTTTCAACTACCTCCCTACTGAAGCGGTGATTTCCCCATCACAGATAGACAATGCCAAGAGTGTATGCTAAATACCCCACTTAATTATCTTTCAGATACATCATGAAATTAAAAAGTGTAATTATATAAAATATTGTAATACACACAGATATGAAAATTACAAAACTGAACCCAGTTTCATATAGAAGCTAAACACTTGAAGAGTAAAATGCCCATGACGTGATAGGCTTCCCTTTGGGGTGCACTGTGTTTGGAGTGAATCCAGCACAACTAGCCATATCCATGTTTTAGCTCAATAGCTTGGCAGTTAGTGTACTGTTTGGGAAACAAAAAACCAAGAATCTAGGGCCCCTCACTTAAAAAAAGGCTTGAATTTCCATCTTCTGTTTTTCACCACAGTGCTGTAACCACTAGGTCCAAAGTCAGACATCTTCCAGTCTTGTCCCTAATTCTCTTTTGATCCTAATCTACCAAACCTTGCATTTCCCATTAATTTAACAAAAATAGATAAGGAACAGTGCATACTCAGAGGACTAACTTCAAGGGAAGGGCTGGAAGAGTCCATAGGTACTTAATAACCTGTGGTCTGGTGGGTAGAGCAGTGTCCTGAGAAGAAGGCTTAAATCATTCATCTAGAACTTCAGTTTCCTGCTCTCTGACTGAGTATCCTACCTAAACTTTTGGGCAAGAACAGGGGAGCCTTTCTATTTCCAGTTTATATCCAGAGAGGAAGGCCAATTAAATTCTGCCTGAAGTTCTATAATGGGAACCCTTTCCATTCTTACTAGGGTGCATAGGAAGAAATAGGCTATAGGAAAGCCAAAAGGCAACAGACAAGAGCTACCCGGGCAAAATGAGCCAGCGGCTAGAAAGGGGAAGGCTGCTAATGGAGGAATTAGCAGCACCTGGACCCTGGGATCAGATGACAGAGTCACATGATTGGAAGGGGGCTGGGTTTAGGGCATATAAACCCAGCCTCTAGCTATGGAGTATATAGGCTGGTTTTGGTTGCTGCATGATATGGAGCTTTCAGTAGTGTTAGCTGTACCTTGGAGACAAGTGAGCCCAAGAGAAGTACTTCATGATCTAGAAAGGTTTGTATTTGTGTTAGGACTAGTTAGATTGGTGATTTTGTTTGAGTATGACTGGGTTATAGATATGGTGGGAAGGTTGTGGGAGGAGAGGAAGGGCCACAGGTGTCTGAGAAACTCAACACAATTGGAGATGTAAGCTAGATTAAAGCAGAGAAGGATGAAGCTGACAAAGTGAAAATAGAGCCCCTGGAGAGCCTAAAGCCAAGTCAGTGCTAAAGCCCAGGAGCTGAGGTCTCAGTGGACTGGAGCTCAGGGGGGCTGACAGTGGTGTAGCTGGAGTCCTAGCAGGTTCTTGAAGGCTTGAGAGGGTGCTCCCTTAAAGGGGAGGCACCCCAAGGGAAGCACACACACCCAAATGTGAGTTGGACTTAGCAGAAAGGATAGTTGGCAGATGAAAGAACCAGAAAAGCTGCTCTCTGCTCCAAGGACTTCCTCCTTAATAAACCACACAACAACATCAAAGGCATAGCAGGTAAGAAAGTGGAGGTGAGTCTTGCACCAGAGGTACCAGGTAGCAGACCCACAAGGTCTGTTACAGATGCCAATAATAGCACTTACATAGTTGGATAAGTGCCATGTAGGTCCATACAGTAAAAAAGAATCCTGCCCTTGGAGTCTTCTGAAAATTCAGGAAACAGCAGTAAATATGTCACTTACTATACTTAAGAAAAATACAGCAAGAGCTCTTTAATTTAAGGTTGCAATGTTGAGTTAGGCCAAGGCCATCAGAATTACTCCCTATTGGTCCAGAGGTCCTGTGGCTGACTTATGGTTGTTGCTCATTTGAATTAACTCTTTACTGCCCAGTGGGGGCATCTACATGTGATGCTACATGACGGTAGGCATACCTCTGGTGATGTAGTGTTAGCAGGCACAAACCATGATGCTGATGCTACATTGTTGTAGTGATGGGTTACCTTGCTATCGGGCATCATTATGGCAATGTAGCTGTTAAAAATAACCAGGGGTTTCTGGGACAGTGTAGTAATGTGTGTTGTTGCTTTAGGAAATATCGGATGATGGTGCAAGTACTAAATGGTGGCATAGTAACAACTGTGCTGGGGTGGGGCGGCACATAGCTGCACCCAGTGTCAGTTGACCCTAATTCTGGAATCCCTTTACTGGGAAGTTAAAAAAATGAAAGGTTATATTGAGTAGAAGATGGAAGTAACAAACTTTTTTTAAAAGCTTTTAACTTTTTTTTTTTTTTTTTTTTTTAATAGGGTAATAGATGTGTATTCAGGTAATTATTGCCTGCTAGCAGTAATTTGAGCTGTAACTTCCTCAGGGCATGGACTGTTTTTCTAATGTAAAGAGCATAAGGCAAAGGGATTTCTAACATTTAACTATCACTTCAATCATATAAAAATAATAAAGGTACTTGAGATCTGAATATAGTCTATGGTCTAATTGTGTACACTTTTCATATTATATATAGCTGTGAAGTTCCACCTTCACAATTCACAGCTAAGTTTGGCATTCATTCATCATGTGAAATGAATATCCCATGAGGCCTTTTTTTTTTTTTTTTTTAAGCAGGAACAGAAGCTACTAGAGATGCTGAAGGTTCTTTTGTATCCTCTAAAGATTTCAAAGATGTGCTTCACCTTCTGTTACTGTAAAATAGTTTCTCTAGGGAAATGCTTAAGTTCTTCCTGCTGAGGGAAAATGTCCTCTTGGAATATCAATACTGATATGGATTAAAGAGAGCAATATTTTTTTTTTAAATGAAAAACAATATTTCTCAAAAGAGAATCTTGTTTGTTCTTGCTGTTCAGACTTTCTGTGAGAGAGCTCTGATGAAGCTAAGTTTGAGGAAATCCATATCACATTTTGCAGGAGCTTCCTGAAAGAAAGTAGAATTCCAATTTAGTATTTCAAGGTGTCATCTTGCAGAGATTATAAACCATCTAGAAAAGAATGCACCATAATCTTTTAAACATAATCTTGGAAAATGAATCCACAGTATTCATTTGGGGTCTTTGAGAAATAAAAATGTATTACTTTCTGTTTACAAGAGCATACATTATTTATTATAAGCTGTGATATGCATCAAAATGAAAAGGATAATGACATTCTGAAAATTTTCTTCTGGGTCAAATTTTGTAAATATATAAAATCCTGTAATGACAGGAGGCAATTAGTAAAATTCTGGTGTAATTAACTGAACAGGAGTTCTGTTACTGAAACCAGTGGGACCAGACTTTGACCCAATAAAGAACTGGCTACATTTGCTGAGCTTTCCTTACAATATGTTATACAACTATTGTAAATATGATGCACACTTCTAGGGAAGACAAAAAGGAGGATCTGGAGAAATACAGACCAATCAACCTGACCTTCATACCTAGAGAAATCATTGAGCCAGGTCCCCAGGGAATCTGTGAAGCATCTAGAGGAGGACAAGGTGATCAGGAAAAGCCAGCATGGATTCACTAAGAGCAACTGATGCCTCACCAACTTGATTTTCCTTTTGTACTAAAACAACAGGCTCTGTGGTTAGGAGAGAGCAGTGGATGTAATGGACTTTGACTCTGTGGAAGCTCTTGACAGTGTCTTTTAAGGCATTCTCATTAACAAGCTAATATAAAACTTTCATCTAGACTTTATCTTTAAGGTGGATACATTACCTGCACTCAATGCAAGTGGGTACTAATGATTTGGCCAGGAGAACCCCCGATCACCTGATGATGGACTACAGTGCACTGGGCAGCGTGCTGAGGGAGATTGGTGCACAGGTGGTATTCTCTTCCATCCTACCAGTTAACAGATGTGGAAAACGGCATGAGAACTGCATCAGAGAGACCAACTGTTAGCTTCAGCAGTGGTGTCTCGAGGCAGGCTTCAGATTCCTGGACAGCAACCCACACATTATGATGAGGGACATGCTCAGTTGGGATGGGCTTCACCTGTCCCCCAAAGGTAGGTGTGTGTTCTTTTCTAGGTTGGCAGATCTCCTCTGGTGGCCTTTAAACTAGGCTCATCAGGGGGAGGGTAAAATGAGGGCGGGGGAAGCTGTGGACCACCAAACCATGTGGCACCTACAAGGACAGCCCAGCTTGAAGAAAGAGAACATCTGGAACCTGCAAGCCATGGGGGAGCCAGCACTACAGCACAGGTAAGCAATGAGAAGGTAAGAAATAAGGGGCCCCTTGGGATTCGGAGTGGGAGGGCAGCAAAAGCACCAGTCACAGGGCTCAAGTCCCTGTTTCTCATGCTCCTAGCATTAGTATATAAGCAGAATGAACTAGTGCTTCTGCTTGTACAAAACACCTATGACTTAATAGGGCTAACAGATACCTGGTGGGATTCGTCCCATGACTGAGTGGTACATATTGAGGGTTATAGACTGTACAGAAAGGACAGGGTGGGGAAGAAAGGGGGAGAGGTTGCACTCTATGTCAATGAGTATCAAGACAGAATCAAAGGATGAGGGAGTAGAAGGATTGTGGGTTAGGTTACATGGGGGGGGGCAAGAAAGGAATTTGATGGTAGGGGTCTGCTACAGACCACCACACCAAGGAGAAGAACCAGATTTGGGGCTCCTGAGGCAGCTCTCAGTGACCGTAAAAGTTAAAGAGGTGGAGTCATGGGGGATCTAAATTACCCAGACATCTGCTGGGAGATGCAGATGGCAAAATACAGGACCTCCACTTGACACAGGAGGTACGTAGTCCCACTAGGGGGAATGCCTTACTGGATCTGGTATTGGCAATGGAGGATGACATTTCTGTCAGTATCATTGTTTTGAAATGCAAATATATCATGGTTCATTACAGCATTTTTTTTTAAACTAGATTGTTATCCAGTAGAAAAGAATAAAAAAGTTTTGAATTATTATGAATGCTTTCATTCTTTACAGTTATTACAGTATTAACATGGTAGGGGACCTATAGATCAGTAGCCATCTGGGGGACAGTGATCACCTAATAATAAAATTCACCATAAGATGTCGAGTGGGTAAGGTAACTGGTAGGGTGAAAGTGCTAGACTTTAGGAAAGCTGATTTCAATGAACTCAGGCAATTAGTCAAGGGCACACTGCAGAGTAGGAGTTTGAAGTGATGGGAGCCCAAGAAGGGTGGCTGTGCCTTAAGGAAATGATCCTTTGGGCACAAAACGAGACAATCCCGATGCGCGGAAAAAGGACCAGGAGGTTTCCTTGGCTGACTAGCGAAATCTAGGGCAGCTTAAAGGCCAAAAAGGGAACACACAAAAAGTGGAAACAGGGAGACATCACCAAAGACAAATATACCTCCTCTGCTCATGCTTGTAGGGAGGCAGTTAGATGGGCCAAGGCTACCATGGAGCTGAGGATGACATCCCAAGTAAAG
>JAGPOW010001338.1:35211756-35233357 GCA_030014935.1 Caiman crocodilus | reverse complement strand
AAAAAAACAATGTGAATTTTAAGATGATATCCCTTATTTTAGATGCAAGTACTGTAATTGCTACATTTCATAGAGCAATCCCTAATTATGAAATAAAAATAATGAACTTATTTTCTATGAGGCTAACTGACTTGAGGAGTATTGAAAGTTTTCATGTATATGTGGTGTTTGTTCTCTTTCTAACTTACAGTTCCAATTTGCACAAAATACACTAAAACAAAATATCCATCAGATTAAAATGGCTTACAATTATTTGTTTGTTCGTAGCAATTATTTCCTCTTTGTCTATTAATTCAGAAACATACGCAGCAAGCATGGTTTTAGCAGATAAAGTTAGCGGTGTAGGTATTTGATTTCCGCTTTTCTGATTGTATTGGTGGTAAATGCACTGCGGTGCCTTGTAGTACAGGGGTCTGATTTCTGAATACAGATAGGATCATTATTACAAAACCCTCAAAAAAAAAAAAACAAAAAAAACTTGTTCAATGGGAAGCCTAAATTCTGTTTGGGATCCATTCCTCGTCCCATAAAACTGCTGGGGGGGAGGGGTTGTTTGTTTGTTTTTCCTGGAGGTGAAGCTGTCTCTAAAAATGGAATGTATTCACTAATTATGAAGACTAAGAGCTCATTGTAAAATAGCCAGAAGAACAAGAGGTTCCCATTGTCAGGCCTCTGACCTTATGTAAATAAAACTTTGTATTATCAAATTCCTTCCATGAACTACCTAAAATATTTTGTAGGTCACTTACTGAGGAAGGCATTATTACATTAAAACCAGAGAATAAGGAGTTCCTTTATATGAAGAGATACAACATGTCAAAGTCAAGTACTAATATCATATGTATATATCCATTTAACATAAACATAGTAATACAGTCATTCCAAAAGGGCTTTTAAATCCATGGGCTACCTTTCTGCTAAGGTATGTATACCCTGGGATAGATATCATGGAACACACTTCCAAAAACATTTAGTTTCCATTTACAAATGATTAAGACTTCTCCAGTGATGGGTACCTAGCAGATCTCATATTGGGATCTTCATTTACTTCAGTATTTGCATCCTGAGCTAAGCAATTTTAAATTTAACTATTTTAAATAGTTGGAATTTCTCTATCTACTTCTGAGACCTGGGCACTTTAAATGTATTAGAATTTGTTTTGAAAGGAACGTAATTTCTGCAGTACACAATAGTCACATTTTCTGCAGAGGAAAATACTCACACATTCCTATGCACAAGGATTAGAAATGAAGCACCTACCCTGTTACTGTGAGAAGTTCATTGCAGCAGAAGCAGCTCATGTATGTACACCCTGCTTTAAGACCAAGAATCGGGTTTGACAGAACATATGGCAAAAGCAGCAGTAGTACTGGAGCCAAGGACTGTTTTGGAGTTCCTTGGTATGGATAAACTTTACCCCTGGTCCCAGAATCTGCATCTTCCTCTGCCCCTGCCCTGGGCTGCACCCCTTCTCCTCCACTCTTGGAACAGCCTCCTCTATCCTACTCTCTGAGCCATGCCTCCCTTCCGCTGATGCTTCCCTGCAGGATTTGCCCAGGGTACCAGTCCTGTTTGTTATAGTGCTGGTAGTATCGAAAGTCTGCAGTAAGCTCAAGGAGCAATTGTGTAAATGTAAGCAGAACTGTGAAATTAACAAACGTTGACTGGTGGTTGGCCTTGTAAAAACTGTTATAGTGTCTACTGTATTTGTCCAGGTGTGCTTTTGAGATTTTTGCCATAAGCAAAATGTCATATTCATTTTATAGAAACAAAATATTTGAATTGAGTAGCTAGTAAAGAAATAAAGAAGAGAGGTAAATTGATTTGCTGGAGTACATTGTTGCAGATTAATCTCACTATGTCATGATGAGCAGCATTTCTGTAAATATTGGCAATACTAGGAATACTTGTGTGCGAGTCTCTGGAGAATACCTGAAGCGAGTTAAAATATATTTAAAGTAGTAGGACTATATGCTGATTTCGCATCCATTTTGGTGAATGGGAAGGCTCCTCAGTGAAAGCAGTAGGAGTTGAATCAAGTCCAAAGTATCCAATGTATGTTCTTTATAACTTTTTTTATATATATATTTGGAATAGGAAACTTAAAAAAAAATCATAAATTTCTGGTTAACACCTTCCAAGCTTGTACGCCAAAGCCTGCGAGTACCCAGACACAATGACAGGTAAATCAGAATGTCTCTACTATGTCCTTTCCATAAATTGTGCCGTAACCTGACAGTGACGTATCTGATCCCATAGCGCACACAATTGCATTTAATATGCAGTAAACATCAATACATACTAGTAATTATGTCATAGATGGGTAACAGAGAAAAAATATCTTTTGGAACAAGATAAGCAGCAGCACCTTTTTGCTGAAAAGGCTTTTTTTTTTTTCTGCTGAGATTTTTGTATCTGATTTGGATTTGCATCAGATGCATCTAATTTGTGTGCAGCTCTGTGGTCAACATTTTAAAACAAATGTGGAAAAGTTAGAGGGGTTCCCAAGGCAGGTAATGATGATAAAGGGCTTGAAAAGCAAGTCATATGAGGAGAGGTTGACAGCTATGCATATTCAGTTCATGACAAAAGCACTAAAGAGAGGACATGATAGCAGTCTTCAAATACTTGAAGGGATACCATAAAGAAGAGGAAAAACACCGTTTCTGTCTTGTTGCAGAGAGAAGGGTATGAATCAATGGCCTGAAGCTGCAGCAAAGTAAGTTTAGGGTAGATATCGGAAGAAAATTCTTCACTGTTAGAATTGAGAGGCAGTGGAACAGATTGCCTAGGGAAGTTGTGGACTTCATCTCTGGAGGTGTTTTAAGAAGAGGCTGGACTGCCACTAGTCAGGGATGATCTAGGCATAGCTATGCCTATGTTTTACTATGAATATTTCCCAAGCTTATGGGTTTTCCTGATTGCCCTCTGATTCCCCCTTTCTGCTACATGTCAGGGCATTTTTAAGACTCCATCAAAGGCATTGGGTGTTGGCTTCAGCCAAGGTTGGAGGATTTTAACTGAAGTGTGCTGAATGCTGTTGCTAGGACAAAGGCAAAGGTTGCTGGCTAGAGAGTCAGATTCCTCACCATATTTGGGATCAGGAAACAATTGTATTCCATGGTCAGATGGGTATGGCCTGTTGGGGAAGGTTTGCCTTCCTCTGTAGTGGGGGTGTGGCTTTCTACCTATGATCTCTTGAGTATATATTGACAATGTTTTATAGAGTTAGGACATTAGTTGGCATGGTTCCCCTGCTTTACCTGTGGCAGGTCAGGGTGTTTTGTGTTGTGTTGTCAGGGTTGATGGTAGTCTTATGTAGAGTTTAGATTAGATTATGGATTGTATAGGATGGTTTGGCAAGGGATGATTCTGCCTCAAGAAGGGGGTTGGATAAGATGATATCTGTAAGTCCCTTCCAGCCTTCCTTCTCTATGATTTCTGTGATTCTGTCACTGTTGTGATCTGTAGAAGCAGCTAAAAATACAGAGGATAGCTAATAAGTAGCAAAGAATAAATGGTGTGACCTGTAGGCCTGGATCTATTTACTCGTATCTTTCACTTTCTAGGAAATGTCCTAAAGTATGAGCTAGGCAAGACTGAGAATAGCATCCAACCTTCTGAAACTGGACCAATTAGTGAAAAGGCAAGCAAGAATTGTTGGGGACAGATGAAGATCATGAGAAGAGGCTGGTGAAGTTAGCATTCCATTTACAAGGCAAAATCCTGGTTCTGCCTATCTGTTTTTATCAATTAGATAGATAGGATTATTTGCTACTTCTCGTAAACTAGGTACAAGGAAAACAAAACCAAACAATGACAGTATTGATAATTTGTTGGTTATTAAAATAAACCAAGGACCTGATCTTAAATTCTAGTATCAAGGATTATTTTTTTCCGTGTTTTAGAAGATGCCACCAAAATTAATTTGAAAAATTGTTTTTAAATAAGCTGTTTCTTCAACTAAGTAAAAGAACAACAGAAATGTAAACAAAAAAGCAAAAATACAGTTTATGACAATTATTAAATTCTATATAAAATTTGAAAATGTGTATTATAATATACGGTTTTAAATTTGTTTTAAAAAATGAAATCCTAGTATATAACAAGTAAATTTAACATGTCTCTTGGTTTTATTTAAATAATTAATATAAACTTTTATGAGCAATATGAAACATTAATTGGGGCTTTAAGCAATGTATTTAAAACGCTAAAACCATCAAAATAACATTCTTTTTAATTGAAGCTGGCTAATATTTAGCAGAATTAACTGTACTTGAAAAATACTGCCACATATCCAAATGTAGATTCAGTAAAAGTGAAGTAGTCCATAAGAAATACAATAATTCACTGAATTTCAAAGGTAATTTAAAATAATAAAGTGAATAAATATATATGGTGAACTAGATAGATAGGATAAATATACTTTAAGGCAGTCTAACCTTAAACCCAGTCACTAAAAAAAACCCATGTAATAATTTGTCTTAATACTACCTTAAGAAAACCATATACTTATGGTAACCCATACAATTCAGAGATTTTTTTTTTTTCAAGGTCTTGTGACAATTGCAGAGCAAAGGTATTTAGTGTCTATTATAAACATGCCATGTTGAAGATTGTTATTGTAACAATTTGAAGGAAACGCGTGTTACACTAATTGCATTCATTAGGATTCTTAGAATAACAGCACAGAATGCCAAGTGATGGCTCTGGTTTTCTACGGAGTTAATAAGAAAGTGTATAAAATGATGAAAGGTAATAAAGCAGTTCAATCAAATAATATGTAAGGTGCAATTTGAAATAAGGCAAGTTGAGCAGTACTCTAGATTTAAATACACAGAGGCATTTATTCCATTTAAGTTAATTTGCCTAAAAAAGAGTATCTTTGAAAATATGATCAAACAAAGCATGCATTAAAAAAAAAAAAAAAGGTATACCTTCTGATAAAGTTAATACACAGAAATACAAATCGCCAAATCACAGTGCTTTCAGGAGCCAAGGTCCACAGAGTCACAACATCAGAATAAGAAGAGGTCGGAGTTCTTAGCTACAAGGTGTTCCCACACAGCAATATGCAGAAATATGAAAATAGACGATAATTTCTGTAGCTTGCAGCACAAGCCCCATTTAACATTTTTGTGCACTGGATTTTAAGTGTTGATGAAAACTGAAGCAAGATTAGGAACAGGAATGGATCTGGAAGGGATGTGCAATGGTCTGTTCACACAACTTTTTCTGTGTTATGTAGTGAGGAGTGGCAACTCTTTTTGCAGGCAGGCCACAAATTAGTTCTGCACCCTGGCTGAATGGCACTCTGATCCCTTTTCCTATCTAATTTGATGCTCTGTGTTCTGTTTATGCACCAGCTCATTTATATAATCACAGAAGCTTGGGGCAGCATGGCTAGCTATAGGGATGTGATGAGATTGAGCTAATGTTGTGATAGTGATGCTGGATAATATTAGTAATTCTCAGTGGGCATGTCTACATAAGATGCTTTACTGTACAGTAGACTAAACTACTGCACAGTAAACAATCACCATCTACATGTGCACAGCATTTACTGTGCAGTACATTAGTCTACTGTGTGGTTGCCTGCTACTTCTACATATAGGTAGTAGATTAACTACATAGTAACTATTGTGCAGTAACGAACATGTATACACTGACTAGGAGCTGCTCTGTGCTCCCCATGCCCCAATTGGCAGAGGCACTGAAGCATTGATCCACAGATAAGGGCAGGGAGGCAGCTGTCCCAGAGGTGGATCAGCTTTCTCAGTGTCTGGAGACAAGGACCTGACTGATGCTCCCTGCCAGCCAGGGTCTGACATCCAGGAGAGCCTGGGTCTCCTCCTGGCTGCTGTAGGGGGGCACAGGAGGGCTGGAGTAACCATACACTGAACTGCTCTCCTTGAGTGCATCTACATGAGTTACTTTACTGGAGATGAGAGCAAATTCCTGTGCAGTAAGTGTCACTTTATACATGCAGATGCTCATTGCACAGTAAATTGTTCTAAACATGAGTAAATTTTCTGCCTGTAAAGAGAAGTAGCAAATTTACTCACAATTACTTACTGCACCATACGGCATGTGGAGATGGCCAACCAGGAGCAAACTTCCAGTCATCTGGACAGCAGGTGGCAAGAGATTGATGCCCCAGCAGCACGTAGCTCCCAGAGGCAGGGAGCAAAGTCCAAGTAGAGACAATGTCCCTGTGTCCCAGCACCAGGGAGCTCCTAGCCTTTACTCCCTAATTGCAACTGTGGAGCAGGGGCTGGACAGATTGTTCCCAGCTAAAGCTCTGTGATTGTGATTATGGAGTGAGGGCTGGAAACTGTCTCCACAATTGCAGAGATGGGCTTTCCAGTCCCTGCCCGATGATCACAGAGTGGGGGCTGGAAACTGTTTTAGTCTTGGCCTCTTCTGGGTTAAGAACAAGTGTAGCTCCCGGCATGTCTTCTGCTGCTACATCAAGCTGATGCACTTCCTCTTGGTGTCTGACATGGTCTGCTGGTCCTGTGACATCTATGTGGAGCACATCACAGGTCACGGCCAGTGCACCAACCCCACCAGACTGACTGGACCCAGAGAGGACCACCTGAACCCCACCCCCTCTTTTTACCTGATGGACTTTGTGGCAGGCCAGTAGGGGGTGCTCCTGCATTGAGCCGCTCACCTCACTGCACCCGACCACCTTACAAGCTCCGAGTGTCCTCCCTGGGGTGTCTCATGTCCATCTGACCCCTTCCCTGGAGCACACCCGCTAGACTGGGGTTCCCGCTACAACCATCCAAGGCTCTGGACTCAATTCTGGTTCTGTGCACTTTGGAAAACACATGCCTGATCATCCAATGAGTACTAGACCCCATACAGGCACTTGGGGTACTTCCTCAAGTCAGGGGCTTAATAGGAAAGTCTCCCTTAATCCACAGACCTAAGGGGCCTTCTCGGCATAATTTAGACTCACCCCTCATTAAGTCTTCCACACTGGTCACAAAGGAGAATTTTATTGATTACAGGGGGTAGGGCACAAACAGGGTAAAAGGTAGAGCAAAAGCATAGAATATCAGAGGAATATCAGAGTAATCCCATAGAGCAAAACAGCAAGACTGAGTTAGCCCTTTTGATCATGCATCTGAGTTACTGTAACCTAAACATCGAGTCAGATCTTGAGTAGCTTATTCACATGCATACAGACGTGGTTGGAGTTTTCCTCTGGAGGCAGATCACTCATTGAGCATGCAGTTATGAGGTGAGAGCCAGTTTCAGATTCACCTGGGTGACCGCATGGCTAATGGCTACCCTTCCTCCTGGACCGGGCATTTAAATAACCTTCCTGACCTCAGCAGCCTGGTCCAATTGAAGATGCCAGTGCTGGCCACTAGCCAACCAATTAAAAAAAGCATCCCTGGCTACCTGGGCTGGTGAACAGGGCTTTTCCCTCCCCCCCCCACCTCTGATGGGTGGCCAGAGAATCCATCTCTGAGGCACCAGGCTTTTGTGATGTAGTCAGGGAGGAAGATCCCTCGTTCTGAGGAATTCAACACCAGCCTCTCACGCTTGCAGAGACAGATTTCTGAAGAGGCACACAGACGGTGGCATTTCTGCCACAGACTTCGCCTTGAGAAGAATCTTCAGCAGTGGACCACCCCATTTCTACCCAAAGACCCCCATGATGAGACTCTCTATGAACTGAGAAACTTTCTTCAACCTGCTTCCTCCAGCACTGTGGACCATTGTACAGGTTTGAGTCTACCTATCTTCTCTGTCAGTGTTGCAAACCCCCTCCCCTACCCCCGGGCTTGGTTAGCTAACATTGTACTTTCTCTAACCTAATTGCATTCCCCTCTTCACCTCCATCCCTCTTATGTTAGTCCCTCACTCAGGCAATCTGTATTTTCCTGGCTTTGTCAGCTTTTTGGATTCATAACTCTTAACATCTACTAATACTATTCATTCCTGTCTGAGCTGGTGGCATTGCTGGTCTAGGCTCTCAGATGGGCCAGCAGTAGTAGATGGGCCTAACAGAGGTCAATCCCATGAGGCTAGGCTATAGAAGGGTACCCACCCCTGCCTCAGCTGCATCCCATCTAGGCCTGCATAGCATGCCTCAAACTCGGGTGCAGTGCGGAGATTTTATATGGTGGGGTGGTACTCTTAAAAGTATCTCGTAGCGGCTCTGGGTGCTCTGGCACCCCAGATAAGAATCACAGGGCTACAAGGTACACACGAAGTAGTAGGAATAAGACAAAATAGAAATGGAGGACTTGAAAGAAAAAATAACAATCTTGTACTATCTCCTAGAGTTTTGGTAAGTTACAGTGTGATGGTTGTGGCCTGAAATTTTCTTGTTATTATCCATAATATGGGATTAGAGGTGTACTCAGCAGTATAAAAAACATAAACAAAAAAGGTATACAACTCAAAAAATGTGAGAACTAATGATTGAGCTGATGATTAAATCAGAATTAACCTATCAAAAGCAAACAACTGTAAACTGTCCTTTACAGACAGTATTTGAAAATAGGCAATTAACCAAGTGGCTTTTGTTCATAAGTTTCAATTGTCCAGGTATAAATACTTAAATTCAGTACATTTATTATTATATGGACTGGGACTGTCACCCCCTTAACATTAGTATCACTTGGGTATTATGCCATCCAGTAACGTCCCCGTTTCTCTGTCTCCTTAAGAGAGTAAAAGCTGCATGAAGAGTATTAAAGTTGCAACGTTTGGCTTGTATGTTTCCAAGTGGATGTTTATCAAGTTAAGATGGGAGCATGCTGTGTAATACAAGTGTTCATTAACTGTAATTTAAGCTTTCAGAATGAGTGTTTCTGTCCTCCTTTTTTATTCTTTAAGAAATAACAGTTGCTTTAAAGATAGTGTGCACTTCACTAAGGTCAGTGGGCACTGGGGTGGTGTGAGTGCTAAGGAATGGTTGACAGGCCAGAGATTACTGCTAGAGATTACCTAGAGATTAAGTTTTGAGGGAATAGCAAAAGAGCAAAAGTGCTATTCCCTCAAAGACCTGCCACATTCCAACAAATTTGTGAACTATGTTAAATAGCTTGTCACAAGGACACCAAGATGAAAGTGCAGTTATTGGGACATTTCAAAACTTGAAGATTACTTCAATACAGGTTGTTTTTGCTTTTAGTATGATCTTATTTTTGATACTCTTTGAAGCTAGGTACTTCAGTAGTATCTGTGGAAGTTAAGTTTATCAATTTTCTACATGCCCAGAACTGAAGTTGTACCAGCATGAGTAGCTGGAGTTAAAAAAAAAAAAAGAGCTTATTTCCAATTTGTTTAGTGTTCTAGAAAAAATCAATATTTTTCTCTCTTCAAGGACAAATTTGGACTGCCTTCAAAGCACAAAGATCCCCTAAGGGATCTTTTAGTGGTAAATATTGATTTCCTAATTTTTCTACCCTTTTAAGTAAAATGGGACAAGCTTACCCTTAAACAGTTGTCCTTAACATTTCTTGTGTGGTGGTGATTTTTCTTTGGCATCTTTGATTTTCAGGAAAGCACTTTCTTTCCCAAGGTGGTTTTACACTTGGCATTTGGGACCCAGGGTCCGAACTCAAAAGACTCTCTTGTTTATAAGGGCCCCTACTTTAACTAAAAAACACCCCAAAACACTCCATCTAGGGGAATAGAATCAAACTAGAAATGGTGTCCACTTGCTTGTAGTATGTGGGTACTCTCTGGGTTAGCTTTATAAATTCATAAATTGACTTACTAATTGTTACTAAAAGCACCTCTCATCTGAGGTCAGGCATTCTTTTCATATATAATTATTCCATTCAGTTGAATTCTGTTCCTCCAACTCTAGAACGCACCAGTTTCTTGTTTTGGCTCCTTTATTATTGGGTAGACAAAATTTTGAAAATGAAATTTTACTTGGTTTCAGGTGAGATCTGTTATTCTGATAGGTAGTTATCAAACCAATTCAGTAGGGAAAAGTTGCTTCTCATTCACTTCCTTCTTATATCAGTTCTTTTTCTGGAATTATTTACTTCTTACTTGCACAGTCAGTTAAAATGTATAATATTAACTAATGTGAATAGAATTTGTCCCATCTTGTTGGTGAATGCATGATGATCTAATTCCGTAGTTTGATACTTTTTTTCCTAAACAACCTCTAAGAAGACTTATAAAATTAATATCCTAATGCCAAATAGATCGTAGCTGTTTTAGGTATTATCGTAGGCAATTTCAATAATAGCAGTAACGTAAACAGGAACTGTGTTTCTAACTAATAATATATCCTAAAGTAGCAATTACCAGCTTCCATCTATGTATCACTTACACTGATATCTTAAGTATTTATTATTCCTAAATTAATAAGACTTTTTACAGACATAACTGTTATAACAAATGTAGATGTACATTTCCATGAGCTGTTACAAGAAAGTAATTTGTGGTTGTCACCTTAATTCGTAACAGAAACACCACAGAACTCAATTGGTCTCAGTAGTTCTTTTTTCTGTGGTTGGCAAGAGATATTTGGATGTCTTTCCATAATCTTAAAATTGGAGAACCTTTTCAGGAAATAAAAAAGACATTAATTTGTTTCAAAATACAGGTTTCTAAGAGCTTTTAAATTAGCAGAATAATGTTAAATTATTTGTATAAGCAAACTTTCTCAAAAACAAATATGAATGTTTTATTTTAAGCAATAAAGTTTGCTACCTCACCTTTGCCGACAAGCACCATTTATATCCCAACCATTTCTAACTATCTGTGATATCAGTCTCATTTGCAGAGAAGATCTTTATGCATGCCTTTACAAGAAGTGTAAAATAGAAATGTAAACAGTGGAAAAAAAAAAAAAAGAATAAACCATCTACTGGAGAATTATTGGCTAGGCCACACTTGCAGAGAAAGATCCCAGGAGTTATGCCAATAAACTCCACATGCCCAAAAACTGAATATGAGCCAACAATCTTCTCCTCTTGCAAAAAAAAAAAACTAACTGCATATTGTGTTGTATTAACAAGGGTGTTGCTTGCAAATCAAGGGAAGTGATTCTTTTTCTCTCTTCAACACTGATGAGGCCTCAGCTGGCATATTATGTGTAGTTTTGGGCCCCACCCTTCAAGAAAGTCTCTTTGCAATCTGTCTAGAACCAGTGCAAAGTAACAAAAATGATTAGGTAGGTTCACCCTACCCCAAACTGAGACACAGCCTCCTTGCTACAAGTTGGCCTGAGGCTTCCACTAGTACAGGCAGAAAGGAAAGGGGTGCAGTACCAGTGCCACTGCCTGTGGCTGAGTGCATCCTTTCCAAGAGCACCAGCCATAACTTTCACCCCCCCACTACCACTATGACAACAAGCAGCAGCACCAGCATGACTGTCTCCTCCACCCCCATTTCACTTCCCATGTTGAGTCTACCAGTTCCAGGGGAAGAACTGGATCTGGATCCGAGGAAATGCTGAGGAAAGAAAGGAATTCATCTGAGTTTGGCAAAAACCAGCTAAGGCAAGGAAATGAAACATGTGAGCACCACAGGGATGCTGATGCATCTCTGCAGGCACCACCCCCTTGCCTTTGCTCCTCCTCAGCCTGACACCAGTGGGAGCATGCCCAAAAGGAAGTCCTTCTCTCACTCCAAAGCCCCTGTCCACCTGAAGCTGAGGCAGGTTACCCTGGAACAGTAGGGGAAAGGCAGGCAGAAAGTGGGGCACATTGCAAAGGCAAGTGAGATCATCCAGAGCATTGGGGAGATGCTTGCTGTGAATGGCCAGTTCTTCTTAGTTGAGTGGCCAGGGTTCAGGCGGCTCATGGTGCTCCTGGCTCCATCATACCAAGTGCCCACGGACACCACCTTCAGCAGAATAATGGTGCCCTCCCTTTATGAGGCATGCAGAGAGTACTTGAAGGAGGAGCTGTGCAAGGCAGGCCTGCAGGTGGCATTACACATCACCTTGGACATCTGGAGCAGCCAGGGTTGAGATCATGCATACCTTTCCCTCACAGGGCACTGGTGTTACTAGTCAGGCTGTCAATGGGCTCTCCTTCAAGCTGAGGTGGTGAGTAGGCCTGACGTGATATCTGAGATCATGGAGACCACAAACCAGTTGGTGCAGGGGTGGCTTAGTGGGGAGGGTGAGCTCACCCATAGGTTCATAGTCACTGACAATGGAGCCAATATGGTCAAGGCAGAACATGATGCCAACATTGTTGGCATCTTCTGTGTGGCACACAAGTTGCACCCTATTCTCAAGGATAACTTGGCGGGGGACAGGGCTGCTGATGATGGTGCCAGCACAACCAGCAAGCTCATTTCCAAATGCAGGAAGGTGGTGGGCTACTTCTACCAGAGCATCAAGGAAGGCAAGACACTGTGGGACAAGCAGGAAGAGCTGAACATCCTGCAGCACAAAAATATGCAGGGTGTGGAGACTTGATAGCAATCTATATACCTGATGCTTTCAAGGCTGGTGGACCAACATCCAGGAGTAGGCCTTGCTTGGGGAGATTGGGATCAGTGGCCCCCTTAACAAAGCTGAGTGGGCTGCCACCTCCCAGATCTTGGTGGTCCTCAAGCCCTTCCTCAAGGCCACTCAGCACTGGCAATGCCCTC
Organism: Caiman crocodilus; assembly: GCA_030014935.1. Lineage (NCBI taxonomy): Eukaryota > Metazoa > Chordata > Crocodylia > Alligatoridae > Caiman > Caiman crocodilus. The sequence continues at coordinate 35,220,760 of JAGPOW010001338.1, read as the reverse complement.
CTTAGCCAGGTAATCCCTGTAGTGAGGGAACTTCAGAACCAAATGGAGAAGTTCCAGGGGATCAATGCTTCTGGCTGGAGCAAGCCACTGTCAACAGACCTGCAGGCACTGGTGAGGCAGCTGAAGGAGGGCATCAGGAAATGGGTCGATCCCTTGTGGTCCAGTATGGTCTATGTGATGGCCACCATGTGTGACCTGAGGGTGAAGGGGAGCATCAGCATATACAAAAGCAAAACCTTGGATCACTGGACAGAGGTGCTGGTGAAGGGAGTCCAGCAGGCAGAAGGGCAGAGGAAGGGGATGTGGAAGAGGGGGATCCATTATTCTGTGCCAGCATACCATCCACCAGCCAGTCTCTTCATCCACCACAGGCACTGTCAATGTGGGTGAAGGGCAGAGCTTCTATGGTGGGGTCCAGACAAACCAGACTCCACCATCAGGTAGGTAGCACTCAACAAGACCTCCGGGTCCTAAATCCAGAGCCAACAGGAGGAAGATGTGTGTTTGAATCTCCAGTGGCTGGGGGCTGTCTAGAACACAAATCTACTTCCTGGGCAGGAGATACATTTATTAAGCTAGCTAGGTTGTTCCAGTAGATGACTACATACTGACTGTGTTTACAAGATGCTAACTGTGCAGTTGTTACTGTATAATCATTTAGTACTTGCTTACATGAGTACTAAATGACTGTGCAGTATCTGGAGTTACTGGACAGTAGCATCACTGAACAGCTTTTAGGTGGTGCTGACTGTGCAGTAGCTCATAACTACTGCACAGTAATATCACATCATGCTTCATGCCACATGATGCTTCTGCTCAGTTATAAGGAGCTACTTTGTAGTAATCATCTCATGTAGATGTAGTCACTCTCTCAGTGATCTGGATCCTAAGTGAATGGAGATGTTTAGTATCTATTATCAGGTGGCTGTGCTCCAAGATAGAATGAGAGTTTAGAAACATACCCTGTTCCTTGTAGTTTCCTATTGGCTAGATTGTGGCATATCAATTTCTAGGCTCACTAAGGTTGCCCTTTAATACCATGAGACTACTTAATGCATGTTTTGATTAGCTTCTTTTTACTAAGAATAGCTTTTTCACTTTGTGGTATTATGTTGTCAACTACCTTTAAATGACTGTATTTGAAAAATGCTTGTATTTGAAATGCAAGCATCACCATTGAAAAGGATAGGAGTTCTGAGTAAATAAGACTTAGGAGATAGCTCTTGTCCTTGCTCCTCAAGATGCATATCCATAGTTGTGGTCATGTGTGTTTACAGCATGAAGTCTGTTTCTCTTGTAAGAATATGTCTAGACAGTGTTGGAGGTGTGCAAAGTGCACATTTTCATAAGTGTGATGTATTATATATAGCTCTTCTGTGAATCATTAGCAGTATAGAAGCTAGCCTTGAGAATCCATTTGTATTCTCCTTCCTCAGACCTTTCCACGTTCTTCCATAATACTCCATAAACATGCAATAACTTTTCCAAACTGACCCATGAACCAACCATGATTTTTCTTTAAATCTCTTTCCTAAATTGCCATCAGCTCCTTTCTTTTTTAACATGGTTCCATGGAAATTATGATGACAAGGCTTAGCCATCAAGGCAATAGCCATCAACTGTCTTGGAGATGTCCCTAACTGGGGATCTTCATTGCAGCAGGACACATTATCTTTCTTCACTGGATTTGTAAGATCAAAAACCTTGCTATATAAATATAGTATATATATATTTCTATACATGGGGACTAACTACAAAACCCACTCACTTCTCCATTCCATGGAGGAAGGATATGATTTGTCATTGGGTATATATATTCTTAACCATTTATGTGTCTGCAGCCAAGGTATGTCAAAATTGACATTCCCATAAATCTCAAAAACTTTAGCTTTCAACCAAAAATATGATTCACCACTTGTCAGAACTCAGTAGCCTAATGAGTGCAAGGTGAGTAAAGCAATTACCACATGTATCAACCTTTGGGGAGAGGAAGAAAAAAACCCAAACCTGATGGCAGCCACTCAGTGGCAATTGTGATCATGCCAGTGACATGGCAGCAACCAGAAATCACCACTGCCCATGTGCATCAGTTGCCAAGGCATATTGCTATGCCACTGCTAGAACTTTGTAAGGTTCTCAACTGTGCTATACCCAAGCCAGCTTGAAGTACGCTGTTTATATTAGACCTTATTATTTCTTGTCATTCTGTAAAGCTTAATCATTCTCCACTGCTTTAAAGTTCTTGCTACTTCTAAAAACAAGAAATTTAGCCAATGTATATTGTAATGTACCAGATGTATCTGCCAGAATTGTATTTTCTAAAATATGTTTTGCTTCTGATCTATCCTGTCACAGATTGTATAGGATCCATAGACTTAAATCATCTATATGTGATTTTTAACTGATATTGACAATTTTTAGCTGATGTTACCAACAGCACAAAACAGTCTCATATATATATATATATATATATATATATATATATAACAGTCATATATAATAAACATGGTTTTAACTTAAAACGATAAAAAAAATATCATTCTCTAATTTGAAATATACCAGTTGATAAGACTCTTTTAGGTTTTTTTAGTTATCTATTTTTCTTTGGCAGTGTGTAAATGGGGACCTTACATCATCATGGAAGGGGTGAGAGCTGGGGAGCAACTGGCCAGCCCCTGGGCCCTAAAGGAACTGTTAGGAGTGGAGAATCCTTTAAGAAAAATGGCTGCTTGCCCCGGATGCAGTGATTGTCAGGCCTGGTAGAGAAGTGGTCAGTCAGGTGACCCAAAGGGCATAGATTCAGGCTTCATAAGACCAGGATCATCACTGAGGCCTCAGACTAGCTCCACCTGCCATGGTAAAGGAGCCCCAGACCACAAGGGGCCAAAGGAGGCTCAACAGAACCAGACAGTGCAGTTAAATTCATTTTGCTTTATGCTTATTCATTAACACTGTGATGTGACATGGCCCCAGCTTGGGGGCAAATTTTAGTTTGAAAGCAGCTAGCTGTGTCTGAGTTTATTTAGGAGGACAAAAAATGGCTGTGAGAAGAGGCTTGGAGGACACAGGGAGTATTTGGAGATGAGCTTCCACTGTTGCTGGAGGAGTAGACTGCAAGTTGGAGATCAGGGACTGCAACTAAACAGATTACATCCAGAACCCAGACCCTGAGGGTGCAAAAGGTGAGAGAGAGCCTGAAACTCCTAAGATTGTGTAAGCAGGCTCAGAGCGTGAAAGGATGGGACTGGGGCCAAGGGACCCAGAACCCAAGAGGATGAGACCAGATTTGGGACCTGAGAGCCAAAGTTTGGGGCAGTGGACCTGGGCTGAGGGGCAGAGCCAGAGTAAGAGGGCCAAGGACAGAAGGCTGAAGCCTGGACAGAAGTTTATGGCCTAAGGGGCCAAGTGTGCTTTGCGGGCTGGGACAGATCCCTCTGAATTTATACCGAGTGACACCTGCAAAACAAGGACATGGGTATAGGGGAGGATGAAAGTCATGACTCTAGCCCTTTAGGTAATTAGAGCTCCCAGAGATGGAACAACTGTGCAATGTGCGTAGGAAAGTACATCCCAAACTTACTGTCCTATGTAGGTGGTCATCCCACTTTACCTTAATATCAGTGTGTAGCAGGCAAGAGAGTGTGGAAGGACCATGAAAGGTAAGAGTGGGTGAGGAAGGCAGGATCAATGTGGCTATTAGAGGCCTGATGTGCTATACCAGGGGAGGGCAAAATGGCAGATCTGACCACCAGCTGGATGCTATTTCCCAGCAGCCCCTGCTTGTGCCACTTACAGTCTCCATGAAGACCCTGGGAGCAAAGGAGTGGGACAGTGTGAGACTGCAGAATCAGGGCTCTGCCCTGGCCGAGCCTGGCCCTGCACTATCATAGCCCAACACTCTCGGAGTCTCCATGGAGACCAGCCAGGCAAGGAGATGCTCTGAGACAGGCTGGGACAAGACAGGGTGGGGCTAGGTCAAAGCCATGATCCACTGCCTGCATGCTCCTGCCTGCGGAAGCCTTGCCCATCACAGGGGCTTGTGGGCAACAGATCACATTTCTGCTCTGGCCCCACTGTGTGCTGTCACCGCCCCAAGATCCTGGGGTTTCCCCAGCCTTGCCCATCCATCTTGCTCCCAGACATGGCCCTCTCTGAGGCACCCAAACACACACCCTGCCTGTATGGGTCCTGACCCTGGCAGTGGGTATGGGGCAAATGGACCAGGGTGCCTGTGCAGCGGGGCCTGCAGCAGTAGCCACAAGCCACCACCGCAGCAGCTTCTGGGAAATGTACTCTGCCATGGGCTGGACTTTTCCCCCTGACCCCCACCCTCTGTACTACATAGTGGGATTGACTATTGCTACAATAGATTTTTTTTTTTTTTAATTTTTACCTGATGTATAGATTTTTATTTCTCCCTACCATCATAAATAGTCTTTAGCTTCTGGAATGAGTTGTAATTTTGTCTGTGCATTTAGGGTCCCTGTAAGAAAATGTATGTTTTATTAATTCTTTCACTTACTTGTTCATCAAAACACATTTTAAATCACTGTGCAGACAGCTATTGGCACTATTTTAAACATAACATATTGATCATCATGGTTTAATATCTCCAAATCTGCACAAACTTAATTTATTAAAGCTTTTCCTATGTGTATAGCTAACTGTTCCTTTGATAATTCCATGCTGTTCTAAATTATTCTGTTTCTCAAATATCTACTTGGAATCTTACCTAAAATCATGCTCCAAAGGGTAAAATTCTTAACATAGTCCAGAATAAACCTTGCACACACATATGCAGACACACATATTATACGTATATAAACACATATATATAAAACACATACATTACACATTATACATATCACACACCTACAACTTGGTATGGAGAAGGCATCTTGGGCACATGTAGGAAGGGCAAGGAAGCTTGCCTGTAGGGCCCAATCCTAGTATATGGTCCTGGCCTGTGGAATGGTCCCACACCACTCATCTGCCCCAAGAGGCCAAATGCTTGAGCACCACCATAGTAGACGAAAATGATCACATTTTCATCTTATGGCTGAGGTATTTAGTAATGGGTTCTCTGCTGGTTGATATACCCTATTTTTATCTCAAATGTTCAAATACAGACTTATATTAGATGTGAACTGTGAAGGCTGATTGTGCTATCAAAATGGTGGTTTTGTACTGCATGTTTCATATTCCTAATGTGTTATACCATCCTACCATTTCTGCTATAAGTCCTGTGGTCATGGACTTTTTATTCCAAACCTTGAATATCAATACTGTAGTTATTCAGAGGTTTGTTTGTTTGTTTGTTTTTTATATAGTATCCTTGTATCTTATCCATTCTCCAATGTGTGAGCATCTGCCATAGTTCTCCTTAAGAGATCTTATTGCAGATCTAATTATCAGGGATCCTTACTGTATAGTCTAATTATTTTAGTTTTGTCTCTGTAATCGTATTATTTGGCATATTTGCTCAATGAAGATCTTCAGAAATTACGGTTCCTTCTTAGACATAAATACTAACGTGTGATATCTTTCTAGAAATAAGTAGCCAAGGTATAGGTATCAGCAAAGAGAAATTCATGGACAAATTCTGTAAGCACCATTGTTTTTTCTCATTCCTAATTAAAATGTTATCCATAAATCCTGAGTTTAGTTTCAATATCTGTATCAAAACCAAAAAATGCAACTAGAAGCACAGAAGCAAATGATACTAAATACTGTGGATATGAGAACAGAATTACTTTACACCATTTGTTACTGGAAACGCATTGGGGCTGTTTCAGTCTTTTATTAATCTTGCCATCCTCCCATCATGAAACTGTTTAGTCATTAAAATGAATTTGTTGGGCAGCCAGTCTTAGCTGAGAGTTTCTACAGGCCTTTCTGCTGTTGGTATAAAACGTCTGGGTAATTTCACCAAGGACAAGGTTAAGGACAATATTCTACTCCTTTCTTTTATCTTGTAATGTCAGTGAAGCAAATTTCTGTTGTTCAACTCCTTTTTTTATAACATAGCACTGGATATCAGGCAATTTTTTTCAGCTATGTAGCAAGAAAATATCAAGGTGCAGACAGATGTACAGATCTCCACTGAAACTGAGAGTGCTTTGCGGGAAGTATTCTAAGTTACAGCAATCTCTGGAACAAACAGAAGTTCACTGCTGGTTCCAAGGGTGAGGGGAACGTAGCTGCAACCTAAGAGTTTCCCATAGAAATGCCCTCTTCTTGCTCCCAGCCTGACCTTTGTTCAGAATGGGGGGTGGGAAAGGGAGCATAGGGAGCTGATTTTAAGGGTTCCCCAGCAGGTGGGGTGGATGAATTGGAGCCCTTGTACTTCAGAGGCAGCTCTAATATACCCAGTCCATCCTCCTATTCTGAAAACAGCTCGAGGCTGGCAGGTAGCACAGACAGAAGTTTCAGAAGATGCTTTAATGTGAAGCATCTTCATCTGACCCTCATGCAATGAGTGGTCAGATTTTCATCTGATTGGCTATTTTTGAAGCAATCTGCAGCTACACATTTGTGTTTGGCCATGGCTATAAATTGCTTTCTGTGGCCAGATTGGGAAAAAAAAAAATGATCACTTCTGTCTGTACCCATATTACTGAAAATTCTAACAAAGATCTTGTCCACAGCCACTAATATGGAGATTTCCTAGTGATTGTCATATAAAAATGTTCTTATGTGAACAATAAATTTATCTTTTACATTTATGTACTGAAAGAGCTCTTTAAAACACTATTATGTAGACCTCAGTTCTAATGGAAACAGAGCTGAGGCCTCTGACATTTGAGAGGAACACAATTGTTTTTTGAATCTGTAAAACATTATATCTAATGGCAATGATTAAATAAATTATATACTTATATAGTCCCATCGATAATGTTGTTACTGGGTGTGTCTACATGGGATGCTTTACTGTGCAGTAGTATAGTTTACTACGCAGTAAGCATGTGCATCTATACATACACATGCAAGTAGCAAATTTACTTGAAATTATTTACTACACAGTAATGCTCATGTAGACACCTGATGGGGAACAAATCTGCTCCCCATCAGCTGGCCACCAGGGAATGGGAGAATGCTTCCTGACTCTAGGAACTGCTTGCTGCAGGGTTGGGCTCCTGTTGTGGGGATTTGAATCCAGGATGTTGTGGCAGATACAAAAAATAGTATTTGCAATAAAAGGTATTATGTTCAGTGAAGCTTCCCTGGATGTTAGCTTCAATTGTCAAGCTTGCAATAATAGCCTGTGAGGCTTTGTGGCTGGACATGACAGGGCTCTGTGAAACTTCTCTGGCTGTTTCATTTTGACATTATTTCAACTCATTTTGAGGTTAAAACAGCAAAATTGAAATGAAACAAAGGGCCTCAAAACAGATTCAAAACAAAGTGAGGCTTGTAAAAATGTTTTGAAACTTGAAAAGTTTCAACCATAGCACTGGAGATGGAAGTCAGTCCAGGGGGGCTGATTTCCCATCCCAGCGCTGGATCAGGCCCACCTGACTCCCTACACCCTGCCTGATCTAGCACTGAAGATGGGAAATCAGCTCAGCTGGGCTGACTTCCTGTCCCTAGCTAGCAAAACATTGAAACAGAGTTGAAACTGCCTCACTGTTTCGATGAAGCAAAACTCCCATAGCCACCCCCTCCACAGCATGTTGAGTTGGAGCAGCCCTCTGCCACCTAGGGCTGCTCCAACCCGGCTCCATATGTTGCACGTGAATAAATTATGGAGCTCATAGCTCCAGAGTTAATTGCTCCCAGGCACACATTCAAACAATGCCCCTGGGAGCAATAAGCTCTGCAGTTTAATCACGCTCCATAATTGCATGTGTAGATATGCCAAGGGAGTAGCAGTCTTAAACAGTCATTTCTCCCTTTAGACAACCAGTAACTACTATGGACCCAGTAATAACTTCACTCAACTTCAGCATCTCAGTGATTATCTTTGGAACAACTACTCCAAAACAATGTACGCTCTCTGACACAACATTCCTCTGCATGGCAATTTTCACGTAGTGTTCTGATGGGGATTCTGTATTTTGCTTGTTCTCTGCCAATCTTTGTTTTGGTTGCCCCAAAATATCATTGTCCAAACATGCTCATGTGTTTGAAGTTAATATGTTCAAAGAAGTAAATTAAGTTTTCCTATTATTTTGGCCTGTATAATAGGATAACTACTGACTGAGCAAAGTGAAAAGCAATGAATATTTGTGGTACTTTTTTTCTAGTACACTTCCTAAGTTAAGGATGGAAGAAGAGCTTAAAATGAGTTGCTTATTTATTTAGTGGGGTGCTAGTTTCCATTGTTGCTCCCATTCAGTGAAGAGTAACTCTGTACCTGTGTTTGCAAAGATAGTTCTCTGCATCTGTATCTGTTGCTTTGCTGCTCAACTGTCACCATGGTGGTTTAAAAGAATACTGATGGCTGGCTACAAATTATGGACATACCAATATTCTAAGCCACCACAGAACTGTATTACAATGCTTTTGAGCTGGAAAAATTGACATATCCTCTATTGTAGACTAGTGCACTGGTGCAAGAGATAGATATTTCTGTAATCTGAGAGCACTCTTCTGGAGCTTACCCTCTGCCTAGTATGGCTCCAAAATCATTGTAGTCAATGACATGTAAAAGCAATTCCAGTTTAGGTTGCTATCAGTTATTGACTCATAATAAATACATGATAATAAGAGAAGTCATAGTTGATTCTATTTAATTATCCCTTGGAGCATTATTAAAACCATTAACTTATATGCATAAATACATAGTATCATATCATCATAGTATCATAGTATCATGAGTCGGAAGGGACCTGGGCAGATCATCTAGTCCGACCCCCCGCCTTGGCAGGAAAGAGCACCGGGGTCAGATGATCCCGGCAAGGTCCTCATCTAACTTCCTCTTAAAAATCCCCAGGCTAGGAGCCTGTACCACTTCACCTGGAAGCTGGTTCCAGGCCCTAGCCGCCCTGACTGTGAAGTAGCG
>JAGPOW010001338.1:35178381-35211656 GCA_030014935.1 Caiman crocodilus | reverse complement strand
GCCCCGCAGCCCCACTTACCTTCGGGGAAATCAGCTGCTGCTGCCCCCTCAGCTGCTCCGCTCGCCGCTCGCCGCTGCTGCGCCTGACCGTCGATCCAAACGTGTGCCCCATTAAATGTTTACTTGAAAGTGATGATTGCTAGTATAAAGTTTCCATATGTGGAATGATTTTGTACTTCTTTTGTGTTGTGTTCTGTCTAAATATTCTACTAATTGTGTTTTATTCACATAATTCTCATGATTAATAGGGCTGAAGATTTTTTGTAACAAATCGTAAATTTGTTGAAGATGGAGTTTCAGGGACTAAAAATATTCCATTTTTTTAATGCAATCTTTGAAAACATTTCATATAGATATTTTCAGAATGAAACTTTTCAACATTTGCTTTTGAAAAACACTTTTTTTTAAGATGTTATTTACATTGAAAAAAGAAAATGGTAAATTAAGCAAGAGGTTAAATAATCTTAAAACAAAATATTTAATATTGATTCCAAATGGAATTTTTCAGGTTTGTGCACGTGCTTGTGTTACCAGAAAACCTGAAAAATGTCTCTCTTTGGGCTTAACTAATTAGTTTTTTCAACTTTTTGTCCTTTACCAGTAGGTCTTTATTTCTGTTCATGGACAGTATAATTTAAACTGGTATATTTTAGTATTCACAGGATGATAGAAAAGTATTGGTGGAAGGTACAAAACAATATTATCTAATTCAGTCCTCTGATCAAGGCATGAGCATCCATGACTAACTCATCCTAACCAAGTGTCTGTTTAAGCTGTTCTTGAAAATTTCCAAAGATGGAGATTCCACAATTTCACTAAATATCCTGTTCCAGTGCTTGGCCATCCTTAGAGTCAGAAAGTTCCTCCTACTCTTAAATCTAAATTTCCTCTGCTGAAACTTAAGGATATTGTTCCTAGTCCTATTACCTGCCACCACAGAAAAAAGTCCATCTTCATTCATTCTGTAATCATTTTTCAGGTATTTTGAAGGGCAAATCAACATCTCAGTCATCTGTTCTCTGCACTAAATAATTCTATGTCTTTTAGCCTTACCTCATAAGATGTTTCTATGTCTTCAATCGTTTTGTTGCTGTGCACAGGACTCTAATAAGGATGTGGACTTATTAGAAAAAGTGTGGGCCCCTAAACTAGAGATAGTATTCCTGGTAAGCCCTAACCAGTGTGGAATGGAGCAGAAGATTGAATGCACTTGCTGTGCAATGGATATACAAACTGAAAATACTTTATTTTAAATGGATGAGGTGTGACTAGAGATTAATAAATACAGAGTGTTGCAATAATGAAAACTACATAAGGATTGCACGATCTTTTTTCTCAAAAAGTTTACTAAAATCCGATTAAAGATTAGATATCAGATTCAAGATTTGTTTTAAATATCAGAAGATATAAAATAGAAACAGATTAAAGAAATGACCATTTCAAAGAGCTATTGAATCCTGTGGAAAATATATTTTTTAAATTCATTACTTTTATGTGCCATGAATGTAACTCAAGGTATTCATTGTGATTTCATTGTAATATAATTACTCAGGTTAACACACATTACATCTCTGTTATGGCTCATTGTGTATCATATTAAAGAAACAATGGTTGGCACTAAATTTTTTCTCAGTGGATAGATAGAAATGGTCAATCAGTTCTCCATAGTGCTTGACTAAACATGTTCGCCTGTGCTACATCAGTAGATTTACATATGTGTAGCTTTACTAAAAGGATAGCATACCCTGAGAGTTTTTCCTTTCTCCAGAGAGTCTATACTATACCTATTATTTGTGTTCTATTGTTTCTATTTCCAAAAGCTGGATATCAAAGAAACAATCAAACTGCTGCCATAAATTTCAAGTACTGGTAATTTCAGCTATGGACAAGTACCATTTTATTATATTGTTACAGTATGTACTTATTGTAATACAGTATTTTGTGTCTGTTTTATTAAAGCATATATCTTAAAACGAACTTTCTCAATAACAGTACATTGTGTAACTTAAGATTCTTTATCTACCCCTTCAGTGGTGCCATATAAGTTTATTTTATAACTTCCCAGCTTGAGTTCTACTCATTCACTAGTCTCTAAACTGTAATTTGTCCATATACAGTATACTGGAAGCAGTCAACTTGCTGTTATTCCCCAGCAAAATGCCCAAGCTGTTCTATTAATTCAAACTTTCTCTCTTGCTTAATAACAAATTAGCTTGGTACATGCAAAATCCCTGGAGATAGACAGTTGTTGCACCTTGGTCATTTACATTCTAAATCTGTCATGTTCTTTTTATGTTAATACTAGAACCTCTACTATTTCTATCAGTATAGGTGCCTAAGTAGGTTGTAGCTGAAATGTAAGTACCTAAGTCACAACACGTATTCCATGCCAACTCTGTTCAGTGACTGAAAAACTGCTTGAGTACTGAGATGCATTAGATGCCTCAGTCTGGATGCTTATACCTGGGTTACTATGCATGCTCAAAACTAATCCAAGCCAACCACCTATGCACACAGTGCTAGTCTAAGAATTGTCATTGTCCAAATCAGTGTGAGGCACTCAAAATCCATCCAAGTCTTCCAATTTTTTTTAGGCAAGGAGTGAGCACACTCAACAACTGTAATGTAACAGTGGTGTGCACAACCTTCAGGACCCACAACTTAGATGAGTGGCATGCAGTCAGTCCATGGGCCAAATCCTGCATGGGACCATTCTGCAGACCAGATCCAGTGTCAACACAATCTGGCCACCCATTGTCCTAATCCTGTACCATCCCAGCATGATCTGGCATGGGGGGCCATGTTATGATGCCCATGGGGTTTCCCATGGGTCCAGAAATTTGGCAGCAGGGGAGCAGCAATTAACACTGCCACCTTTTCCCCCATTACCAAATTTTAGGATCATGGAGAAGCCCTATGGGCTGGATGATACAACCTCACAGGCTGGATCTGGCCTGCAGGCCAGGGTTGAGCACCCCTGTGATATAAACACTAGTTTAAAGTCATACTTTTCCTCACTTTCTCTCCATTGGTCCTCGTGAGACTTGCATTCTTGGCTATCCAAAGAGCAATTTTCAGCAGATAGGCCGGAGGGTAGCCCACTCTTATTCTTACAGCCTAGTGTTTCAGACACTGCTTCAAACTGGAAATTGTGTGCGTGAGTCTCCTCAGTTTGAAGAAGGCCTAGAACCTAGGCTTCCACTTTCTGACCAGGGGATTTGGTCATAGTTTCATAGTAGCTAGGGTCAGGAGGGACGTGAACAGATCATCTAGCCTGACCCACTGTCATAGGCAGGAATGAATGCTGGGTTCACAAGGCCCCACACAGGTCAATAGAGAACTGTGTGCATCACCAGGAGCAGTATAAGACTAAACAGTGGGTGTTGTGTTGTATAGTGAGCCCAATGTTGCTGTTAGAGAGTTCTGATTCAAAGGGGCACCTTTTGTCAGTGTGATCTAGATCTAGGCCTGACAGAAGCACCTCCTTTGAAGCCCTGAATTTATACAGCTCTAAGCTGTATGGAACAGCAGGAGTTCAGATGCAGACCATGCCTCACATTTCCTAGTGGTTAGCTGTAGGCAATTCCCAGTTCTCCAAATAAGTGATTGGATTGTCCTTGGGAAGCACAATAGATCTTCCAGTTCACTGTATAGAAACTTCACCCTGTACATTTGGATCGCAATACCTAAGTGGAGGTACATACAAGATTTTCCTCTCCCATGCACCTCCCTTTCCCCCCAACACACACAAATGTAGCTCTGGCTCTAAATAACTTTACATACTGGCTTCCAGAAGTCTTCTATTTTAGGGAAAAAACATCAGATATTTAAAAAATATTCCCTTTATTAACATTCAACTCATTTTTTTCCCCTTGTCTTTATTTCTTCTTTCATTTTCTGTAAGACTATAGTGTGTAACTTAATAAAATATCCACTGAGATTTTTTTAATCCAAATTGTGTTACAGACTGGCATTTTACCCCTTATTGTTTTCTGGGAAAGAACCAGAAAATACATGTATGATTTACTTACTATTCCTAGTAAGGAGGAAGGTATCAGGGCCATTGGTGATTTGGAAACAGATGGATAGAGGCGGTGGAGCCTCAGGATCCTTGGGGAATTCTGCCATAGCTTTGTGGGTTTCAGAGCCCCAGGCTGATGACATTTCTTTTCAGCAGTTATTTCTAGGCCTCCCTTCTTCCTGATAGCACTGCTCAAATTGAAACCCCTGCTATTAGCTGCCTCCCCTGTGGCTTTTTAAAGTGAGCCACTGAGAGAATGCTACTATAACGAAGGACACATAAAATATCACTAACTACAATTCTCTCTTTGCAAGGGTGAGGAAATACCAATATCACAGAATCATTTTCTTCATATCTTGTGCAAATGTTAAAAGTTGCAAATTCCTGTTGTGCATGTGATGCTAAATCAGAATGGGGTGTGCCTACACAGAGAAATCATGCCATAACTGCCAAAATATTTCACTGATTTTTTTTTCAACTCAAACATCTCTCTTTGCCAAAATCAACATTTTTAAAAAAATAAGTGTACTGGTTTTTATATGATTTTGCAATAAAAAGGAAGGGGAACATTCTTGCCAGGTCAAAATTTACCATTCTGAAATTTTCAAAAGTGAACATTCTGATTTTTCATTTTAAATCCCATCATTACACAGCTCCAAACCCATAAAATATCTCCAATATTCCCCTTCCCCGCGCCCATATAACTGCCAACTCTGGCTTTTCTTACTTGTGTCACTGTAATAATCCTACATTTGGATTCGATAAGAAATGTGAAAACAGAAGTGTCAGGTACTGACAGAACTTGCAATAAACTAGAAACCAAATGCACGTAGAGATCTTGTATGTTTCTCAGAAGATCCTTTAATGTTTCAGTATATGGAAATATTTTTTTAAAACATTGAAAGGATCCATGCATCAAAATGCATCTCTACAGCAAAGGACATACCAAAGTTAAACTTTAAAAACTTTTTGACTAAAGATTGCTGGTGGTGTAGTAAGTGTAGTATTAGCCTAATCAAAGGGCCAATGAAGTCAATGGGGGTCTTTTCACCAACTTCAATAAGCTTTGGATCAGTTCCTAGGTTTATGACTACCAAAAAACACTAGAAGCCCTTTTCTCCATCAAAGGTATGTAGGCATGAATGATTTTCAGAAGTCAGTAAAATCAAAAGATTTTCTAAACCCCTGTATTTGCACAAGAAATAAAAGTACCAGGAATTGTCTTTAAATATTTGACATTGTACCCATGAAATATGAATGCAGTCTCATGAATTAAGATGTTAGTGATTGGTACAACCCATAAATGTGAAGATTTCTTGAAGTACTTTTTTTAACAATGCATTTTAGGCACAAATTGAGCATTTAAGCTTGCAGTAACTGCTCAATAGGGCAATTTTTTTAAGATCATTTGAGTGCCTAAGACAAAAGTTCAAGATTTTATGTGCCCAAATTCTTAACGTTGTGCTTTCACAGGCATTATTTGAGAGCCTAGCCTAGAGTGCTTTACAGTCATTCAGAATAATTTAATCTCCCAAATCTAAAAGTCTAAATTTAGGAACACAAGCTATACTTTATGCTATACTAAAAATATACCTGCTTACATAACCAGATGCCCAATGCCATAGGCTTATTTGCTTCTTCAGCCATCCAGCATGCTGTGTGGGTAGAAATCATCTGTTTTGATACTTTTAGCACATAAACAGCAGGTACACATGTAGAATATATGAAGCCTATTTTTTCCAAAGCATGTGAATACAAGAAAGCCAATAATTGCATGTGCAACATACTGTGCATATCTTACATTCAACTTGGGAAACTATATTGAAAATTTGAGTTTTTAAATATATATATAATGTGACACACCAGGACCCAGATTTGGTCAGCTGTGCCTTTGAGACATGCCCTGGGGTATTCTCATATTATCAGAGGTATTCTTCAGCCCCAGATCACTCCAATATCTACTGTTTAATGACTTAGAACAAGCTAGGATGTACAAGGGAACAACTCCTCAGCCTATAACATTTTAGCTTTGCACATCTCAACCAGATTTTGCCAGCTCTTCGCAGAAAAGATGTTGCCAGCTTAAAGAATCATAACCCTGCCCAGTCACATGCTCAGAAATTATGGATCCCTTCCTCTAGAAAAGAGGTCTGCCTATTTCCTTCTTTGCTCTGAAATCACACTTGACAGTAAGTTATAAAATCACACTTGGCAGTAAGTTATGAAAGATTCTCCCAAAAGAAGTTAGTGATCATATGCTGAGATACAGACATAAAAATAAACAAACAAAAGTTAATATCAGAACAATAATTTTGACCTTACCACTGCACCTTTAGCCCTAAGCTCTGAGAGATGCCACTTCCACTTCTGACCAAGTCAGAGTCTTCTTCCAGACTGTCAGCTTGCATTATGCAGTGAAGTCACTGAGGAGTAAAGCACACAATGCCTGGGAAATTTTATACCACCAGTACCTAAACTTCTGTCCCCACAGATTAGGTGAGTGACATGGGTTTCGTTTATGGGCTGAATAATATGTGGGGTCTGTCCACAAGTGCAATTCTATCCCCTGGCTTGGCTCTGCACTTGATGAAGCTGTGTGCCAACCCAACCCCACATGCCAGATACAACCACCAACCTTAGATATGGCTCAATGTGTCCACATCCTGTGGACCAAGTCCAACCATACACTGGCTCCACCCTTCACACTGCACACTGGCCTGGGCCCCTATGACTGGATCCAAATCTGGAATGACCCTGTATACCAGTCCAACTGCATAGTAGCATGGTCTAGCATGTAAGTGCATATCTGGCTTGGGTAGGCCCTCAGGGATTTGGAAATTTGCTAGCAGGGGAGCAGAAATTAACACCAAATTTCCAGACCCATGGAAAGCCCTGTGAGCCAGATCCTGGAAGTGTCCATAGGGGAGGAAAAATTGAGTTGCCTATTAATCAATTCTGGTCAAAATATAAAAACATAAAGATATATTAATGGCAATTCTGAAATACATATGAACATAAAAAATTATAATTATATACACAGCTTATTATGGTTTCCTATATACCAAACATCATGTATTAACAAACCTCATTCAGGAAAACATACTCTTACTTGGGGGAAGTTTGTGACATATAGATATAATTATTATTATTAATTATTATGTATATACTTTTACAAACACACTAAAATACATCTTTAGCAACTCCCCTTGAACGAAATCGCCTAGATTTCACTGTAAAGTAAACTTTTTGTACATTTTTGAAGCAATTACCCAGTTTAAACAGAACATATTGTGGATTTATACTGGTGAAACTGATATCAGAACTTGGTTTAATTTCTTAATTACTCTTTACTATTTATTATAGGGTATATTATTAGGGTATTAAGTTTCACTGTACTGTAACATGTGAGCTATAATAATGTATGTTGAGAAAGCTGCTAGCCATACTATGTAAAAAACACCTAAAGATTGTAAGAGAAATAGAGTTTATCTTGCCTTGAGCAGCGGGTTGGAGTAGATGCTGCTTAGGGTTCTTTCCTACCCTGTGATTCTACTGATGTTACCAAGATGCTCAGCACATGACAAATCAGAATAAGGGGCTGCCAGATGTAGTACTTGCCTCAAAACCTTTCACAGGAAAAGAGACTCAAAATTTCTGAGGAGCTCATGAACAGTATTTGTGGGTGAATTGCATAAAAACTGAGTAATAGGATAAGAAAAAAAAAACTAAGGGAGGTCTTTCTATTGTATGGTAACATGTCCGTAAATAGTAGGAAAGCATTAGGAAGATTTACTAAAGTGCAGCATCAGCCTAGCCTTAAACGAAGAAGAATCCGAATAACATAGACAGCACATCAAATCCCCATGACATCCTAAATTTCAAGTAAGTAGGGAAAGAATTTTCACTTACGTAAATTGGTATGTCTCTGTCAAAGTCAAGGAAATATGATGATTTAGACTAACTGAAGGTCCAGTCCTTAATTATTTGACAATTTAAATAGCTGGTGATTTTTTAGTGTAACTAACACCTCAAATAAAATGAGGGGGAAAGATGTTGGTAGTTTGGATTTAATAGGAGGAGACTGAATTGAAGTAACAAAGGGAGTTCAAGAAAATCTTGCCTTTCTGAAATCCTATTGACTTTTTCAGTATTATATAATGCCAGACTGATAAATGATCCTGTAACATTCCATCAGGCAGCTAATGATCTTACACATGTCTGGGGAACTGTAAACCTACTCTCATACTTAGAAGATTTCTTTTTTTTTTCCATAAAAGCATCTGATTTAGAATGATGAATTCTACAGCTCTTTAAGATGTCAGGATTTGGATTTTCTGGAAATTAGTTTTCAAGAAATTTCATCAGCTTCCTAAATTCTGTCTATAATAAGTAAAGAATGACAGGAATTACAGGGAAAAATACCCAGATGAACAGGAGCCGTGAAACAGACAAGAGGTTTTGTAGATTTTGATAGTTTATAGATTTCTTTTGGTTTTATTGTAGATTAGTACAGAAGGTTGAAAAGACAGCAGCACTATAATATCATTCATTAAAAATGGCTCTTTGCATAGATAAATGAGCAAAATCCTTTGAAGCCTGTAAAGAAGAGTTTATAGCTTATAAACTGGTAAAAGTAGCAGAATCAATTCTTCTATTTATGGCACCATACAATGCATTAAAGATTACTTGTGGATTTCAGTTTATGGAGACATCTTTTTGGAGATGAGTTATGGATCTTAGACACAGACAGTAGTTCTGTGAACACTCAAAGTGAATTTGAGAGTAACCAGTACTCTCAAATGGTACAGCGTCGTTATGGCTGTGTACACCCATGCAAATGACCTGGGTTTGTTCTCCTGGTAGAAGAACAACATGCTTGTACAGATATTAAATGCTGAATCCTTGAAGACCTGAGAGCTTGCAGTGCTGGAGTGGCACAGTCAGGGAAACCCCTGTGCACACATCTCAGTGTGCTCTGCATGTAGTCCATTTGCCTGGTGAGAAACAGTAGCAGTGCACAAATGAACCCTGACTGGCTGATGCAAACTGCTCATGGTCAGCCTGCCCTCCAGCTGCAGTATGTGGAATAGTGAAGGGGAAGGGGGTGCATTTTACTCCCTGCTTGGCTGGAGTAAGAGAGAACATCCAGAATGATATATTGCTGAAGGGCAGGGAAAGGGAGAGGGGGAGAGTTAAGGAGCAAAACACCCTAGGATGGTGAAGGACTGTGTTGTGGTTTCTCTCAGAAGTGTAAATAATATAAACATTTGTACTCTCAGGAAAAAAACTCTTCTGGGAGTGGTTGTCCTCAGGTTATTTTTCTCAAGGTGTATGGGAAATAGGCAGATGTGGGTAGGGAGCTGGTAGGGGGACAGGCAGCAGAGGTCAGACATAGACATAGGGGAGCAAAAGACATGAAAGCAGTTGGCTTAGGGCATGTGGGGGGGGCAGGCAGCAAGAGGGTTGGCAAAGGCATGATGGAGCAGGTGTCAGGCAGTAGGGGGTGGCAATGTGGCAGGAGGGGAAGGTAGGGAGGGCAAGAGGCAGGGAGGTAAGGTCTGGCTCCTCACCAAGCACCACTGCTTTCCATGTTATAGCAGTGGAGAAAAAAATTAAGATGACTCTCCAGTAATTAGATTCCATATAGAGAAAATTATAACAAGTTTATAATTTTCCATATTTAGAACCTAATTATTGAGGCAGGGAGGAGGGTGGTGGTCTTAAATTTGAAGTTATCTTAGATGGTAAATTGAGTAAATGTAAAGGGTAAAGGTAAATGTGGTAAATTGCTCATTCATAAACCTGAGAAAAAATCCTGTTGTTGCAACTGTTAAAAGTGGAGGTTTGTTATAAACAGAATTTGTTATCATGTTGAGTGTACTGTTTCTTTCTGTAAATGTACTTGAGGCCATTATCCATGTAAGAGGAGGCTTGACAGTCACCTGGCTGGGGCTGTCTGACCTTGGTCCTCTTTCCTGCCAGGGGCAGGGGGTCCAACACAATGATCCATTGGGTTCCTTCTGATTCTATAATCTATGAATCTATGTAAGTTAACATGAACCTTAAATTGTTTGGGGTTTGCTCAAAGCACTATGGATCGTAATTTAAACTGCTGGTAAGATTCAAAGTAATTATTTATTTTATCTGGAACCTGTCAATAGAGATTCTTCCATTAGTCCACCATTGGGGAAAAATCAGCATTATACTGTTTTCAGGTTTCTCTTAAAATTAATATTGTTCAGCCAGTTGATGTCCCATCAATTTGTCAATTTTCTCAAATCTAGCAAATGTGATAGAATAAAATAGATACAAAAAAATTCAGAGAGTTATATTGAAAGCCCATTTTACAGTAGCAAGTAAAAATCCTAAATTATCTATTTCAAAACATAGTAGTCAGTCTTATCTTAAGAGACTCCTATGTTTAGCTCTCAAGGCTCATTTCTTTCAGCTGACACTCCAACAGTGAACTCCATTCCAAACAAGTCTAAATTCTATTCTCCATTGTCTGGCATTTGGTATTTACAATAGAAAAAGGACAAATAAGTATTTATTATCTAGTGACGAAAAAAGATAAACCATGCCCCTTCATGAACAGAGTTTTCTCCCTGTACTATGCTGTTTCCACCAGTGATTTTGATTTAACAGTGTTTGAAGTCCTTTTGTATTTGTTGGATCCATCATGAAATTTATATGAGGCATTCTTTTCTGAATAATGTTTTCCAGAACTATAATGTTCTGAAATGTAACAGAGGAGCTTTATCTTTTTGACATTACTCTTGAAAAATCATTCTATATCTATTAAAAAAAAGGGTATTTATCAGTGGGTCCTAGAATCATAGGAAAGCAAAGTTGGAAGAGACTTCACAAGGTCATCTAGCCCAGCACCCGGTTTATGGCAGGATCTTCTCTGAATCATAGAATCTTAGAATCATAGAAAATGAGGGTTGGAAAGGACCTCAGGAGGTCATCCAATCCAACCTTCTGCTCAAAGGAAGACCACCCCCAATTATATCAATCCAGCCAAGGCTTTTGTCTAGCTGGGTCTTACAAACCTCTAAGGATGGAGATTGCACCACCTCTCTGGGTAATCTGATCCATTTCTAGCTTCCTAGTGAGAAAGTTTTTCCTAATATCTAACCTAAACTTCCCTTGCTGCAATTTGGGACCGTTGCTTCTTGTTCTGTCATATGCCAGCACTGAGAACAGTCCACTTTGTAACCACCCTCCAACACCAGTTAAAACCTGCTCAGTCTTCTCTTCTCCAGACTAAATAAGCCAAGCTACCTCAACTTCTCTGAATTCATGTGCCCCAGCCTCCTAATCATTTTTGTTGTCTTCTGCTGGGCTCTCTCCAGTTTGCCCATATTGTTTGTGCAGTAGAGGGAGGGAGGGGCAAAACTAGACACAGTACTGCAGATGTGACCTCATCAAGTGCTGAATAGAGGGGAGTAATCACTTTCCTAAATCTGATGGCAATGTTCCTATTAATGCAGCCCAGTATACTGTTAGCTTTCTTCATGCCAAAGGCAAACTGTTGGCTCAGAATAAAGCAAACCAGCAAGTGTCCATCCAACCTAATCTTGAAAATTTACAGGGAAGGAGATGCCACAAGTTCTCTAGGTTGGTCACTGAGAAAGTGCTTCTTAATCTTCAACTTAAATTTCCTTTGCTGAAGCTTGAGACCATTGCTCCAAGTCCTTCCCCATCTGGTCGCAGAGAAATGCCCATCCCTACTCTCTCTATATTGACCCTTCATGAATTTAAGGGCCAACCAGGGGAGAATTAAATTGAATTAAAAATGATAGAACAATCTAAGGTAAGTTAGGATAGGAGGATCTAGCAGGGCAGCCTTTTGAGGAATTGAAGGGGTAGATAGGGTCTGCAGGGGGAATTCAGGAGATCAGAGGACAGGGAGGATACACAAGGGGAGATTGCAGGAGTGCAAGCAGCATCCATGGGTGGGCTGGGGTGGCCCACAGGGTTGACAGGGGTATCGAGAGGGGCTCACAGGGTGCACAGGAAGGTTGCTTGTGACTAGGAATGTTTGGCAGGATAAGAGGGGCTCATGGAGTCCATGGGGGGCTTTGGGGATTCTCTCCCCCACCCTCTGGTACTAGGGGCTATTTTTAGCCCCCCAACCCTCTCAGATGAACAACCCTAGCATTTCACTTGCCCCTCCCCCACAGCAATTTAATTGCTCAACTCCTAGTGGCAAAAACCAGTAGAAGTGGTTAACCTAGGGTTAACTTAGATCAGGTCAGCCATTTTTAGACTGATCTAGCTGTCCTGAATTTCTAGACAGTTCGCACATAGGTCCACCTAACTACCGTAAGGCCCACACTTGGTCAAACTAAGTTAGACTGGGTAGCCCATTTTTAATATGATCTGACCTCCCTCTAGCCTCCCAAAATGTCTCTACCTAGCCTGGGACTGTTATTAAATTCCTCTTTAGTCTTCTCTTGTCCAGATTACCTACTTCTTTTGGTAGTCTTGTTTCCTAATCTAATCATATATGTTGCAGTCTGCCACATTCTTTCCAATCTTTCCACCTTTTCTTGAAATGTGGAGCCCAAAATTGGACTTGGTACTCTAGATGAGGTCTCACAACTACTGAAGGGAGATGAAGAATCATTTATTTTGATTTACAAGTGACATTCCTGTTAACACAACCCAGTATGGTGTTGGTTTTTTATACAACAGGAGCATATTGTTGGCTCATATTCAGCTTGTCTACTGTAATCCCCAGGTTCTTCTCTGCAGTACTTCAACCTATTCAGTCCTTTCACAGTCTGTAGCTGTGCAAGCAATTATTTCATCCCAAGTGCAAGACTTTCCACTTGTCCTTGCTGAATGTCATCTGGTTGATTATGAACCATTTTTCTAGTCTATCCAGGTCATTCTAGCCCTGGCATATCTGCAACTTCACTCAACTTGTTCTCATAAACACATTTGCTAAGCATGTCCTCAATCCTACCTCCCAAATCATTAATGAAGATTTTGAACAAGACCAGACACAGAATAGACCTCCAGGAACTCTACTTGATACCTTCAATTGATACATTGGATTATTGATTGCTGTTGCATAGTGAGTCTGAATCTTGTTTGTAATGTTGTAACTATGCCAACAGTTTACATCTGGCATGTGTTTGCTGTACTACATTAATAGTGTAAAGCTGTGTATTCATGAAAATGTAAATTTCTCTTTAATTTTACAGTTTTTGCTAATTTAGGATCCAGCTATTCACACAAGAATTAGTGTATGTAATGCCATGGTGAGAACACAGGAATATTTTTAATCTTGCTCTTGGTTTTTTACACTGTTGTAATTCTATTTATTTTATTGAAGTTTTTCCTTTTTACCCCAATGCCAGGTAAAACAAGTAGTTTCTGAATATGGGCTTTAGTTAAAACATTTTTTTTTTCATTTTTACAGCTTCATACAATTCTTACATAGTTAACTTATAATAGAACTAGTTAGTTTATAAATTCCCATTTTAAATGACTAATTCTCAGGTGTTAATTCACAAACAAACTAATGGATAATATGTGAATCAAAATAAAATTAAACCAAGGCACATACTGTAGATGTTTAAAAGGTTTCCCAAGTGAGCTAACATGATTAACCCACACTGAAGTAATAAATTGTCCTTACAGGTATATATTATTTATTTAAGTCAATGCATTTCTCAAACTAATCAACCAAATGCACATACCCTCATTAATTTGCTAGACCAATATAACTGACATGCAAGAATATGATTCAAATGAAAAGCTATACAATTTCCCACACCCACACCAATAAAAGTAATTGTCATTAATATTATTTATTATATCAGTCCAGTGTTTCATATATGCAAACCCTTACAGAACAGTAATAAATTTATCCTACCATGAATGCATTTTCATATGAAATCTAGCTCTGGATATATAGTAAACATGGACTAAAAACAATGTGTTCTAAGATAAACCTATAAAAACTACATGTCTGATGTGTATTCAGATATGTACATGTTGACTTGTTGGACACTTCATATATAGCTATTAAGGCTGTATGACATTTTGCCACCAGTTTGTTTTGACACTGCTTTGACCTGTTTTGAGGTCAAAACAGTAAAATCAAAATGGAACAGATATAGTCAAAACAGCTTTGAAACAAAATGAGGCAAGTTGAAATGTTTCACCATTTTGACGCTGTTTCAACATTTTGCCCATAGGCTATAATGGGGAAGGACAAACAAAACAGCCTATAACTTTGTCATTTGTGGTCTGATTTGAATGAAACTTTCAGAACCGGTAGCCTGTCTGAGGCCATGAAGCCTACCAAGTTTCAAGGAGATAGATGCAGGGCGTTCAGGGAAACTGCACCCCAAAAGTTTGAAAGCAAAACTCATGTCACATGTGTGTGTTAAGCCACAGTGGGGTCAAAACTGTAGGTATGCTAGCCCCGGTGGAGGCCACAAAGCCTGTCAAGTTTCAAGGAGATAGGTGTAGGGGTTTGGTGGAAACTGTACGTCAAGCTGCAGACAAGCAAAACTTATGACATGGGTGACACTGTGTTCAGGCGCAGCAGAGTAAAAGCTGGAGGGCTGCTAGCCCCTTCCAAGGCCACGAAGACTGCCAGGTTTCAAGGAATAGGTCCAGGGGTTCTGGGGCCCTGCACCTCTAGCTGGTGACAGGCGAAGCACATATCATGGGTGCTTGTGCAACTGTGTCTGTCTTGGGGCACGGGTGGTGGAGGTAACTACTGCAGGCCTGGCTGCTAGGCCATGCTGCAATCACAAAGCCTGCCAGCTGTTAACAAGATAGGTGCAGAGAGGGAGTAGGAAAAGCACAGCCCTGGGGCCGGGGCCAGTGGCTGGTATTTTCTGTAACAATTCAAGTGTAGCGAAACCACACCAATTTAACCTTTCTTCATCCAGGGTCAGTTTTAGCTACCTTGTATTTCTACAGAATCATGCAGATGTAACAGGTAGCTCCACATGCTAGAGTAACAGCTCCCTTACCCTTTTAAAGTGGTTAAAAATACATATTTATTCATATCCTCTTATTAATTTAATTTATTTAAAATTAATTAATGCTGTTTAAAGAACTTTTATTATGATCCTAAGCAGAACACACATTTATGTTGTGCTAAAATCAGTATCTTCACATCTGTTAAAATTAGGAGGAGACTAAGAAATAATAGTGCTGTTCAAAACTCAGGATTAGGATGTACTGCCCCAGAAATGTTTCGAATCTTCATTTGGTTACTCCTGTCTGTTTACATTATGGGATTGCAATGGCTTTTATTAATCTTAAATGTAACCTCTCATATTTAGTATAATTAAGGAGAAGTGACTGGGACAGCATCCATGGGTGCCAACTTAGGGATAAAAGGGGAGTGCAAAAATGACAAGTTCTGCCTCTGCTGAATAGACACACTGCCACTGATACCAGTCTGGTAGCCACTACTACCCAGGGCACAGCATTGCCTTGCCATTGTTATGCCTCTAGACATAACATGCCTCGAAGACAACTAAAGGCTTTTAAGTGGTTTTTGATAGTCATAAACCTAGGAAGTGATCCTAAGCTTATTGAAGCTGATGAAAAGACCCCCATTGACTTCACTGGCCCTTTGATTAGGCTAATACTATACTACACTTACAACACCACCAGCAATCTTTAGTCAAAATGTTTTTAAAGGTTAACTTTGGTATGTCCTTTGATGTAGAGATGCATTTTGATGCATGGATCCCTTAAATGTTTTAAAAAAATATTTCCATATACTGAAACTTCAGGAGATCTTCTGGGGAACATACAAGGTCTCTACTTGCATTTGCTTCCTAGTTTATTGCAAGTTCTGTCAGTACCTGACACTTCTGTTTTCACATTTCTTACCAAATCCAAATGTAGGATTATTAAAATGACACAAGTAAGAACAGCCTGAGCAGGCAGTTATATGGGGGAATATTGGAGAATAGGAGATATTTTATGGGTTTGGAGCTGTGTAATGATGGGATTTAAAATGAAAAATCAGAATGTTCATGTTCACTTCTGAAAATTTCAGAATGGTAAATTTTGACCTGGCAAGAATGTTTCCCTTCCTTCTTATTGTGAAATGATATCAAAATCAGTACATTTGTTTAAAAAAAAAAAAAGTGTTGATTTTGGCAAAGACAGGTGTTTAAGTTGGAAAAAAAAAATCAGTGAATTTTTTTTACAATTATGGCATGATTTCTCTGTGTCTAGGTAGGCACACCCTATTCTGATTTGGCACCACATGCACAACCGTCTTTATTTTTTTAAGACTGAGCGGATGTAGCTGTTGACTAACTCTGACTTTTTTCCATTTTCTATTAACAGTCCACCTGGCTATTTAACTAGACTTTTCTTTTCCTTTTCTTTTCACACACAATATACTGATTGAATCTCTTCTTGTTGTCTTTAAACTCCCTTGCTGGTTGCAGCTCATTCTTCATCTTTGTCTTTCTGATTTTCTCCCTGAAAGTTCTTACCACTAATTTGATATGCTTTCTTGGTGACCTGCCTATTTTTGCATTGACTGTATGCTTTCCTTTTGTATTTGAGGCATCCTAAAAACTTTTTATGCACCCACATTGGTCTTTTACTATGTTTAACATAGGACCAAGGGTATGGTCATTTTAAGAGGGGAGGCAACAGGCTTGAGCAGGCTAGAGGCGTATTCTGATGGGGGGCAGGTAATGAGTAAATAGCTCAGCTGTGCAAGCTGCAGCACAGAGAAGTAGAAAGCTCATTGAGCTAAAGGTATTTTGTATGAAATTGAGGTGGGGAAGATGGATATGATGATGATATTTCATGGATAATCTATTACCTTCTTCAGTCTAAATATGATGCCCATCTTTCCTGTCAAGACAATAGAATTTTTTGATATTGCTCCTTTAAAAATTGATGGAATCCTAATGTATTCAGAGAGCTCTGAAAGAGTTCCTACTTTGCATTATATTGATGGCCTTGCAGAATCTATAACATACTGTGGTTTTCAATTATCAAAGAAGTAATTTGCAATTTATTCACTGGTTTTGATCTTATTGGCCACCTTGTGACAATGACCTGTGACAACTGAAGAAAGGGTTGTATGACAAACACACAAATCTATGATTGGTGTATCAATTATATCATAAAGCTTTTCTGCTTTGTTTTGTTTTTCACAACATGTCTGTGCAGAAAGCAAAAAAGGTTTCCTTGTCTCCATCAAAGAATATGTGAAATCTTGGTCAACAGAGATGTTTTGCTCAGTGAACAGCTTAGTTGAATCCACTTGAATTAACTTCTAATTCAAGTACCTTGTATTGAGCTATGTTCAGATAAAATCATTCATATTCAGTCAGAGTTGTCTGTTTCCATGGAAGCAAAAAAAGTTATTGAGGATACAAATGCCCAGTCTTTTCTGCATGAGTTGCAACCCCTGCCATACTTTGAAGTGCCAGACACATTCAGATCACTTTATATAACAACCTTATCTCAAGTCTGTGTCCTTTTCTATCGAAAGCCAGTGAAGAACTGAGTTCCTTGTTGGTAGAAATAGCCAATATAAGACATTCAAATTGCCAATATCTAGAAATTAATTCTTGTGGAATGGACAAAATGGTGCTTTCTTTAGGGAAACAGTCAATCTGGCCACTTACTTTGTCATCTCTTCTCTTTATGGGCTGAAGCAAACAAGTGTCTCAAAAATGTTTGTTCTTTGCTTATTATTCTGTTGTGTTGTTTTTTTTCCCCACTGATCTCCAGTTCACTTATGTGGTTAACACCATGTTGCCACAAAGTTCTTGATTTTTCAGTCTTTTTATGTTTGTTTTCAGTTTGTTGCTTGATTGGGATTTGCAAGTTTCCATTATACTTATCATGATTTGGGCATGTAGCAAATAACTATATTTTTATTAGTGAATCATTATCTTATTAGTTTGTGTATTCCAAGATTTATATCCACTCAACCCTTAATATTCTTTGTAGACATTATTAGCAATGAGCATTTAGTTTTGCTCCGGGGATTATTGTCACTGGCCAAGTTTATGCTCCATATATTAGCGTACTCAATATTTCTCTTTAGGACTGGGAAAATGATTGTAACAAAGCAAAACTGGCAATATACAGCTACTTCAGATTTGTTTCCTTTGTTATTATGTGTACATGGAAAAAGAACAACAACCTTGCATTAAGCTATGTTCAGATAAAATCATTCATATTCAGTCAGAGTTGTCTGTTTCCATGGAAGCAAGAAAAGTTATTGAAAAGTTACTGATGAAGTTATTAATTCTTGGTCCTTGCTCGGACATCCTCTGGCCTCTCTGAAACTGAAAGATGAAGGCCAAGCATTTGTATTAATGGAAGGAACCTGCTTGTCCTCTATCAAATCACTGTCAGTGAAATTCCCTAAATTGTCCGTGAACTTCTCTGCTTGGCAAAGACTGCAAGGGGGCTGAGGGAAAGGGGATAAAGGTGTAATACTTTTGTTAGGATCACAAGGATTCAAACCTAAATCCAGGTGGAGATGAAGTTTGCTGTGTCACCAGCAGCTTTTCAAACACCATCCACAGCCCAGCCTTGACCATCCCATGGGGACATTGATGTGGAGTCAGGTGACCAGGAGAGGAACCATAAACTCCTAAGAAGAGGACTACAAAACAGTTCCCTATGGGACTTGCTCCAGCAACAGCACTCGTGTACTGCTTTGACCTTTGCCTCATTCCCGCTTTACCCTTTGCAGACACAAATTCCCTTCCTCAAAATAAAATGTAGCTTCTTTTTGGTATGTGTTCAAGGTATTCCAAGCACTACTCTCAGGCTTATGTGTGTTGACTGATACACATCCAGTGCTGTTCTAATGGTGACTACTTTGTTTTTAGCATTCTCATGTGTAAAGAAGGAGTGAGTGAGAAGGAGATTTTCATAACTGCACTCTTACCGGTTGGAGGTGGTACGAATATAAACCCAAAATTGGAAAAATACATTATATGACCTTATAAATAAAAGACTCAATAATTTACAAGTTATATATCATCATGGAGTAGCCTTAATATAGGATAATTCATATTAGCTGAGAAATTATTTTTCTGTGTAGATATATTGGGATACTCAGTGGTAGAATAGGTGTTAATTAACTATGAATTTAGTTCACTATGTTAACTGACCACATATTTAAATTTCTCTTCCAAAGTCATCACATGCAAATAGCATTATAGAAAAATATATGCATTTATTTTAGAGCAAATCATAGTCTCATTTATGGATTATGAGGTTGATCCTGCCAGTACTGATAGTACTGATACAACTTCCATTATCTTCAGTGATCTGTGATTAGACACTTAATTAGCTAAGACACAGCAAGTCTCCTTTTCCACACAAAGTCTCCTTTGTATGGAAAGAAGGAATAGAATTTGTGTTAAAATAAAGTAAATGTGATCCCCTGGTCTTATTCTGTGCATAAATCAATTGCTCTATGAGAAGTTAAACAACACAAATTATTAAGTATGAGTCTTTGAACAACATTAACATTTATGAACACCAATATAGAGTATTTGATGGAAAACAGTATAAGAATTTTGAATAGGAAGAAATTTATTTTCTGAAAATGATACTGTTCTATTGCTTCCTTAGTCTATATTTCTCAGTGGCAAGATTCACAGATGTTAGGGGCTGGAAAGTACCTTCCTGGACTTGGACAGGAAAGACTAGGTCAAAGATCAAGTTATCTTTAAAGATCTCCAAGGTAGGTGATTGGATCACCTCCAAGGAGGGTGGAGTGTCTCTATGATTCAAGTATCCTAGGCACTTGAATCATAGGATGAGAGAAGAATACCTGTCTTCCATAACCGATGGCTCGTGATACCCATTATACCACAAAATAAATGTACTTTTTGCCTTCAAAATAATTGTTAAAATTGTCTAAAACCAGATTCAGTGTTGCTTTCTTTTCTCCTTGTGGAGACTAAACATTGTATTCTATACTTGGATGAGTGTGTGTGTGTGTGTGTGTGTAGGACCTGCTCCTTCTTCCCCAGATGTACTATGTGAGGGGTTAGATGCATTCAGAGCACATATATTAGTTTGGCCCTTGAAGGCTAGAGAGCTGAAGGAACGAACAAACCACATTCTAGTCAATCTATTAGGTGCCTGTGGCTCTGCTGTCCTTCAGCACCACTGTCTGTTTCTACTCTAACAGAGGTTAGGAGCCCTATTACAATATCTAAGTCATTCCTTTGAATGCAACCATAAATATTTTGATTTCTGAAGTAAAATACCTGAGAGATTTCCATGGGCTGCATAAGATGATCATCCGGCATGCTTTGAAAGCCAGGACTCTCTTGTAAAACCAGGCTTTGTTAATTCTTAAGGTAGGAACTACTCAGGAAAGCTTAAATCCTCGTGTTTTCTTTTTAATATATGCACTATATATACCCACTTATAGCAAATAACTTCTCTTCTTGAAATAATGGCTCAAATTCATTAAGCAATTAATAATCATTTTTATATGAGTGACACTAGTAAACAGTATATAGTCTATAAAGGAAGTATAAATAATATACACAACATTCCATTGTAATATAAAAAAGGGAAGTCTGTTCCTAATTTTAATTTGGAACCTCAATTTTAGAATATTTTTAGGTCATTTGCTTTTCTATTATTGAAAGACTTAATAGGTATCCATAATAAGTAGAAATTATCTTGAGCCTCCTTGAACAGGTTTTTTGGAGAGCACATAAGTAAGCAGAGTTTCAAGGAAGACATCACTATAAAAGAAATATTTGGATGTCTAATCAAATTTTTTTTATGACAGTCTGAGAAATAAGAAGTCTAAAGTATCATGGACTTTGATAGTTATTTCAAATGTACCCTTTACTATGTAGTCATTAATTGGTAATTGAGAACTGGCTAATATCTCTTACTAAGAACTCTATTTTATTAAAGACACTTCAGATCTGATTTGTGGATAATTGTTTCTATATACTGTTCTTAAATGAAAGTTAGGATCTCTGTTTCTTGTGTTTTAGAACTTATATTCTTCTGCTATTTCAGAAGGTTGCTGTCAGTGGTAAATATTTATGGAATGGGATATTTCTAATGGAGGTTTTGCAGATTTGGCACTTGGTCTGGTGCCATTTAACATTGTCGTCAGTAATTTATGACTAAATTTAGAACGACTGCTGATAAAACTAATGGATAACAAAATAGTATAGTTGTTATATGGGTATTATTTAGAATCCAATGTTAGAGGTTTGTGTAAGTTTTCTTTTCCATTTTTTGCTGCTTTGAATCAAAACAGGTTGCCTCTTTGGAAGTTATGCTTTATCCAAATGAAATGTAGTGAGCTCAATATGTGGTAATTAGGCAAAATGTAGGGGTTCGTGGTATACAGGTGGTTGTACTAAAAGATATGATAATTGCTTTTAGCCTTAGGCTCAAGGAAGGTATATACAAGTGTTTTGGCAGCAGCACATTGCGTATAAACAAGGTATATTATTTATTCAATGACAACAATTTTTGATGATGCACAGCTTGCCTGATGGCTTTTTGTGCCCTTCCATGTGTCAAGTTTAGTAAAACTCAAACAACTGAAAAATAGGAAATAAAGGTTTGTGGTGTGCACCCATAATGTTAACTATATGGCCCCAAAGTTGGCAATAGGCAGTTTAAGTTATCTTCCACCATTCCGGTTGCATTCACTGTGTTATATGTATCTGTATTTAGTGATGGAAGTATTATTTAGAGCAGCTTGGTAGGGCTGTTACTGTGATATGATGAGGTCATGAGAGGACCACTATGTCTCTCACCCCATTTTCATTAAAAAAATTTCATGCTTTAACTTTGCTTCCCACTTTTACAGTTTTGTTCCCCAGAGGTAGTTGATGCCTAGCATGAAGTGGGGTAAATCTCAAGCAATTGAGATAATTTGGCATATAATCAGAGCCATGATTTTTAACTATAAGTTTGCATAAAAAGGATGGTAGAATTTGTTAGCATTAAGAAAAGCTTTTCCTCACACGTCCTCCTGTCCTCCCCAGGGATATATCTTGAGAAGCCTATGCTGAAAAGACCATAAATTTATAACACTAATTCTACTTTGTATTCTCATGAGGCATGTTATCTTTTAGGGCAATCAGAATAAGCATGTAGATTTTAGAGCACTTAGAAAAATCAATCTTTAAACAGAAAAGGTTTTTCAACCTTGATTCTGATGAAGCTGACACTGCTATAATTTACTGGATTGTATATGGTACTACATTGAGATGTGGTTCACATTATTCTATATAAGGATGTACTTATCACTATCTGCTTATACAATACAACAAATATTATAAAGAACTGGAGGGAAGGGGATTGGAGGACTGGTAACCAGTAATCACATCAGAGAACAATATTGCAGGTTAAAATTGCAGACCTTGATAATTTTAAATTCTGACCAAGCTTTTCCTTTAAAAGAAAATGTAGTTAAATAATAGTCTAACTAAATATTAGCAACGATCTCTGACCATACTGCATCCATGCCATCAGTAATTGTGTGGTATTTCTTAGGGCCTCTTTATGCATGCAGGTAAAGGTGCAATGGTAGGTAATGTGTGATCCACACAATCACCATGTCACACATGTATGGCAGGAGGTATGATTATGGTATACAGCTTCAGATCCTATCACACCTTATTGCTGGTACAGGGGGAGCCCAGGATTGCCATCCTCGGTTCCCCCTGCATTGGCAATTAGCAGGCTTCTGCAGGTGTGAGTCCTGTGGCTACAGACTCTCAGTTATGGCAGTACCCAACAGATGCCAGGGTTGACAGTCCCATCAGCTAATGGGACTCTTGGTGCTGGCAACACCCTGCTGCTACTTGGGCTGAGAATCCAGCAATTGTGAGAGTCTGTGCCCCAGCTGTGCCCCACATGCTGCTGGGACTGAGGGTCCTGTGGGACTCCTAGGTGATGTCAGCCATGGGATGCTGCTATGGAGAGTCCTACAGCAGCAGGACACTTCCTCCTGGTAGCCATGGGACACTGCTGGGATGGAGAGTCCTCTCAGCTGTGGGAGTCCTAGTCCTGGCTGTATGTGGTGCATCCCTACAGCTAAAAGTCCTGTCAGCTGACAAGGCTCCCAGGCACAGGGGGAGACCTAGCTATAGGGACCTGAACCTTTTTCAGCCTTCACAAGAAAATGCTGAGGGGGGGACCTGGTGACTGTCTATAAACTCACTAGGGGGGACCAGAAGGGTTTGGGGGAGAACTTGTTTCCCCTAGCATCCCCCAGGATAACAAAGAATAATGGCCACAAGTTGTTGGAGAGTAGGTTTAGATTAGACATGCATACGAAAAACTTCACAGTTAGGGCAGCTAGGATCTGGAACCAACTTCCAAGGGAAGTGGTGCTGGCTCCTACTCTGGGGGTCTTTAAGAAGCGGCTTGATGCCTACCTGACTGGGGTCATTTGAGCCCAGTTTTCCTCCCGCCCAGGAAGGGGGTTGGACTTGAAAATCTATAAGGTCCCTTCCAATCCTACTTCTATGATTCTATGATTCTATATGTTCAAATTAAAGCGAAATAGAAATAAGCTATACATTTATTACAGATTTTCCAGCTAGATAGAACTTTTTATGGTGTGATAGGTAATTTGCACATGTAACTGATCTAAATAATTGTACAAATCATTGATCAATTGTGTACTACATGTAATGTGAAGAGGAGTCCTTAGTCATAGGAAAAAAAATCTTCAGGAGAAGTGTAAAGGAGGACAATGACATTATTTTTATGGCTTTGTTCAAGGAGAACTTTCCATAGGTGAAGCCAGGCATGGAAGAAAGCTACAGGTGTTTGTAGGAGAAATGGATAAATGGATATTTAAGGCTGATTTCTTATGCAGACTACAGGTATGGCTATGGCCACTGACAGACATATAAGGAAGGCACAATAGGTTTGGAGCTCCCAGCCATGGAGATGCACCATGTACTTCTGAGGCTGATCAGATCTCCTAGCCATGTGGGGACAGAAGCAATGATTGTTGATACAGGGGAAGCCCAGGACTGTACACTGTAAACATGGTGTGATACGATGTAATGCCTGATTCCAGTCACGCTTTCTGCCATGAACATATTGTGTGGTAGGTATTGTGCATAAGATCCTACTGTGCCTCAGTTCCGTGTGTACTCCACAGGTCTAGAAGCACTGGCTAAATGCTCAATTAAAGGTGTGCTATAAACCAGTGACAAAAAAGTCACTGCACTTATTTTATGTAATAATTGTCACTTATTCCTAGTTTTATGGCCAGGTCACCACTTAAATGTAAGGTGTCATGAGACTGTATCTTTTCTGCAATAATCCCAAGGAACTACTGCTAAAAAATAATCTCTACCTGCTCATTCCTTTTCCAAACCCAATGCAGACAGAAAAATTGTGTGTGTTCACTTTTTTGGGATGGGCTCAGGATGTTTCCACAACTTGTCTCACTCATGTTCCTGACAGTGGTTCTGAGTATACCCTAGTGGGAATCGCACAATATTTGTTTAACAGACAGTGAATGCAGAGAAAGAACGAGTAGAAAGGAATTAATTATCAGTTGCAGTTTTTGGATTACTCTAGAGAAGCAAGGGTGATTCTGTAAGAGGTGAGAATGTAAGTAGGTAAGATTGCTGTTACAGGAAGGAGAAGATTCAGTTTGATGGAGGACAACCAGGTAGTCTGTGGAATGGTTCAGATAATAGGGAAAACTGTTTTTGGCACAGAAAGAGAATTCTTCAATAGTTCTTGGATCTGAGTCTAAGCCACTGAGTGCCTTGAAGCTGCCAGAGAGCCAGAGCAGGGTATGGAGACCTTGAGTAATATATTTAGGTCTGCTTGCATTATTTAGAAGGGGAAGCCCTACATTTTGTACTAGCTGGAACTTCCATCTTGCCTTCACTTTCAAACTTAGAAGATCAAATTCTTAATCTTAATTAAAATAGAATAAATCTAACTTCTTTGAAGTTATTCAAGATTGACATCGGTATAAGACAAAAAAGAAGACATCCCATAGATTTTGTTTGTCATCCACCACAGGAATTTAGAGGAATGAAGCTGTAGCTAGTGACAGCATTTTCATTTCATGTTAAATGTCAGAACCTCTGGTATCGATAACCTGGATAAACTGGGCAAAACAAGACCTATTTCTTTTATGAACTGCATGGAGACTGCATGCTTAAAATAGATAATCAATGTCTAGCTGCTCTGTAACTGTCTTCCAACAAGATTTTTCAACCATTCGTCTATGGTGCAGAAGTACAGAGTGAGTGATTAAGTGATGTAATGTCATAAATATTTTTCATTAGGCGTGAACTTCACTGTACAGAGGGCTAGTTCAAAATCTACCCACTGAAATGCTCTTTTGGGAATTTATGTGGGATTTAAGGCCTAGTGCTGACCACCTTATGAGATTAAATTTACACAAATGAGCAGTAAAGAACAATAAAAAGAAACAGAGCCCCCATTTTATATTGAATCTATTTATTGTGAATATACTAGGATTTTGGTTGTTAAGATCCAAACTTGTTTGTAAGGCTCTGAATTGCTCTACAAAGCAACCAGAGTACAAATCTTTTTCAGCTGAAAACAGCTGGTTATCTCCATTCATCAGTTCACTTGAAAGATAGATCCATAGATTGTCTTTGACTCTGAAGAATCAGGCTTTTTCAGGGCCTCTGCTTCAAATCACGCTCTTCTGTAGTTTTTGAAATATGTTTTCAGAGCTTGCATTGCTTTTGAAAAAAGAGATGAGGCAAGTGTTAATCTCCAAAGAACTGAAATATACAATCAAAACATTGACTTAATGTTTTCCTGTAGGAGGGAATATCATATTTCAGGACGTGAGGTCTAATCCAGAATCTTTGAAGTTAACACAAGTCACTCCATTAACCTTGTATCAGAAGCACAAAGCTTTGTAGTTCAAAAAACCCTCACTGATTTTGGTCTTAGATTTGGCATTCACCGTCAAGGATTTCAGAGTCAATATTGTTAGTTAAAGTCTTTAGAAAGTGAAGATTTTTGGCAATTAAAACAAATAGTTCACACATTAGCATGTTAAAAACAAAGAAGGAAGAAAAGCACAAATCTTTTTTTATATCACCTGTTTCTATTTATTTAAATTATGTTAATATGATGGACTATTCACAGAACCATAGAAAATGGAAGTGGAAGGGACCACAGAAGGTCATCTAGTCCAACCCCCTGCTCAAAGCAGGCCGAGCCCCAACTAGATCATCCCAGCCAAAGCTTTGTCTACCCGAGTCTTAAAGGATGAAGATTCCACAACCTCTCTGGGTAACCAGTTCCAGTTCTCAACTACCCCCCTAGCGAGAAAATTCTTCTTAATATCTAACCTAAATTTTCCTTGCTGCAACTTGAGACAACTGCTCCTTCTTTTATCATATGCCACCACTGATAACAGTCTAGCTCCATTCTCTTTTGAACCCCACTTCAGGTAATTGAAGGCTGCTTTTAAATACTCTCTCAGTCTTCTTTTCTCTAGACTAAATAAGCCCAGTTCCCTCAGACTCTTCTCAGAAGTCATGTGCCTCAGCCCCCTCACCCTTTTTGTTGGATTCTCTCCAGTTTGTCCACATCCTTTCTACAGTGGGATGACTACCTTCTGCAGCTAATGCTCCAGTCAGTTTTCTATCCTTCTTACAGTCCATTCATCCAGCCTGTACTTCCTTAGCTTGCCTGCAAGAATGTTGTAGGAGAGTGTATCAAAAGCTTTGCTAAAATCAAGGTATACTATATCCACTGGTATCCCCATGCCCACAGAGCCAGTCACCTCCTCGTAGAAGGTAATTAGGTTGGTCAGGTATAATTTGCCCTTGATGAATCCATGCTGAGTGTTCCTAATCACTGTCTTCTCCTCCAAGTGTTTAGAAATGGATTCCTTGAGGATCTGCTCCATTTTAGATTTTTCTAATGTTTAAACTGTAAGCACCTCAGGGCAAATACCCTTTTTTTGTTTGCCTGTAACTAATATGACATTTCATAAATAAATAATATTGGTCATAATAAATATTGATGTTGAAAGTTGTTTCATAGGAATTGTGAATACTGTATGTGTCAGAGTGTTGCCCTCTCTAAAGGACTGCATGACTATTGACGTTCAGCTGGCTAATTATCA
Source organism: Caiman crocodilus (assembly GCA_030014935.1). NCBI lineage: Eukaryota > Metazoa > Chordata > Crocodylia > Alligatoridae > Caiman > Caiman crocodilus. The sequence goes on along the minus strand of JAGPOW010001338.1, from coordinate 35,184,498 downwards.
GCAGAAAGTTGTAGGCAAACATCCCAACATTGTTTTCTGCTTTCCCCTCTCCCCCGCAAGTAAGTAGAATCTTTCGCTATTTTCCTTAAATTCACAGATTTTAATTTCTTGCTTGACACATTTAGGTACAATATGTCACCTGAGGCTACATCAGTCACAGAGTGATCTAATATGTGAAGTGACATAATGAGATACAGTTGATGCAAGACTGTTTGGCATACCAGATTGTGATATGGCTGTTTTCACTGTCTTAAATAAAGTAAATGTTACTTTCTTTTTAAGGGACTAACAACATTATTCCATTCAGATCTTGTTAAAACAAAATTAAAGAAATATGTTGTATAATGGCAGTACTCATATAAATGTAGCTTTGTGGAGAATGCAAGGACTTATTCCTAAAGTAAATTTTGGGATTTTAAGAAAGAATAGTGAAGTTCTTACTTTGTTAAAAAAGCAGCTGTAACAATTCCTGTATTTTTTTATGGAGTACCTGGGCAGAAAGTTCTTGGGAAGTATTTTTCTATATAATAGAGAGGAATTTTTTATCTGATTCTTTTTTTTCCTTCCAAAAAGAAAAAGAAATTACAACTGCCATTAGTCAGACACTTGATGTTTCAGAGAGATATTCCCCTTTCTCCTTTCCCCTTCCTCTTCCCTGTAATGGATCTACTTAGGGGGAAATGCATGTTTCATGTCCTTATTCTCTATAAACTTTTGTCCATCACCATACCTTCTGAAACACTCTTTGTTCTCAAGTCTTGTTTTATACATTTGCACAGCATCTTCTTGGCTCTTTACTTCTTTTTTCTACCTCTGACTTTCATGGTCCAAGTTTCCTTTCCCACATACTCTTTGGACATTCTAGTTATGTGTGTAAATAATCTCAGTCTGTTTTTGCTCAGGTTTTCTTTGATTCAAGGGTGGCCAAGCTGTGGCTCTGGGCCATGTCCAGCTCTTCAGCAGTTAATGTGTGTCTCTGTGAATCTTTGCACAAGCACATAGTTTCCATTTCGTTAACGCACATTAACTTCTGAAGAGCTGCATGTGGCTCTGGAGCTGCGCGTTGGCCACCCTTGTTCTATTCATGTTCACTTGTTGCTTTACCTCTTGGTTCCTTCCATGATCTTTTTTTTCGCTGACTCCACAAATCCACATCAGCTCCATCAATATCACCATGTATAGCTGTTTTTTAATGTCCAACTATAATTTATACGTCACTGGCATTATCACTATCTTGTAGATATTTCCTTGAAACAAATGAGTATTTCCTTTCAAAACTCACTCCATTTTGTCTTCCCATTTTATCCAGGTTTTTTTAATTCTGTTCCTAATTTTTTCATCAATCTCTCCATTTCCTATCACAACATGTCCCAGATATTTGAATTTAGACATGGATGATAGATGCTGGTCATTCAATGTTAGTCTTGTGTTCCCTTCCAAATCGTCTGGAAATATGAATGATATAACTCTTCTTTTTCTCTGTCTGATGATGCATAGACTACCTCTCAGAAATGTACATATATCTGTCCACCTATTTTCTGCTCTTGGCAATCAAGACTATTTAATTGTGAAAAGCATGTATCATTCACAGGAGTGGGCTTAATGCTGCCCCTCGATCTACCCCAACCATGACCAGAAAATGCTCAGTTAGTATGTAGGCATGTCCAATGCATGTTGTTGAATATGTCTTGAAGAAATCTCACAGAGATTTTCAGTAATTATTCCCTTTTGCACCACCAAATCCGTTTTCTTAGTACAGTCATGGCATTTTCCCATGTCAATGAATCTGAGAGAGATTTTTATTTTTTTCTCTGATTTTTAAAAATAGTCTCATTACAAAGAGTGTATCTATTGACAGTTTTTATGGCATGAAAGTGAATTTTCTGTCTCCAATTTTAGTTCACTGTATTTACTCAAATACAGGATGGGCTTTTCCCTCCTATTGGCATGGGGGAAAAAAGCCCCTCATTTTATGATCACATACAAAGAAATCTCACTAAATTCATTATCTATCATTAAACTGTTGCCAGAAGAAGCATGTGCTCAGCAATGAAAACCAGCTATGAAGTTAATGAAATTCACTGAGCACTGAGCAAAACTATAAAACACATAGTCCACATTGGGAACACATGCTGATGGGAACCTACCACAAGAATAGGCTATCATAGTCCATCTAAATAAGACATATAATAGTGTCCATTGAGCACAGTTCCCCTCACTGCTCACTTCTTTTCAAGTCATGGCAAACTATGACATTGCATGAAGTCCCTCTGTCACCTCCTCTCTCATCTGGCCCATACGAGTAGTATGGCCCCACCCTGCACCTAACCTTTATATACACTTTTGGAACAACTCAGGGTTTGTGACAAGCGCATCTGGTGTTAGTCATGAGTCAGGGATAATAAGAACATGGTAATAAGAACATGGGTCCTTTGTTCAAAATATCTGGAGTACACACACATGGTAAGCCATGCTGAGCTGTGGAGTCACTGTGGCTTCAAATATAGTTGACTCTGGTGGGGTCCAGCCCAATGAACTATGTGGTAAATAAGCCTTTGCTGCTGGACTAATGTAAGTAGGTGCCAAAGTGCTGCTCAAAAGTGTGCTTATGGAGTACCTGTGCTAAAACTTGCACATGTTTCAAAACAGGTAACATGAAGCAATTCTGGCTAAAGTAAGTATATAGGTACTATATGCAATTTGCTACAAATATGTTTAATTTCAAGATTGTTTTTAGATTTGCTCCTCACTTCCATATGCTCAGGGAGGTCAGAGTCTGATGGTAAGAGGAGGAGGAACAGGCTGCTAGGGGAAAAAAGTTGAGAGAGACAAAAAGCAAAGGGTTACCAGACCCCACAGGATTATTTTCCCTGGTGTAGCAGTAGGAGGGAGAAAAATTCAAGGGAAACTTCCAATAATTAGATTCTATACCTGTTAAATTATAACAAATTTATAAATTTTCTATTTATAAAATCTAATTTAGAGTGTTGTCTTATAATCAGGGTCATCTTCTATTTGAGTAAATATGGTAATGATTATTTTCCAGACTTTCACAGTGTGGTTCTTGGTTTTTATGTTATGCCTGTCTAACTGCCACTTTTGTGCATCTCTTTTCTTATAGTCAATATAAAACTCCTTCTCCACTCTTCTGGAATCTAATTGAATAATAATCTTAATAAAGAACTTGGGACTTACACCTTGTATGTGTGAGGGGACTTACACCTTGTATATTATTGTAGTCAATGCCTTTTTTATTATTCCTTCTGGCCTTACAGCTTTTTAATTTCTCTTTTCCTCTGCTGCTACTATTTTTGTTATTGATTAGACCACAGTTTGATTTTCCTGAACTTTTCTGAACTCCTGTCTTATGTTTTCTTCATTCATGAGTATCCCAAAGTAACTCCATATGTATTTGCTCTTTTCTGGCTCAGTCAGTAACTTGACCCTCCTCCCCCACCCCTGACACCTTCCGCATTTTTTAAGCATTGTACTTCCTTGGTATTCTTGCTTTGCCTTTCTTGAACCCTTGCCACTGTTATCCATCGTTTTCACCTTCCTTTATTTGCAATCTGTTATACCAATTATACAGGGCTTTGGTTTTGGCTTCTACCACAACTTTCTTGGCTTCCTTTTTAGCTGTTCTATATTTCTCAGTCTTCTTGCTCTTTGGTCTTGTGCTGTATTTTAAACCTTCTCTTCTTTACCCTGGTCACTACCTACACCTCCTCACTGCAACAACGTATTTCTCTCTGATGGTATGGCTTATATTGAGATATGGCCACATCTTCTTTTGCATATTTCTTAATACATTTAGTCATTTCTTTCTACAATTTATTGAATATCCTTGTCTTGTTCTACCTTTCTTACTTCTCCAGGACTCTAAATTTGTATTCTTGGCTGTTTTTCCTCTTCTATTTTCCACTATGAACTTTTTTGGGTAGTTTTTTGTTTTGATACTAATCTTCATATGATACTAATCCACACCAATACATGCTTTTCTATAACTAGCACTCTGTACTGTGGAATAAAAGACTTTGTATCCCTTATAATACAGTCCTTTACATTTTTCAGTTCACTGAGAGGGACCAGGAGAGAATCAGTCTGATTCATCATCAGTCAGTCAGTTAGTTCTGAGATCACACTGAATGGTGGGACACCTTTGATGTAGCAATAACTTTCCTCCATTCTTCCTTCTCTTTTTCAATCCTAGTAGAATCAGTCTGCTTTAATCCTATACAGCCTTTGATGCTGGTGGTACAGCTTGTCTTAGGTCTTCCTTCTCATTTTTGTCCATACACAGCACCCTGCAGGATGACATTGACAAGGGTGGTGGGCCTTCATTGTACCTCCACATAAATATTTGATTATGTACTTTTCTTATTTCATAAAGAAAGTATTCATGGTGCCTAAACTGTGTGTTTGTACCAACTACAGGGGTGTTTCACCTTCATCAGTCTTCATGAAGAAACCCACATAAAATGCCCAATTATGGACAAAATTAATGAAAATGAATTGTCCCCTCCAAATGTTGAGGTGTATATGCGCTCCTCTATTATACTATTTTTTTCTTTCTTTCTTTTTCTTCTTTATTTATTTTTTACATTATTAGGTACCTCAATTTATTGCTTTTGACACTGAGAGCCTATATTTCTTTTCAGAACCAAGCAGAGAGGTGAAAGTTCTGTGTAAATTTTCTCACACCTGCTTCTCAATGCACTTGAATTGTGAATCTAGACACATGTGTTATTCTAGATTCAAGACTTTCTTGACCAGACACTGTCAGATCTAAACTGTATGTGAAGATTTTCCAGCAGGGACAAATATATAGTGGCAAAAGACAATATGAAAAATGCATGGTACATTTTCACCTATGACTCAAAAATACATTAATCTATTTCCTCACAGTTGATAAACTAGTGTACTGGAGTACTGCAAACCCATATGCAAGTTTCACTATACAAGATACCAAGGTGTTAGCCATAAAATAAAATTGAATAAAACTATAACATCTTTTTAAAAGGAAAGGTATACAAATGTTAACATTCTTTGGTATTTCTTTGTATTTCATGCATGAATTGCATGCTATGAATAGATCAGCAAGTTTAGTTTTCATTTCAGTAACTGAGATTTGTTATGAAAATGGAAAGATATAGATGGCATGCAATTATTCATGCGGCATCAGAAAACTGCTATGAAGACACTATTAAAATATGATGGCATATTAGTACTTATCATAGGTTCAGTAAAAATGAGCAGTTTAAGTAAAATCCCTAGAGTTTTAGATGTTCAGTGATGCTTTCAGCTAAAGCAAGGTTAAGATGTTGGTGTAATTAACTGTAAGATCAGATGACCTACAATGGTATTTTTCCTTCTAAAAGCTTACCAAATGTAATGCATTACTTTTTTATGTAGGCTTCATTCCAAAGCAGAGGTTGACACATTTTTCTATGTTTTAACTTTTTCACTTCTGGTTAAACATAGCCTGAATATGTATGAATCAAATTTTTCAAACATCCAAAAAATAATCCTTTTGACCAAAGAAACCTTTCCAGGTATTTTTTCCTTAGTTAACTATATTTCCTATATTTTCATTTCTTACTTTAATCTCTCTGTGAGTCATTGTTCAACCTTCATGTTCAATAGAACTGCAAATACTTGAATTTCCAAATTTTCACTTGCATACACCTAGACAAAACTACTCACAGATTGCCCAAACCCACAATACCCATATCATGTCAAAATGCGCTGCCTTCTGATAGTCACATTTACTAGAGTAAAACCTGACTAGCCAGCCAGATAGATATAATTACCTAGAAATGATTCTTCTTGCAATGGTACATCCTGGAATGATGTAGCATGGCATGATGATTTAAAGTGCTGCCAAACCTCATGCTGTATTCCTGCAGATCTCCATCAAAGTTTCCACCATTCTTAATCAGGTTACATAAATACAAAATATGGTAGATAACTCAATCTTCCACCATTTATGTACAAGTTGAAATCTAAATATGATCATCCACAAATGTTAATGAAACAATTAATCAGACTTTATATAGTTCATGTATGGGTGCATGTGTGTGTGTGTGTGTGCACACATATATAAAATATATATATATA
>JAGPOW010001338.1:35137808-35178281 GCA_030014935.1 Caiman crocodilus | reverse complement strand
ATATATATATATATATATATATATATATATATATATATATTAGGGCTGTGCAAAGCTTTGGTTGCTGATTCGATTCAGAGGAGATTCAGCCTGATTCAGTGGCCATGGGGTGACCCCCACCAGGATCTGTCTTCTGCCTGCTCCCCAGCCCCCCATAGCACTTGTGATCCCTACCCACTCCCCCAGCCCCCTCCCTCCCACCAAATGCATATAGCCTTCCTCTATCCAAGTATTTGATGAATTTACACACACAGAGCAGTGAAATGTTCACAGAATCATAGAAAATTAGGGTTGGAAGGGACCTCAGGAGGTCATCTGGTTCAACCTCCTGCTCAAAACAGGGCCACACCCAATGAGATCATCCCAGCCAAGGCACTGTCTACCTCCAAGGATGGAGATGCACCACCTCTCTGGGTAACCTGTTCCAGAGTTTTACTACCATCCAAGTGAGAGAGTGTTTCCTAATATCTAACCTAAACTTCCCTTGCTGCAACTTGAAACTATTGTTTCTTGTTCTGTCATCTGCTACCACTGAGTACTGTCTAACTCCAGCTTCTTTGGAACCACCTTCCAAAGCTGTAATAAAATTCCCTCTCAATCTTCTCTTCTCCAAATTAAATAAACCCAGTTCTCTCAGTCTTTCCTCAGAAGTCATGTGTCTCAGCCAACTAACTATTTTTGTTGCCTTCCACTGGACTGTCTCCAATTTGTCCACGTCCCTTCTGTAGTGCAGAACCCAAAACTGAACACAGTACTCCAGACATGGCTTCACTCGTGCCAAATAGAGGGGAAAAAAATCACTTCTCCTGATATGATGACAACACTCCTACTAATGCAGTCCAGTATGCCATTAGCCTTCTTTACAACAAGGGCACACTGTTGGCTCTTATTCAGCTTGTTTTCCACTGTATCCCCCAGGTAATTTTCAGTGGAGCTGCTAATTAGCCAGTCAGTGCCCAGCCTGTACTGATGCATGGGATTGTTCTATCCTAAGTGCAGGACATTGCACTTTTCTTTATTGAACTTCATGAGATGACCTATCAAAGTTGCCCCCTTTAGAGCCCAAAGTCACAATGGTCTTCAGTGTGAGCCAGTTGTAGAGTTTAGGCAAAATTCCTTTGTTCATACAGAACAAAGAAGACCTGGTTTGTTTGTTTTTTAAATCTCCCATGCTTTTTTATCAAAGGTTTATTGTAAAAATAAACTGAAATTTTATAAGTGGACAAAATATATTCACCAAATAATTCCATAGTTGTTTGTTTTTTTTCTGAAAACAAAAAGAAAGGAGAGGTGAAGAAAAGAAGGGAAGATAAAAATGTGAAAACTGAGGGTTGTTTGCTTTTAGAAAAGCAAAACAATCTCCTCTCTCAAAAACCTTTACATTTTGCAAAAATAAAAAATTCTTCCTTTGCAAACAATGCAACAAAGAAATGATAGTGACGTTTTTTGGTGCACATTGGATGTCATATAGGTGAAATAGGATCTGTGTCTTCATTGAAAGACATGGAATTAAGAAACATTTCCTGTATATATCTACTGTTTATCAAGTAATGTTTGGGCCGTGAAATGCCATCATATTTCTGGCAGCCTTCAGTCTGTAGACCATGCTAATGAGTCATAATTTCATCCAAAAGATATATTTAAAATGAGAATATAAATACAGATGTGCCAAATAACACAGAAAAGCTTCAGTTCACACTGGATAACCACTAAAATTAACCAACCTGTCACTGTCAGAAGGGGCCAACTATGTTATAGTCAATCCAACATTTATTTAAAAAATGTAGATTCTAGGAAAAGAAGTTTTGGCAATGACAGCTTAGAGTGCTTATCCCACCTTCCTCTGAGAGCTATTTTGGTTCTTTTTAAATTATTCTTTGGATCTTGATAAATTGATTGTAGTATAACACATTCATTTAGGAAGGATTTGGCAGATGGCTTTCCTTTTTATCCTCATTATTTCCTTTAGAACTACCATCAGTGTCACATTTAAATGCACAATACATGTAATTCATTGCTGCAAAATTAAGTAGCTAAATTGAAGAAAACAAATTGGTCTCTACTATGGAACGGAACTCTGAATGGGTAAAGTGCCTAAATCAGCTTTTGCTCAGTCTTGGATCCAATGTGGATTATGGAAATGGTGTAATAGTTCCTTTCTTACATGCGAATAAGTGGTGATACAAGCTAACTACTTTTGCTTTGTAATGATGCAAATTTATAATTAATCTTTCTGTTTAAATCACTCATTCTATTTCAAAACCAGCTCTGTCATAATACTTCAATACTATATTTATATTCCCAATACAAGAGGTCACACCCTTAGGTCACCCCTAGGTTCAGTGGTTATTGTCTAATGCTATAGATATTATTAATTATACATTCAGCACATATTAAACATATAGACCAGAACACTACTTTGAAGTCGAGGGAATGATGCTAATTTATACAAACTAAGAATATGGATTATAGACCTTGCCCCTGCTCTGCATGGTACACTTAAGATGTGATTAACTGGTTAAGATAATGAGAATGTGGCATGGCAGGAGGCATGATTGTGTGGATCGCGCATTAGATTTCATTGCAGCTGCACATGTAGAGAGGTCTGTCATACTATACTTGTGGAAGACTCTTTTAACAGTAAAATTAATGATATGAGACCAGATTTTTTTTTAAAAAGTATCTTAGTGACTAAAGATTCAGATAATACCTGGTGATATTTTGAAAAGACCTAAATGTCTAAATCTCACTAATGTATATGTAAATATAAATACATTTTTAGGAATTAAGAGTAGCTCTACAAAAGACCTAGGAGCTTTATTGCCACTTTAAATGCATATATGCACATATTTACTGTCCATATGGGTTATAGACTATAAACAAAATTATTTTTTTCTGTTATTAATCTTTTATGCATTCAAATTTGTTTCTCAGTTGTCATGGCTAGAAATGCAAAAGTTAATTCCATATTTGGCCAAAATATAGGAAACCTTCCTATCTTAGACTCCCCTCTGCAGTCTAAAGGCCTTGTTACACCTTACACTGTGAACTATACCAATGTTGATCCACTTGGCGCTACTTTGGAGTTTGGAGCTGTCACACCTTTAGGGCTAAAACTTTCTGACTGTCTTCCACCTGCACAGTTGTGACTTGCCACTAGAGGCCTGGTGAGCAGGGAAAGGCTTCTATACTTGCTCTACAGGCAGGGGTATAAGAGATGGATTGACCGGGAGTATGGGGGGGTGAGGAAGGGGACAGGGACAGTCTCTTTCATTACCTACCTCCCCCTAAGCTCAGTGTGGGCACATGCATCATGCTGATAGCTCACTCTAACAAGGCAGTTCTTTCTCTTCCTCTTCCTTTCTCCTTCCTCCCAGCTCCCCCAACAGTTGGCCTGCTAAATGCTCTAACCAGCAATGGTTTGGTGCTGTGGGAGGAAACCAGCAGGATGGTACTGTTATACTTCAAGGCTGGGCAGCAATGCAGCCGTCAGTGGACTGGGCAGCAAAGCCAGTGCCAGAGCCCCCCTGCATAGTGTCCTTCATGTGGCTTTCCTCTTTTTCTTGTGCTGAGCCACTCTATGTGTGTCCCATAGCGGCATCGTGCACTGGCTTTGGTTTTCCAAGCTTTACTCCTGTACCATTCCCCACTGGCCATGACCTGCCTCAAGCTGTTCCATCTTCAGCTGCATGCAGAAACACCACATGGGGGAGAGGCAACTGCATCCTAGGATACTGGAGGACTTCAACTTGAGTGGCACAGTTGTGGGGAGCAAGAGTAATGAAGAATGAACCTTGCTTATTGAAACAAGAGCAAGATTATGCAGATTAGAGATACTCCTGACCTGGAGTATCATGACCTTAAGCTGCATAATGACTGCTAAAGGTGTCTAATGTTCAGTCAGTTCAGGGGTTAACTACTACAGAAGCTGCCTAAAATTACAATGTAACAAAGCCCTAAGACCTCTAGCCATAGGTTTTTAAAAAGGTACTGTTTTGTGAGTTATGCTTGCCAAATGCAGGTCCATACAGAACTGCAAAGCTACCCAGCAAGCATGCACCAGACTGCAGATACTAGCAGCCTTTTGTGTATTTACACTGCATGTGAAATAGGCTGGCAAACTGTACATAAGTTTAATAAATGGCAATTGTGTAGATGGATGGGTACGTAAAGTGAAAAAGAGTCAGCCCTAAATGTAAAAGGTGGGTGGGTCCTCCTGCTCTACTTGCCCATATATCCAACCTTTCAGTTAGTCAAGTAAAAAAAAAAAAAAATCACTGAAAGCAAGCTTTACCTCTGTGTATGTTAACGTATTTTCAAGGACTTGAGCAAGGTAGAATAGGAATACACTTAGGCATAATAGGTGGAATAGGATCTAACCCTATAGTTACAGACTTCTTGTAGTATGGCTGGAACATTCCATTAAAAGTAGACAGAGATGATTAACTGCCATTAATTGTCATTAGTAGGGCCTTTTTTACTGTTAACAGGAGGACAGAATAGTGCCACAGCAAAGACCAAATCATGTCTTTGCTCTCCCACTCTTGCCTCTTTAGCTTAAGATGGGTACCTTGATCTCACTAAAGTTTATATTATGCATATATGACCAGTAGTACAATGACAGTGGCTTAAAAGATAATTACAAACCAACCCGATATAAATCACATTTACACACTATTGCTTTTGAGCCACAATGGATTTATTTCTGAAACTGAAGTCAACAGTTATTTTATGTCTATCTTTGTTTGCCATATGTTACCTCCACAGTTCTAGGTAGTTGTTAGCCAATACTAAAACCATCTGGAGTACTTTGTATCAAAACAATCCTATTTTTAGTAGCCATGCAACTCTGTGAACTGTCACCAGAATTTGCTGCTTTACGACGCATAAATACTTTTGTGTTGCAAAATGTCTATTAGTCCCTTCCATTTTCAGTCTTTATTCACTTTCTGATTGTTTTTACAGTTTATCTGTCTGTTTTTACAGGCGAAATCAAAGCACTTGAGTCACTTAACTTTTCCAGAAATCTATGCCCAGAAGAGTTAAATAGATATTTTATTTTTTAATTTTAATTTTTATGGACCTGATACTGAAATCGTTATTCTCATGTATGAACAATTTGTAACACAATTAGACCCATTCTTTTCAGAAGCAGTATTCAGCAGGGAGCTGCTAACCACTGTGAATAAGGAGGTCAAAATCTAGTACAGTGTAAATGTAACTCTTCATTGTTATTTCTCACTCATTTTGGGGATAAATTCTGATATACCTCTAAATATGAATAGTACCTTACTCTGTTAGAAGTCACAGTAAAGATACTAACGGATTACATTATTATACACTGTGAATAAAGGTTATCAGAATCTGGGGTTTTTATCATATTGATTACTTGGCTGTGACTTTTAATACAATTGAGGCTACTTCTCTGGTGAATTGGTTTCCTTTATAATAATACTTGAGTTTATTTGGGCTTGTCATTTAAGTTTAGGGGCTGGGTAAAATCATCAGATATGGGCAGATCTAAAGTTTTGAAAGTGTGGTACAGATGGTGTGGTACTTCATTACATATAACGCAACACAATTATATGCAAATAAAAGGAAACCAGAAGTTTTACTAATGTGCTAGGGAACTAGGGCTATATTGTTGAATATCAATGCGTGCATATTATATATATATATATATTATATGTGTGTGCATTATGTATATACATATATACACACACAAACCCACATACATACATATACACTTATCTGAAAGACATGTACATTTTGGCATATTAATGCATGTTCCAACCAAGTTTTACACACACACACACACACAGAAATGTAAACCTTATAAATGTATAATATATGCTATAGCATATTAATGCATATAGCATATATATGCTATATATTATTATGTATGCTATATGTATTAATATGCTATAGCATATATTATGTATGAAATGTTATATATATGTGTCATATATATCATATATTTGTATGTGTGTATTTATATATATGAAACATTTTTGTTGAAATGTGCATTAATATGCTATATCATATATTATGTGGTAAAAAACACAACAAACTAGGATCAAAGGGTCTTAATTAAAATATGTTTTTTCTTTAGTTCTGTAGCCATTAAAATTAAATGCACATCTTTCAGATTTGTAAAACAGAATCAAAGTCACTAGAACATCTTAACAGTGCATCCAATCCAGAAGAGAGAATGCTTGATTAGTAGAATTTTAAGAGCATTGAAAAAGGAGAAAGAGTCATTTCTTCCTGTGGAATGAAGACTTTAGAAGGAATCGGGTAGACTAGAATGAGTTATGAAGTCATGTGGCTCCCTCATCACTACCTGAATAAAAATGCTGCTTCCGCTGCTAGGCAGTTTGTTGAAAACTTTGAGTGGAATGGGAATAAAAATGGGGAGGCATGCAGCTGCACCACTGCACCTTCCCCGGACCTGGCCCTGGAACTAGAAGCTTCACTCTACACTTACCCTGAAGTCCCACTTTTCTGACCTACCTGTAATTGAGTACTCAGTCATTTAGGCTGAGGAGTCAAAGGTGGCTGGATGGTAGTCTTACTGCTTTTTTGTGTGTTATAGTATTTGGTTACAAAAAATGGCTTGCCTTAACTACATAAAATCAACAAGCCCTCTTGGCTTGGGTGGGCCTTTGTCTTTGGTTATTAGATTCCCTGTCATATTCCCACTCATAGATAAACTAAATTGCATGAGTTAATTAGCAACACAAGCTCCAATATAAATCCCGAGTAAGTTACTGAATCTCTAAAAAATAAAAATGCACACACTTTTTTTCATTTGACAAATTTCTCTCATTTTTTAACAATGAATTATTTAATTTCTTACCATGTATGCTACCAGATATGACTTTTTGCTTATATTTCTTTTTAACATGATTTATTGGAAAGAGGTCATTACAGCTTCTGTATTCAGAGTTATCTCTAAACATGTGTAATTATCTCCAGAGTTTGCTGAAGATAGTTTAAATTATTTTAATTGACAAACTTTATAGGGTTTTTTTTTCATTTTCAGTATCGTCTTACCACAGGCAGCTATAAAATTTTGTCTATATTTAGCTCTTTACTGAAATCTTGCTATATACAAATAAAATCTCCCAAAGTCTGATACCTCTCAGCTGTGCGTTCTTGGGGAACACTGGTACAGGACACAGTCTGTCTGACTCACAAAGAATCCCCCACTCTCCCCACAAACAAAACTGATTAAGATGCAGTGAGAGACGCACCTGAAACCCTCCAGATAAGGGTGACAAAAGTGCAACAACTGCTCTAGGTTTCATTTGCATCCGAGATGGAACCAGATGACCATTCATTTACATGAGAGATGAAGAAATCAAAGCCTGAAGCAGAGACTGCAGTGAATACTGGGATCAGAAAAGCAGGGGAGCACTGCATGATGGGGAATCTGTGCTCTAAATGCTAATCAACCCATGTTTACACACACCCAGCTCAGCATTTATCAGACCAGTTCTAATCTGAATTTACAAAAGACTTCTCCCCCCCTAAGACACTTGCACACCTCTAAGTTTAATAGGCATCTCGGGCCGTACATTTCTGGGTCCCACTATGGGAGGCCTATTTAAACTTGATTATCTAAAACTCAGTTGCCAGTTAGGGAATGCCAAGGCAAGAGACCGAGTCAGAGGGGGTATGGGCAACATTTCTGAACCTGAACTGTATTAGTTAAGCTTGACCTAAAGTTCCCCAAACACTTAGTGAAACCAAGGTAATATTGTAATTGTTTGTGTTTGTTTTTCCTTTGCATGGCTGTTACTACTACTACCATTATAGATTTCATATACTTAGCAATAAATAACTTTTATAGTTAAAGTTAAACTGGTAGTGACTGGGTATATTTTTCCTTCTCTGCTCCTTCTTCCTCATGTGCTCTGCAGCAATGCTTCTTTTACCTAAACTAAAGATCCCTGTGAAGCCCAAAAATACTGTGGGGTCTGCTCATCAAGAGGCCAAAGATTGGGATGTGCTGAGTTTAAAACACATAAGGGGATCAACTATCTGACTGCATTTTGTTGTTGCTCTGATGAACTGATTCCTGGCATATGAGGGTGTCAGCCTGTTCATGCTGATCAACCTGGCCAGGTCAGACATATCACATTAATCTGTGTGTGTTTGTGTGTATGACTGATTTAGTGACTGAAAGAACCCAGCCCCATTGAAACTGAGTCCTGCAAGATAGCTCTGTTGGGGGTGAGGACTTGTAGAAGGGAGATATACAGCTCCATATAGACATGCAAGTAACACAAGCAGCACATTGACAGAATCACCAAGACCCTAGAAACTATCCCTAATAAATGAGCACACCCCAAAGTAATGGGAAAATCTGGTAACAAGTCACCTATATATAAATACAATCTCCTAAAGTCAATATATTTTTCGAGTAGATTTTCCACTTTTAAATGTATTTTAACTAATGACTGTTTATTTAATATTCCATATATTATCATTTAATATGAACTATTATGCTTTGTATTTTTTAAGTCTCTTCTAAATAGATCACAACATCAGGTGTTTATTGATATCCCAAGTTCACTGACATTTTGTATTTATAGAACTCTAGCTTCCTCATTTGTAAAGGATAGTTTTGTTCTGAAAAGTGTTAAAAATGACATAGCGAACTGCCACATTCATTGTTTCTCAGGGACAGTTCATGATATCCTTAGTTCTGTTGAATAGCATATTACTAGTGACACAGCGCCATTCAATTCAATGTGGCTACTCCTGCAGTAGAATGAACCTCCAAGATGAGAAAATATATTTGAATTTGACGTTCAAAGATTTTGGGGTTATTTAGCCTCAGCCTACATGCAAATAAATGTTTTTGCTTTATTTCATGTAAACTCAATCTGGGTTCTAAGCTATGCTCTTTCTTCAGGCATCATCATTGGTAATAAAAATTCTGCAGTTAAACCTGTGTATTCAGGTCCTTTGCTTTCATATTGTCTGCAGTGTTGGCTATGCAACACTATTGCCTTAATAAGATCTGGGTCTCTCCTGATCTGGGGGTTATGATCTGCTTGCTTGAGATTTTCTGCCTTCATAGGAGACAAAACACTGTTGTACCCATTGTCTAAGTTGTCTTGGGAAGTGTGGGCCAATGGATAAATCCTTGGACAAACAATCTGGAAACTTAGGTTCTTTCTAATTTACAGTGTAACTTAGAAAGTCACTTCAGTGGCTAATTTCTCCACCTGGAAAATGATTATTATAAAATACTTAGAAATCTAGAGAAAAAGCTATTGGAATAATAACACATGCAAATAAATACTTTATGCTTATTCATATATACACATGCATATGCATAAAACTCAATGGTATTATGTACTAATATAAACAATTTAACAGTGAGATTCACACAACTTTATTTCCATTCGCTATGTGCTTTGTTCTTGTAGATATCCTTAACAAGATAACATCTATGTTTTTTCTATTTAAGAAAATGTATTTCTGTATTTGTTGTTGTTATTTTAAACTTCCTAAAGACAAATACTTTTATTAAATATATTTAAAATTTAGTTTAGAAAAAGGATTACAAATGCAAGTAGTGATAATAGGAAACCCCTATTCAAAAATAGAATTATCTGAGTGAAGATTGCTTAATTTACAAAAATAGTATACATTTAAAAAAAACAAAACAAATGGATTATCTGTGCTGAGGTTAATGGGAATGTTATGCTTTTTTTTTTTAATAATGTCCTGAAACAATGCATTTGAAAGAAACTCTATTTATGTTTTATGGTGGAAAGCAGAAAACAATGTTCATTGCAAAGGTGATACTAAGTAAATGTGAACAGAAATGCTATATAATACATATTGCAAAACAGACATAAATTGTATGATCTAATTGTTTTAGTACAAGGTATGTCTAATGTACACAATTGTTATACAGTATTGTAAAATTTCATTTTATCACCTTGTAGTGCACTCAGACATGAGATTTCAAGAAATATTCTTTTGATTTAGTGCTATGCTTTTTCTTCTTTAAATGAACTGGCCCTCAAGTAGGTTAACCTATAATATTGACAAGTGAGTACGTGTATGGTGTATCTATTATAAAGATTTGTTATCAGCCTAATTCTTCAGCCACATACTGTGAGATGAATTAGAACAATTCAACATCTAGTTGCTCTTCAGTCTTAGCTTCAGATTATTATTGCATTTTAAAACATTAAGATAATAATATTCTAATATGCTGCTTTCAGTATTAGCTTGCATTCACTGTTCTCAAGATAAAAAATTACATTAGTAAATTCTCTAGGGAGAGAAAATGAACTATGATTTGGGGAAAAGACTATAGATAATATTTTTTGGGTAGAGAGAGAAACACTGACTAGATCACTAACAATTTTGATTTTGGGTGGTTAGTTAATTGGCTAAGGTACTTTACAGGTGAATTGAAAGGTCAATAAAAAGTTCTGTATGACTGGATTTTATATTGTTTGCTTGAAACCAGTTTACTAAGTGACCTAGATTGCTCTGTTTCAGGTAACAAACCCTATCTTTTACAACTGCCCCAATCTTTGTCACATCTGAAGACTTTAAGTGTGACTGGTCTCCTTCTGAGTCTCTGAAAACATGTTAAACCAAATTTAAGAAATTCCATGGTGTGAATACAGAGTGTGTAGATTTGGAGCACTGAGAGTGGAGGAGCCTGGGAGAGAGCAAATGTTGTGACTGAAAGGCAGTAAATGTGGATAAGGAGAGTGACTGGATGCCAGGATTTAGGGGAGAGACAGATATTTGAGGAGTTAGGAGTGGGGAACAAGAACTACCTAGCTAAGGTGATAAGGTGAGGTAGAGAAGAGGATGGAAACTGGAATGGAGAGAAACATTTGGATGAGTAAAACTAGGACTTTCTGGATTGGAGACTAAGCAGATTAGTAGATCTGGCATGGGTGGCCAGCCCGACCCCCCCACAGTGATCTGTCTCTGGAAAAGGACCCCTCAGGATGCCAGCAGCCCACAAAACTCCCCACCTGCAGCTACCACCAGCAACTTAGGGAGCCTGAGCCAGCACCTGCCCTGAAAGCTCTACAGCCTCAGCCGCAGCCCCAGCCATCAGGCCCAGCTCATCATGTCATCACCAGCTACCAACAATGCCATGATCCTCCTGGGAGGGAGAGGGAAAGGCAGAGCCCTGGTTGGGCACCTGCACACTATGCCCCACCATCCAACAAGTCCACCTAGAGCTGCATGCCATTGCCGCCAGCTAGAACCAAATGAAACCACTAGCCACACCATCCCTGGCCATGTGGTAAGTCCCACACTGGGGGCAAGGGCTTCCTCACCCCTCCCCAGCCTCTGACCTTGCCCCCTGTACACCATGACCTTGGTGGCAGCAAAGGAGAGGGATGGGCTGCAGGAAGAGATGGGGGGAGCAGGTTGGAGCCACAGCAGCAGGTGCTGCCAGGAGCTTGACCTGTCCCAGCCTGAAAATGAGGTAGGAGAGGCAAGCTACCTGTGGCCTGCACCAATTGGCCCACTGGCCCCTGGGGAAGGAGAAGAGATGGGGGACTCAGATAGTGGGTGCCTGGGCTTGGGACTGCCTAGGCCAGGCAGCGCATAGCCTCTGGTACAAAGCATCTTATCTCTGACATGTTGCAGACTCTTACAAACAGCTTCTTTCTCATAGCTCTGTAGGCCTTGCAACTGCACATAGAGGCCTCAAATGGCAGCCAGGATGTGGGCTCTGGGTCACCAATGTCTACAGCTGGGGCCCTGAAGATATGCCAGATCTGCAGGAAGAGGACCAGGAACAGGACCCTCCTAGACCAGCTAGTGATGGAGGACCATCTGGCAGATACACAGGCTTAGCTGGTAGGAGACATTGCCCAGCAGGACAGGTGGATGGCACAGGATGTGACCCACCAGGACAGGTGGCAGGTGGAGGATGTGTCCCATGAGGACAGATAAGACCAGGCTGACTGGGAGTTGAGGGCACAATTCCTGACCCTGGAGGGTAGAGGCCCTGTGGGATTAGAGTGAAGTCATAGGCAGAACAGTGGAGGCCATGGAAGATGAACACTAGGCATTGGACAATTTCCTGTCCCTACTGGTCACCTTTATGCCACCCATTGCCCAGCCCCTGCCCCTAGCTCCTCCTGCTCCTCGGCATCTGCCTACAGCACAACAGCAAACCCCGCCATGGGCCTGAATGGAGGTCCTGCAGCACCTCCATATGCCAAGAACCTTTACCCCAGTCCTAGCCCCTGCTCTGGGTCCCCCACCACCCAACCCCTCCACCTGGGCCCAACCTCAATGCTCATCCTGGAGAAGAGCCAGATCTGCCTACACAGGGGTCAGGACTGCATGCCAGTCCTGGTGGCCCTGGACACTGGCTGCTGGAGGAGCAGCTGCCTGCATCAAGGACTATTGGCCACCATCACCTGTGGGTGAGCCCCCTGACCACTAGGCTACCTGTCCCAGTGATCTGTTCCCTAGGTATCTCTACGACATGGCCCCCCATACCAGAAGGGCATGCACATGGCAGCCCTTTGCCTATAAATATTTTGCATAGGGAAGAGGGTCTTTTATTGATGATGGGTGGTGGAGGGGCTCTGCTGGGGAGGGAGAGGGTAGCAGGAGTCTCGTTTTTGGTGAGGAGCAGGAGAGCGGTCTGTTTGTTGGGGAGGGATGGGATCTGTCTGATGTTAAAGGAATAAAAACTGTTGTTCTGAGATGTGTCTGCAGTGAGTGCTGGGGGTAAACAGGTCTGCCACCACAACTAGTGCTTGCTCTGCCGGGTAGCCTCCACCCATCAGTCTTCCTCTTCCCAGGCCTCATGAAACAACTGCCCCTGGGCCTCACAGATGTTATGCAGCATGAAGGCTATGAAAATGACCTGGGGGATGTTTTCCTCAGCGAACTTGAGGCAGGTGGTGAGGTTGTGCCAGCATCCCTTGAGGTGGCCAAAGGTGCACTCCACCAGGGTGAGGGTCTGGTCCAGGCACCAGTTAAAGTGGTCCTGGTGGGGGTCTCACTGTAGAGACACTTGACCCAGGGCAGGAGTTGGTAACTGAGGTCCCTGATGAAGACAGGAGGGACCACCATGGTGCCCAGCTGAAGGTCTGGCACCCACTTTGCACAGGGCTGGCAGGTGAGAGTTCCAAAACACATGGGCATCATGGGCACTGCCCACCTAGCTGACATTCACATTGGTTAAGGCCCCATGGTGGCCAATGACAGCCTGAAGCACAACAGAGTGAAATCCCCTCCACCTGTAGTAGGGGCAATTACCATGGGGTGGGCAGGTGACAGGGATGTGAGTCCCATCCAGGGCCCTGGTGTACTGCAGCGATCCTAGGGCATGAAGTCCTACCACAATCACTGCGGGGTTAGGCACCCAGACATCATGTGCCCTAGCATGTCCTGGAGGGTGCCCCACACCTCCAGGACCGGCCCCTGGCAGTGGCATTGCCCACGCCAAAGAGATGGGTCATATAGTGGAAGCTAGCATGTGTGACGGCAAGAGCTAGCTGGATGTCTGCAGGAAGGGGCAGGGAGGGGCAGCCACATGGTGGTGTCCTGCTACTCTAGGTGCAAGCAGAGCCACTCCACAATGACCAGGAAAGTGGCCTGGGTCATCATGAATGCCTTCAGCCACTGCTTATCTTTCCAGGTTTGCTGGATGATGTGCAGCAACCAGGCTAGCCTTGCAGGCCCAGAGGAGGCAGGCTAGAGGCCCAGAAGGCTTGAGGATAGCCCCAGTGGTGGCATTTAGAACCACATTTATAGCATCCCTGCCAGGGTCTGGCCAGCAGGATAGGGCCCAGGTGGCAGCTGTATGGAAGTGGCATACCTGGGACTGTGCATGACCAGGCAGGGGTCACTGCATATCAGGAAGCCGGTAGGGGCCAGACATCTATGGGCCAGCTGGCAGTTGGTGTGGTGCACCATCAGGACCAGCATGGTGACTAGCAGGAACACAGGGTGCTGGGCATCGCTGCCAAGGGCAGTGGTTGGAGCAGCTGTGGTGCAGGAAGGCAGAGGCAGCAACAAGACAGCTTTCGGGTGCTGTCCCATTGTTGTGTGTGCTGCTTCTGACTAGAAAAGCAGCTGGCCAGGGAGTAGAGAATAGAGCTGCATTTTCAAGATGGCTGCTGGCAGCTGCAGCTGGAGCCATGAGCTCCTCCTGGTGGTGGCAGGAGCCCATTTCAGGGCCACAAGTATTGGGAATGGTTTGCTGCTAACTGCAGCAAATGGTCTCCCATGTCCCTACATGTGTAGATGCCTCCAGTTTACTCACAAGTAAACTGATCTCAGATCAAATGCATGTGTAAAAGCATGCATTTTCCCACAATGGGCAGACTGCTCTTGCCCAGCTCTTCAGCCAGGGAGAGCTGGAAGTCAACAGTCTTTACTTGATGTCCTAGAGCAGCAAGGGCACAAGGCCAGCAGCACAGAGGTCTCCATGTGTGCCAGCACACATTTGTTGGGCATGCACTTTATTCCTTTTGTTGTGTTTTTTTTTTTTTTTTTGCTACTAAAAATCCCAGTAGTAAATTTTGGCCCCATACTGCAAATTTGCAGTATGAGGCATGTTTTAACATTTGCTGAGTGCAGTTTGTGGCATCACAAAGAGGCTTGTGATGCCACAAACTGCACGTACCAGCATGGTTGAATGTAGCCCTGGAGTTTAACTGCAACATGACATTCCCTAGTGCCAGTAAAAGGAAACAAATGGACTCACCTAGTACCCTGCTGTAAGTAATATTCATCTGTGTGGCTCTCTAGGGTACATTTAGGCAACACTTTGTCTATGCCACGCTAATGATAATTACTAAATATACGGACTCTGTCACATCTGGAGCTACTTTAATGATGCATAAGACTATTAGTCCATTCTTATATCTGGGAAGACAGAAACATACTTCCTTTGTATGTGGAGGAAACAAATTGAAAATGGTTTGTGTCATATTTGATGTTCATTTCAGATATGCAATTGCCTGAATAATCTCATGTATCATGAAAAAGAAGAAACACAACCTCATACACAGAAAACCAAGCCAAAATTGTTTAGTCAGGTATCTTTCATGTATCAGACTTAATTATTCAAATGTTTGATTTATTTACAGTATATATATTTGGTAAATATAATTTGAGGTTAAGAACATGTGATGGTAACTTCACTCAATACAATTCATCCACTTTAAATATTGTAGATTATGCTATCTTCCTTTGGAACCTAAGTACAAATGTTGTGGCACATTAGAGATTAATTTAGCAATGCTGTATTTTAATTCTGCTTGTCAATGAACCATGACTGCTCAAAGTCCTGAAAGGTCATCAGAATGATATATTGTTCTGTCTCATGTCAACATCGCACATGTTGCCTTTTGGTGGGGGATGAGAGGCTGGCACACAGGCTGCCTATCCTGGATGAGGCCAGCAAGTTGGGGGCACTCCTGCATTCCTCCCAGTAGGCCCCACAGAGACTGCTAGAGATTGCCAAGCACCCAGGTCTTCCTTGATTGGCTGTCTGGCATGGGCAAACCTGCCCCCAAACTCCTGCCTTCATCATTCTCCCCTGCATCCAAACCTTGTCTTCTAGGAGAGCCCCAGAGTGTGTCACCATGTAACGCCCCCACCCCTGCTCCCAGGTGTCTGATGGCAGCTCTCTGTGGGGCTCCCCTGGAAGCAGGTGAAGGTCTGGAGTGACAGCTGGCATGCTCACTCATGTCTGGCAGCCAATCATGGGTGGTGCAGGCCATAGAAGGAAGGATTGGGCCCCTTAGAGCTTGGCAGAAGTGGCAGACAGTGGCACAATGTGCCGAGCAGTCCAAGAGACTTGTGCTGGGCAATGGGTATGAGGAGGCTCCTCTGATGGAAGGATCAGAGCTCTGGCAAACAGCAAGTGATGGCAGAAGGCTGGGGAGCTCTACTTTCCCTGCTACCCAGCACAAACCTCCCAGGCTTCTGCCAGCTGCTGCTGGTGCCAAGCTCTAAGGGGCCCAATCTTTCCCTTGGTGAAGCTCCCCTGTGCCTGCTACCTGTTAAGAGACTCCTGGGCTGCCAGGGTTGTCTTGCAACTGATTGGTACTGAGGCTCTGAGGGGCCCAATCCTTCCCTCAGTAGAACCCTCCTGCAAGTCAGGGCCACACTGTAGCCACCACAAACTATCCCCCGCCCTTCCTCCCTCCAGTAACTGAGCATATTTTAAGTTATTTGGCCACTAAAAGGTAAATGCAGTTTGTCCACAAATACTCAGACACATATGACTCTCTTTCTGCTTTCTAACATATGAATATTATGCAACCTAGAAATTAATGTAAGTGTTAGAATTAATTCAGCTTGAATCAGTCCACTCATTTTCACTGTATTATTGAACATCATATACTACAAGCAAAAAGTTAGGCATTACCACAGTTTAATTAATGGTTGAGAACATTTTATAGATATTTTGTGTATGATGTTATTTATTCCATAATTTCACAGGGCCATAGGTGTCCCTGGCTGGGTGTGCAGATGCACAAAGGGTCTCCCACAGGGCTGTGCCCAAGTACTTAGGTTATCCTGGGCTAAGTGCCAGGTCTGTGCATACATCATGGGGTTCTTCATGATGGGGTGAGGGGTATGGCATGGGCATTTGGGCACCCAGGTACTAGGGACTATGTAGGGACACAGATGCCTCCCTTTCCTCCCACCGACCCTGCCTGCCTGCGGCTATAGCTGCCTGGAGGCAGGAAGAAAGAGTGGGGAGAGAATCTATGCTGGACTGGTTTTGTGACAGCGCTGGGTGAGGTCTGCTGGGTGTTTGGCCAAACCAGTCAACTGCCAGTTAAGTGCTTGGACACCTCCCTATAAGGTCAAAGTAGTGTGGGGCTGAAAACTACCCGGGATGCTGGCAGACAGCAACCTAACATGAATGCACCAGCCTAACCTACATTGGTTACGTCTGTGTGCATATTGATCTTAAACTGGTTTCCACCATTTTTAAACCAATCGGTGTGTGCTGAACTTCTGTTCTGTTATGAATGTAGACCAATTTCTGATCACTTTTATTGGAAAGATTGTAATGTCTGTACATGCCTTTATTCTATAAATCTAATCTTAAGTAATCAATATGACTATTAAAATGCTCCGTATTAATTTTTTAGTGGTTCAGTAATGATTTTCTGGTAGTTTTTATATAGTAATTTCAAATTGAGTAAATTCAAACAAATTTTAAAAAAATGTTTCATTTAGGGTACTTATTGCTGGAACCTAGAAAAAAGATAAACTAAAATGAAATATATTAAGTACTTTATCATAAACTGAATGGACTATAGAGTTTAGGTTACAATGTTCTCTGAAAATTATCTGCTAATATACACAAATTATAGGCAATTGTTGATCCTCCGGATCATGGTGTACACATAAGTCAGGTGCCTAATGAATCCACTTGTAACTGACAAGCGCAATTTGAGTGACACAGTTTCTTACAAGTTTCAGAGATCCATGTGCTATCTGAGTTGGGATCCAAGTTATAGCATGCTGCTTCCTTCTTTTTTGCTTTGCCTCTATCCTCTGGATCAAAGCTGCTTCAGCGTTGAGCTACACAGTACCAGATGTTCCCTCCAGATTGGATGGGAGGGACTTTTGTGCACTCCTCCCAGCTTTATTTATCGATGTTGAGTGACTTCAACCTTCACATGCCTTGGTCCGCCATGAAGGGTTGTTCGAATCTCACTGTACAAAATATTCTTGGGAATAGGTCTCCTCCCATTCTCTTGACATGGCTAAGTCATCTCAACCATTTCCTCTTGCTAGGGGTTTCTAAGTGTGTCAATCCTGAGCACTCCAGCACCTCTGGGTTTGGCATTTTGTCTTTCCACTGTAGGTGCAGGATCTTGCACAGCCATTTCATGGGAAGCTGTTCAGTCTCCTGATGTGCTGAGCAAATGTAGTCCATGTTTGAGACATAAAGCAGGGATGGCAGCACACAAGTCTTCTAGATTTGCATCTTCTCCTTAGCTAATATTTTGCTGTTACTCCATGCATGTTTCTGTAATAGCCTAACATTCTTAGCTGCTTTTCTGATTCTGTTACTCAGTTCAGTCTAAAGGTCACTATTCCTGCTAATTGTAGACCCCATGTAGGAAAAGCTGTCACTGGTGCAAAGAGTTTTACCTTCCAGAGTGATGTCAGGCATTGGTTCTTCCACCCGTTGATCTGCTACCATACATAAATGCTGGGTTTATAAGAAAGATTTGGGATGAGATTTCTGTGTTATTAAATATCCTTATACTTTTGTATTCTAAAGCTTAATTACCCAGTCTGGAAGGGGGCATAAATACAAAATGGGAGAGAAGATCAAAGGCCTGAATAAGCTGTAAATGTCAATGAACTGTGATCTAACAAATTAAAATAGAAGTTGTGAATGCCGATAATCCTTAACTAATACAATGCTTTCCTCCTCCTTGATTGTTACTGCCAGCCTAATCAACTGATTTAGGGACTTCCTTGGCTATCAAGTCTAGTCATGAGTCTTCCTGGATCATTGGGTCCAATTTTTCTTTATCATGTGAAATTGCATAAAAATATTATCCTAAAAGTAGTTAGGTTGTTGCCTTCTCTACTTTTACTGTAAAGGTTTTAACTAGCCTTACTACTGTGGTGTTTGGGAATCTTCTAATTTCTAACTTACATTTATTCACGGCCAGTTTATACTCCTTTCTTTTTGTGAAAGCATTATCCTTTAGCTTAAATGGTTCTTTCCTTCCCTGGGGTTTGCTCCCCTGAAGATTTTATAAGACCAGTGTATTTCCTCTCAGCTTTCATTTTGCTAGGCTGAGCAAGCCAAGCTCTTTTTTATTTTCTTCCCATAAGGTGACTCTATCCATTCTCCTCATCAGCTTAGCATCCCTTCTCTGCAACCGTGTCAGTTTGAATACACATTTTTTTGAAAATGAGTTCCTGGAACTGTATATAATGTTACTCATAGGTCTTTCTGGTGGCTTATATAATGGCATTTATAGCTCCCTTTCTCTAGTCAAAATATTTCAACTGATATTTCCGAAGACTATATGTGCCCTTTTCAGTGCTGCATCACACTGGTGTCTCACAGTTGCGTTTTGATCAACTGTCACTGAAAATTTTCCACTAATATCTATCATGATCTAGTTTCTCACTACTCTGCCTGAAATAAATCTCTCCACAGAAAACATTTCAAATTGGTCTGTAAAATTGTCAGTCAATGGGACTTGTAACCAGTAACTTTAAAATCTCAGCCTGAGTCTTCACCTAGAAATATGTTGAAGAAATATTAAAAGGATAGTGTGAAATTCTGGTCTCTCTGATATCAAAGAAGGGGGGGAGGGGTTTGTTTGTTTCTTGTGAACTTCAATTGAATTTAGCCATAAATTTAAAAATAAAGGTGTAGGAGTTGTATCTTTTATGGCAGGGTTCAGTGGTATTTTCTGGCAGAGGACTGAAATAACCTAGCTGTAGTCTGAGGCAGGTAGACACCAAGACACAGGCACTTCCATACTTTTCTCCCTACCCCTCAATTGTGGCATGTCCTGTGGAGAGCTCCCCATCCACCAAAGGCCCCAGTGCCTGGGTATGGTACTGAGCAGGCAGAGTCCCCCTTCCCCCACTGCCAAAGTTTTGTGGGCCAAATCTGGCTTGTAGACCATAGGTTTCTGACTGCAGTTTTACAGAATGGTCTTAATATATGCAATATGAAGAAAGATTTGTTATGATAGAATATAAAGCTTATTAGGCAGACAATTAAAGAAGAAAAGCATACCAAAGCTATATATATTTTAGCTCAAATGACCAAAAATAAGAAATTAAGAAATATATATAATTTGAATTTAATATATATAATTAAATTACAGGATGGGTTTTACAGGTCCATTTTAGAATTGGACCTTAAAATTTTACTTTCTAAAGGTAACTGTGCTTTTAACTCTCTGCTACATATGAGAAAATCTTGTCCATGATCTACAATTCTAAAATGAACAACAAATTAAAATCATTTTGTTTATGAAAGCATGTAATGAAGAGTAAAGCACTACACAACAATGTTAGCATTATACCAACGAGCTACCATTAGGTATCATAAAGAGCAAATGACAAACACACATAAAATGTTTTTGTGATACACTGTGACTGTGGCTAGGGACAGAAGTTACACATACACCACCAAAGTGACCAGGCTTAAGCCAGTGATACTGTTAAACCTGTAACGGAACAGAACCTCAGTGCACACAAACTAGTTTCAAAATGCCTGAAACTGGTTTAAGATAAGTCTGGCTGAATGTAGTATCAGACTTAACTGATTTGGGTCAAGCCAGCTTATGAAACTTGTGTCCCAGACCCCTTCCTGGTTCAAGTTAAACCGCAGTCTCCCAGCATCCCAGCATGCTTGCCAGCCCTGGGCTGGGCTGTTTGGTCTGCCCCAGAGACCAGGGCTGGCTCTGCCCCTCTGGTCCTTAGCTGGAGTAGTGAGGGCTACCTGACAAGGGTTTGGGATGGGCAAGCCTGACTGGGCAACTGCCTCTCCCCACCCCAGACAAACCCTAGCTGGGGCCTGAGGATAAGGAGGGGAGTCAAATACCCCTTCGCCTGCTCAAACTTACTGCTGACTGCAATAATGGACTACAAATCCCAGAGGCGCCTGGAAGCAGAAAGAGAAACTGATGAGCAACCCTGCAGAACCCTGTTGTTGTAATTCTGGACTACAAATCCTAGGGACCTTGAGGTAGCAGAAAGCGGAAGTAAACACACAGTCAGAGAGCCTTGTTTTAATACCTCCTGGCTTCTGGCATGAGCCACTGCAGGCACGTAGCCACATTTCCTGAATCAAAGGTAAATATCAATTTACTTCTGTTTCAATTTAATCTGTGCATCTTAGACTAACCTAAAGAGACTGAATTTATTCAGTCACAGGCTGTTTGACAGTCTGTACCTAGGCTGCAAGATACTCTGTCACTGAGATGCAGGTTACAAGCCTAGATGGATCTGGGGGGTGATGCAGTATGGCATTTCCTAAATACAACTTCAAACTGTGCTTGCAAGGTGTTATCCAAACATTTTTATCAAGGACCAGCATTTCCACAATTTCATAAGATTGCAGTTAATACCATGAATATTCAAAAATTATATTTTCTACTTTTAAAAATAATAATTGAATTCAAATGAATAATTGAAATCATAATGGTATAAATTATTTACAATATGTTATTTATTATTTTTTATTGTAGGCCTTCCTTTTGCTAACAGATCAGATTTTCTGCAAGTTGTTTGTTTGTTCAGAATACTTCCCAAATATGTGGGTTATGTATTTTTTTACATCTAGTATCATATAGGTGACACACAAAATTGTTGCTATTATTATGAATTCCAACTTGGAATAAAAAAACATTAAATTAAAGCTAGTTTGATAGAATTCCCAGATTGGGTTAAGAAAACTCTATTTAAGGAAATTAGGTGTATGCATTCCATTTTGAAATCCACTTTTCATAAATATTCACCTACTTTTCTGTTAAAACTTGCTACTTTGTGAAGGGGCACTCCACTAGACTAGCTCATTAATATATCTGCAGGGAAAAAAAAAATCATAAAGAAGGCAAAAGCCAAAGTATTTTCCTTAAAATACTTGAACAGATCATCAGTGCTATTTGAGAGTATTTACCCACCTCTGCTTCACAGCTTGGTCCTCATAGTCTAGCTTAAGAGTTTACCAACTTGAAAGAACATCATGGTTAACAATATACTAAACACAGTATACTGCAATACTTTTCCCCCCAAACTATTCTCGTCTTTAACTCAACCTAATTTTTCATCTATCTAAATGTTTTTATTGTTTTAAAATAAATAACCTGTTAATAGCCACTCTATGCTTAAACGAGTAATGGAAAAATATCAAAATACTTAATTGGCCATGCATTCAAATTGGGTGAACATCTGCAGGTATGCTAACGTGGCACCACATGATTAAAAATGTTAACTGAATTAACACAGAAGGATTTATAAGACATAGTAAAAACCTTTAGTATGAGACAGTAATTTACATAAGGGTGCATTAATATGTAGTCATACTAAAGTAAAAATTCCTATAAGATCCTCCCTACTCAGCTGTGCTGAGCAAAACTCATAGACCTTTGTATCTGGGGGTATACATAGTCTCTCCCCATCCATAAAAGTATTAATTTCCCCCCTTAACTGAAGTCATAGAAGCATTGAACATTTAAAACTGGAACACTATGCCCAAGCAAAGTCTGGGTAGCAGAAATTAAAGATATTCTATTGCATTGAAAACATTGTTTTTTAAAATACTGAGCTTACAATTGTAACAGACAATATGGATGTTTACAAGCAGCAATGCAAAGAGAAGCAGAAGCAACAGGAACTTATAATAGAAGCACGCTTCTCAGAGAACATAATGGAGCCTAGCTTTTCAGGAATTTGTGCACTGGCACAGCTGACTGATGAAGAATTTATGAAATATATTTTCCACAATATGACTAAACTTGCTATTTTGTAAAATCAAAATATATAACAGAGTGTTCATACATTTATGACTATGTGCATGGGACTTCATAATCTTAAACCTGATCTTTTAACATTATATTTGTGTGTATTTTCCTAGGTTTAAAAATCAGACTAAAATAGGGGGAAAATGCAGCACCCTATCATCAGGGTTTGAAAATTCAATTCTGCCATTCAGAAATAATGGGTAACTGATAATAGTAGTATGTTCTCATCCTCTGTGGCCCTATCTGTATTGTAAAGATACCATAGTCCAGAGCAGTGTCCTCTCACACACTGTACTGCTCCAGGCAGGCTGACTCTGCAAGTGGTAGTAGTGTAAAGGTATCTAATAGCTCACATGCTAAATTAATCCACCTACAGCATCACATAGACACTGCTACATCTCTTACGATTTAGTAGCATGCTTGAAGACACTGCTCTGAACTATGGTAAGCTTTCAGTACAGACATAGCTTGTGTGTACCTGCAGTAAAGAACAATGGGATATTTTGATTGTGGGTTCCACTAGAAATGTGGTCTAGATGCAAGATGCAGTTATTAATGATTCTTTATCAAATTTGTATGACATTTCAAGTAATGTTTGATAGAGGTTATTCTGTGTCTAGTTCTATTCTAAATTTTCATTAGTTAATCAGCTGATAGAATACAGAATATGGTTATAAAATTTACATATGAAAGAAAAAGCTAGGATACTACACCTGCTTCAGTAGCAAGTATCTGGAAGATAGGAGTAGACTTCATAATATTCTTGCAAAATTGAAGAGCTCAAAAGTCAGTGAAGTAGTATTCAGGTACCAGGTCATCTTTACTGGTATAAACAGATCATGATACTTTTTTACATAATTTTTTGATAGCAAAGTGCGCATTGTTATGTAGTGGGATGGAAGTGTCAATAAGGCTTCCTTATCCACAGTCTGTTGGTACAACATGGCACTGTACCATTTTGAATGATGGTTGTATCCCCGTAATTTTTGTTTAATCATAATAAAGTATTAGGGGTGGCTTGTACTTATGACATGAGGTGCTGTCATTAATATGTTTTTGTTTCAAGCCAAATGCTGATGTATTTGGTACAGTTACCTGCCTATGAAACACTGAATGGTTTACTAACGAGTTCACATAGTCTATGCATTGTGCACATCTCCCTACAAGATTACGTATTTGTTGCCATAATTGGTCCTTGCTGGAGTGTAAATCTTCTATTTAACCTGTGGCGGTGATGGTGATGACAATGATTGCTGTGGTTGTGGTAATTTGTTACTGCTCCAAGTAGTCCTAGTCAAGGCATGATTCCATTGGGTTCAGTATGGTACAAATGTAGAAATATATATAAATGATAACTACATTATTATAGATCATATCTATATACCTATATGGTCAAATAACCTCTAATGTGAGGAAAAGAATTACAAACTGATATTAATGTGCAAGGTATGTCTGAAGGGTGTGTTGCAGTGCTGTGTAGTGACATGTGTGCTAGCTCTCAACAAGCTGATGATGCAATGCTATGCACAGATAGTACCTTGGAGTCCTGGAATGGAGTAGAGCAACAGGGTGATGAAGAAATGTTGATTCTAGTAAAGAAACTAGTTTAGCTGAAGCTAATTAAGATAGGTCTGTACAGTACAGCATGTCAGGACCTCTGATCAACCATGTCATTCTCAGCGAAGAATATGAGCCATCACACCTGCCCTTGGTCCCTGGCTAATGAGATTGCCCTAGTTTTTTGCAGAGGCAAGCAACCGGATTGGATGCTAAAAGTGCCTCTTTCTCCTTTTAAGAACACAAGCAGCCTCAGGTGGCAGGCATGCCTTGACACCATCTCAGTGTGTTCTGGCAAGCTTCAAGTTCAGTGCTTCTGATTTTCCTAGTTCCTGACTCAGCTATGACTTTTCATGACTCTGACAAGAGAAGTCCCCTGGAACTAGGTACCAACTCTGATTTTGGTTATTGATTTTGCCTCTCAGTCCTCCTGGCACTTGGTATCTGTGTTCTCAGTCCTCCCACTCCAACCTAGAGCCTGACCTGACATGCTGCTTTTCTGTGGTCTCACCTTACTGACCTCCTAGGTGCTTCTAGTGGCCTACCTGATAGCCCCGCCAGCTACGTTCCATTTAAACCCTTTACACAGCATTGCAACATGCAGACATAGACTCACAGAATCATAGAAAATGAGGGCTGGAAGAAACTTCAGGAGGTTCATCAAGTCGAACTCCCTGCTCAAAGCAGGACCATCCAGCTAGGTCATCCCAGACAAAGCTTTGTCTACCTGGGTCTTAAACCTCTCTGGGTAACCTGTTCCGGAGCTTTTTACCCTCCTAGTTAATTTTTTTTCTTAATATCTAACCTAAACTTCTCTTGCTGACACTTGAGACTGTTCTGTCATTGAGAACAGTCTCTGTTGTACATGCTCTTTGCAACCAATCTTCGGATAATTGAAGGCTGCTATCAAATCCCCTCTCAGTCTTCTCTTATCCAGACTAAATAAGCCCAGTTGCCTCAGCCTCTCCTCAGAAGTCATGTGTCCCAGCCCCCTCACCATTTTCACTACCCTCTATTAGACTCTCTCCACTTTGTGTACATCCTTTATGTAGTGGGGAGGCCCCAAACTGGACACAGTATTCCAGATGTGGCTTCACCAGGGCTGAATAGAGGGGAATAATCATTCTCTCAAACTGCTAGTGATGTTTCTACTAATGCAACCCTGTATACTGTTAGCTGTCTTGGCAACAAGGGAACATTGTTAGCTGATATTCATCTTATTGTCCATAGCAACCCCCAAGTCCTTTTCCATAGAGCTGCTGATTATCCAGTTGGTCCCCAGCCTACCTAGTGCATGGGATTGTTCAGTCCTAAATGCACAACTTTACACTTGTCCTTATTAAATCTCATGAGATTACTTTTGGTCCAATACTGCAATTTGTCTAGATCTTTCTGAATCCTAGCCCTACCCTCCAGTGTTTCTACTACTCCCCCCAGGTTGGTGTCATCTGCGAATTTGCTGAGGGTACACTTCATCCCATCTTCCAGGTCATTAATGAAAATATTGAACAAAACTGGCCCCAGGACCTACCCCGTTTTTGTATTTCTTAATATCTCTTACTGTTTGTATTTTCCAAAACATATTTTGTAATTTGTAATGGGAACATGTAGACAACTAAAAACAACTGAATGTTTCAAGATATATTTCAGAGTTATATTTGCTACATGGAAAGCAAGAGTGAAAGAAAATGAAAGCATAAACAGGAGTCAACCACATGTTACATAGGCAAAATCAAAAGTACCACTGTATGTAAGTTATTAACACTTCTCAAATTTGACCTGTCATCATAACTTAATATGAGCTAAAATTAATTATTTAATTATACATACTGCAATTACCTGTTAGAGTTGTTTGCTTTGCAGGTGATTTTATATTTTCACAACAGCTTTGCAAGTGTATGCTTCCTGTTTATAATGAAACAAAATATTTTAAACTTTTAAATTTATTTTTAAATCTATTAGCTTAATACTTTTGTGAATAAATTAGATTTTTTTTTAATTTCTCATCTCTGCACCAGCAGCAGTAGTTAACAACACTGAAAATAAATAAATAGCTGAAAAGAAATTATAAATCAAAATATAGGCTTTTCTCCTTGATAAAGATAATGAAATAGAGTGGTTCAAAAACTTGTTTTTTAAAAAGTGTTATGTCAGTCTTTTAAATGTACCAAATAACACATCATACTGGAATGCAAATAAATAAATAAATAAATAAAATACACTACTTCTCCTTAATTAACTGATTTTATTTTATTAGCTTACAGAGTGTATACTACTTCCTTACTGATTTATGCTGTTACAGGTGAGAAAGGACTCACCAATATACATCATATTCTTTCCACGGGTTATGTTAAATAAGTGACTAAAATGCTCCCTTGAGAGCATTCTGAACATACAAGCTTCCCTGACAACCATAAATGCCTAAAGCCTGCCCTGCCTATTGTATTTCTAGTCTCTCTCTTTTCATATTGTCTTGTCTGAGTCCATAGTGTAATCTTTTACCTGGAGGGTCACTTTTTAGTTCAAGGATAGTGTTGGGTACTTGGCTAACAAGCTCATGCTTCTGCCTCTCATTAAGTTAGTATTTATTTATAACATTTCTAAAATCTCAAGTGATGCTTCCTGGAATGTCATAAACCATCTACTAATCAAAAAGCAGTTTTAGAAATGTGAGGAAGGTGTTGCTGGAAATAGGCCAATGTCACAAAGGGATTATATGCCTATCCACAATTTTAGGCACCTAAGTATGGATTCAAAAAGGCACCTCCTCATGGTGGTGCCATATGTTGTCCTACCCAAAACTTAAGTATGTGCTTAAATAAGTTAAATGAAAAATCAAAACCAAACAAGAACAACAACCTGATTAATGTGTCCTGCCACTCTGAAGCTTGTATGAAGACATTTAAGTTTATTTTGGGCCAAGTTCAGAGCAG
This sequence comes from Caiman crocodilus, assembly GCA_030014935.1. Classification (NCBI taxonomy): domain Eukaryota; kingdom Metazoa; phylum Chordata; order Crocodylia; family Alligatoridae; genus Caiman; species Caiman crocodilus. The sequence continues at coordinate 35,151,280 of JAGPOW010001338.1, read as the reverse complement.
CTAGCATGCAATACAAGGGGATACATACTAAGTGCAAAAGGGGAAGGAATGCCCTGGAGTGTCTGGATTCTCATCCCTTTCCTTGTGTTAGGCAGCCTGGTGTTTGGCCAGTAGCCCGATAAGAGTTTGTTAGTGTGAGATCCACAGGTGAAAACCCCTGCCTCAGTGTAACTGCCTTAACCCATAGTCTCGTTGAACTGCAAGAAGACAAGAAGTAAGGAAAGCCACCTACGTTGAGACTGCTTATGAATTTTGCATTAAGCATTATTGAATTAAATACATAACAGAATTGAGACTATAGGCCAGAATCCAGGGTTCTCTCCTCACTTTGCATCAGTGTGTCAACCCAAGAGGGCAGTACAACCACATTCGCTCTTGTTTGCTCTACCTCTGACTCTTGCACTCTTGGCTGAGGGGTAGGACCCAGTATAGGCACTGAACGGCTTTCTGAGCTGAAGAGGGAAATGGACGACCTGTAGGCTTTATAGGGCTCGCAGATGCCTAGGACAGGTGCTACCAAAGGGTAATGAGCAAGGCTTTGCCCAGTGTGCAGATGGGGGAGATATATGGTATTCCTTGTTATAGTTATTTTAAATTGAATAATGGATCATTTGGGGAAAGAGGAATGGATTCTGGTAACAGTCATAGCCTCCCATAAGAAAGAAAGCTCAGGAGGGTCATTAAGAGAGGTGGGAGGAAACTGCTCCTGTCTCACACCCAGGAAATGGGAGTGGGTAGGGATAGGAGGGAGTACAGGAATAAAAATTACTATCTTTTAAGGCAGTAGTTAATGGGGATTGGACAGAAAGAGATGGTCTCTTAGGTGGGAAGCAGGAGAGTGTGAGGTCTATTGTTCTAAAGTATTTTGAGGAAACTTCATAATACTTTCTTATTTTTATACTTTATTTTTATGTTATAAAAGTTTTGTCTTTTGTTGTAAATTACATAGCCTTTTGAGGAATGGTGGCATATAAACGTAAATAAATAAATTCAAGGCTGGGCTTATCACAGACAATAGACATCCAAATGACAAAAGGCTGGATTCAGATGCCAGAACACACACACAAAAAGAATTTAATCTTTTAGGCCAGACTTTGCTGAAATGCACATTACAGAATGGACATGCAAATTCTGACTGAAAAGTGACTTGTCCACATAAATCCCTTTTTTGAATGGAGTTGTGATTCCTGACAGTGCTGAGGCATAGTGGATGCCTGGTGGCAGCCTCAAAATGTGCTTTCTTGTGGAGCATAGTCTCTTAGCAAACTCAGAACACAACTAACCTGCACAAAAGGCAGATGGGGATGAGACATGCTGATGGTGTAACAATTGTTCCTTTTGTACCTCTATTAGTTCTGTGGTTAGAGCACTCACCTTGAATGAGGGAGATGCAGATTTGTGTCCTGGCTGCTCTGATCACTAGGTTATTGGATAAGTCTTCTGTTGGTACTGTTCTATTTTACAATTAAATATGCATGGAGGGAGAGGGAACAACCCATTTGGTATTTCAGACACTAACTGTGAATGTGAAAGAATCAAAGTTAAGCCCCTGTTCCAGTAAGTAAAGAATTCTTAATGAAAAGCTTGTATCCCTGAATCCCAGTAATCCTGTAGTTAGAGTCCTTTTCTAGAATGTGGTTGAATTGAGCTCAAGTCCTAGATCTAAATCAGGGTAGATTTAAATTAACTTTCACAATCCCAGGACAATGTTTTATGTCATGAGCTACTGGCTACAATGAGATGGTGATCTGGTTTTGTTTTTTATAAGGAATGACTTACCTGGGTTAGGTCCCTCACTCTAGCAACTATTAATGGCTATGAATCCTCAGTGAGAAAGGCATTCTCTCTACCTTTAGTGAGGAGCCAGCTACCTTCTCAATTTACTGGTTTCCATAGATCCCATTCTTAAGTAACCCATTTCAAGGGAGAGCCCTGTTCAATGTATGTGGATTCTTGCTGCCTAATAGGATCTGGGGAATCCTATTAGGTATAACAAGATGTAAACCATGTTTAACTCTAAATCATGTTTGTGTTATGGATTCTTATGAAAGCAGGTATTTTTACTTATAAAAGACTATCGACTTTGTTAGGGTAACTATATGGATTTTCGGGAATACTGGATGTGCAGTTAAATGAAGGCTTTTTCCTGTGTCTCAGCAAAAGCTTTTGGTCACAAGTCTGGATAATATATTAAAAGTAACCTCAGCAACAGCCACTATTCCCAAGGCTGGTTGATATATTAAAAGCAACTAACTTCACTAATGCTTAATCAAGTGGATTCTAGACAGAAGGATAGGGTGTAAAGTGCATGATGTAAAAATAGGATGCAGCCCACCAGCTATCATCAGATAATAAAACAGAAGTACAGCCTTGGAAATGTTGTTGAAGTCAGCAAGAAAACTAGAAAGATCCAGTGAGAAACTACAGCTGACTGGGAGGAGACCGAGGTCAAAGTCTTATGCATGCAGTCTTAGCAGAGAGGCATGTACATTAATTAAATGCATAGGCAATACCATGCTAAGGAAGCAAAAGTAAACAGAGGCAGAGTTTGAGATGGGAGGAGAAATGGATGCAACCGAAGGAGGGACGAGGGTAGAATGAATGTTAATAAGTATGAACCAAGGTGTATAAAATGTGAAAAGAACTAATGTTCAAGGTGGCTCCCCAGTTTGTTGTTTTTTTTGGGAGCTAGTCCAAAGCTGTCTCCATTCTGAATAAAGCTGTTGTGAGCAACATGTGCTGATATTTGCTCCCTGCTTGCTCTGGCTAATGAGTAACAGGATCTTTGAGCAATTGAACAGTTGTCTTCCTATTTTGAGCACCACATGGAGTCGGGGTCTAACACTCTTACTTACAGTTAGTAATACTTTATGCCAAGCGTGTCAAACTTATCTGTTCCCATGGGCTAGATGAGTGGCATGAGGACAGTTCACCAATTCAGTTGTTCCCACTGACTGGCCTTGCATATTAGATCTGATATGTGTCCTTAAGTAACTGGAATGGATGCCACATATGGTATGGACCTGCTTCAGCCACTATAGAGCTATGCTGCAGCTACTCCAGGGCTGCATTACTCACTGTGTCTGCTCTGTCTCTTCAGGGCTGTGTTGAATGTTGCAGCCACTCTGAGATGTGCTGCTAGATCCACCATGGAGCTGATGCACTTTGGAGCAGTTGCCATATGCAGGACAGTCCCATGGTGGACGTTGTGCGCAAACTGTGGGGTTATACAGCAAACCCCTCATACCCTCTCTGGGTCATGTCAGATGACAGGGTTTGGATAATAGGTTTCTGCGGGCTAGATCCAGCCTGCATCTTCCATTGATATTTTCACTAACATCCATAGCATTATTTGTGTAATTATAATAGACTTGATACATATAAGTAAATGCATATTGATTTGTCCAGAAAGAAGGAGCAGAAGGAAGTATGACTGTGTTCCAGTGGGTAGGGCACCCAACTATGAGATGCAGTCCTGTATTCAACCCCCTGCTCCAGAGTATTTATATTTTACCCAATGACTTTTAATGTATAATCTAAAATGAGATTTTGTAGCGGGAAGAGGCACCCAAAACCTTTGGCTTCTGGCTAGGTCAACAATTTTTCTTTGAATCTGTCACACTCTTAGAGGATTGTATACTCTTGTACTGATGTAACAGGCCCACAGTCCTCTATGAATGCACTATAAAAAGAAGATAGGGACCCCTGAAAAAAATCTTGAGTTACAGTTATCTCAGACTTGAGTTGTAAAATCCAGTATGTTTGTTTTATGCTAATAAAGTGACTTCTATGACTTGTTACATTTGTACAGCTTAATATTTCCAAGGGTTTTTTTGTATTTTTTTACTAAATTCAATTAATAGTTTTCATCCTGAAACTTTCTTTCAAATTCTTCAGCCTGCTGTAAATCTTTAGATCTAAGTCATAAACATAAAATTATATATTCCTATACATGAAATAGCTGACATAACATTAACTACAAGAACACTATGGAACATTGCAAAAATTAGTTCATAACATACTCTTTTATAAAGAATATATTGTCCCTGCCTTCTGTAAGAGAAAAGATTTTTTTTTCTGCTCACCACTGAAACGACAACATTAAACAAATCTAAACATATAAATGGCCTCTAATAGCCACTTCCTTGTTAGATGAGCTATGTAGCAGATGGTGAAACATCTAGATTGTCTGTAAATAAAATAGTTAGGGCCTGCTCCTAATCCCTTTGAAGTCATTGGAAAAGCTCCCATTGTTCTCAGTGATGCAGGATTGGACTTTAATGAAGTAAGGTTAAGAGTGGGAGGTGTTTGTAAGTAAAAAGTAGACTGTTCCTAGCTGGTTGGAGCGTGAATAGTATTTTGATGAGTCTATGGACATTGAAATATCCTCCCCATTGAATCATCATATTCTGTCAGACTGTCTATAATGTGTAAGTATGTCTAAAGCACCTGTGCTGGTAACTGTAGTAACTATGTACTCTCCATTCTGTGAAATAATTAGCATTTGGCACTTGCATGTTAGCAGATGCCTTAATGGGTATGGTTGTTTACTCATATTAACTGCAAAGATTCACTAGCTCCTAAATTACTGTTTTGCTTATGTAAACTTTCTATATGTATATTTGCATGTGCATGTTTACTGTTAGGTTTACAGTGATTGTAACTGTATATATGATGGCTATGATGAGATTATACTGTTTCATGGTATTTGAGGATTTGGCCTCGGCTAATGTTAACAGGATTCACTTGGCTAACTCCACGTGTACTACAAAAGAAGTTGACCACAATGTCGAGAGATATGAAACATCATGATTTACTGCTGTTAAATGGACCTCTCTTTCTGAGACAGGGCACCCAACATTGTGCCTCTCACCTTGCATAAATTAGCAATTTATAAACTTCATTGGTATTGAGAGCATGCATGTCTCTCATGAAAAAGATGTGTAGAAATATTTTGTCATATGAAATAGAAGTCAGGTCTCTTTTTGTCTGTTACATTTAACAAGCCAGTTGTTGTCTTCATTTTCAATGGAAAAGGATAGTTGCAAAAATACCGTGTTCATCTAGTTCACTTTTAGAAAAATCATTGATGCATATACAGAATCATAATTTTCTGTACCTCTGTATCTGTCTTTTTTTCATTGTCCTTTAATATTAGTTCAAAATGCTATTCAAAGAGTTCACAACTTCATATAATTATGGTCATGATACTGAAGACTAAATGGGGATCTATTGACATTTCAACATCCTCTTTTTGAAAACATATCTGAGTCCCACAAGCATTTTATTTTCCTTTTACATTGGAACAAATTGTAATGTGGGGAGAGAAAAAGAAAACACATTTTGGAACTAGAAGTGTTCTCTAGCAGGTCTAAAAGAAGGGCGCAGTATAAATTAGAACTTGACTCTTCTTTAATCATACTGTGTAAATTTAATTTGGCTACTTCAGAGGGAACTGGCTAATTATCACCTGTGGAACAAAAGAGGAGCTAGGAGAGGGAAAGGTGAGAAGTAAGTTTTATAATGAACCATACAACTGATACCTTTCTTAAGAGCACAGTTTTTAGGGTCCAGTAGTTGTGACTTTTTTTTTTGTTCTCTGGCTTATATTCTAAAGGCATCATGTACGTTTTCTTTCAGGACAAGTGCTATGAAGTGAGAGATGACGTTGTTTTCTTAAAAGTCTTCTTTCACTGGTGATAAAGTGTTTCTGTTATATTTTATTCTGAGAAGTCACTCAGGAGCACTGCTGTTGTTTAGTGTCACCCATATAGTTTTCATGGGGGTATTTGCTCTATTTTCCAGGCATTCAGTAATATCTCAGTTAAGTGACATAATTGAAGTATTAGGTTGGGAATAGAAAAATAAATGCATTCAGATCATATGGTTTTGTGTTATCAACGTTTTAGGCCAGATTCAAAATGATTCTGTAAACACCTAAGTGGGACTTAAGAGTTTCACCACTAACCTCCCTAGACCAATTCAATTTTGACCTGCATCAGTAGCAACAATACTTATTAGGCACCTCCATTTTGGACTTTAGAATTCAGTAAACATCTACATTAGAGCTTCTTAGCTTAACAGATGGCACATCTAACACCTAATTTCCACCTAAATTTTTTTGTTCATAGGATCATAGGAAAGTAAGACTGGAAGGGACCTCATGAGGTCAGCTAGTCCAGCCCTCTGCCCGAGGCAGGATCATCCCTTAGGTAAAATCATCCCAGTCAAGTATGTCTCTTGAAGATTTCCAGGGGTAGAAATTCTATAGCTTTCTTCCAGTGCTTGACCACTCTGAAGCCTCTAGCAGACATTCACTTAACTGTGTAATTAGATTTGACGTGATCTCAACAATTTGACAACATGACATGCCAACCTATGTATGGCAGGGCAGGTGATTTTAGGATTGAGGATTTGACTCTAACTGTGCCTTACTTCCAGTTCAGGAGGAATTTAGGATCATTGTTCTGTACTCCCTTGTACCAGCAAGTTGAAAGCCCACAATCTGCTGATTTTTCAACTGGGTCTGGGGACTGAACCAGGGTCTAGAACAGAACCTATTCTGGTCCCCAGCCCTAGCTGACAATCAGCTGGTTGTCAAAAACCCATTTGGGTGACGTTGGCACTGGATTTATGACCCAGATACCTTGTTCTGGTTGGCCCCAAACCCTCAGACTGACCATGACTTCCCTATTTGATAACAGGAAAATTTTATTGATACACAGGAATAGCAGATGAGAATAATGCAGGCAAGGGAAAGAAAATACCCCCCCCCCACACACACACACACACAATTCTATATCTACCAGTCCTAAGGCTGTTACAGAGGGAAGGTACATCTGGCCAGTACATGAGCTTCATCTTGTGGTTCTTTCTTGAATGTCAGCAGCCTAGAGGTCAAGGGCTGAAGCCCACTCCCCCCACCCATGGGGTGGGTGAGACAGGCTGGTGGTGTGCCCTCTGTCCATGGTGGCCTTAGGTTCCACTTTGGGGAACTATTTTCTGGTTTAAAATCCCTCCTTTTGTATTCTTTTCCTCCTCTGATGACTCTTCATTCCTGGGTACTGTTGACTGGTTTCCCTGTGGTCATCATACTGCCCATGTTTTGTCCTGTCAGCATATTCCTTTGTTTCAACAAACCCATCGCATGTGCAGATCTTAATTTGGTCATTTACCAGCGTTTTAATTTGGTCTGTCCACCAAAACTGAAAATCCCAAAGGCTCTGCAGCTGGGCACTGTAACCTGGCCAACACAGTCGAGTCCCTTATCTCATATTATAGAACAGTGTGGTACATGTTTTCATTTTTTCATCCTGTTTATACACACTTGTCCCTTGGGTTCAGACAAGGTGTCTGTGTTGAAGGAAACTTCATCACAAACAGGCCTTTACAAATCAATTAATTCTTGCCATTGCCCTGGACCATTGCTCTAATGTATATTTATTTAACTACAAACCAGTTCCCGAAAGCAAATCTCTAAATATCATTTTCTAACCATCAAGTGGCACACATGGTTTTACAGGTCCTTGGTATTTACAGGTTTTACGGGTCCTTGGTTTATACAGGTCCACAGGAGCTTGGGATTGCAGGGAGACTCCTTGATTCCAGGGTCACTAGGGCTATCAAAACTGCATTTTTAAGGGTGGGTCTAGTGTGCACAAGTTTAGGGAGAAGAACCCCAACATTGGACTCACCACCTCCTTAACCTGTCTTTGGGTGTTAGCTGGAGTCTGGAGCCAAGGGACTGGTTCTGGCCCCAAGCCCAGTTGAATAGGGATAGGTGTGTCCCAGACATTGAAATTACCTCATGCTGGATGCTGACATTCAATTCAGTGTTAGTATATGTCATGCACCAGCCTCAATTAGCCACATTTTCTGTTTAAGGCAAGACACAGTCCTTCCTCCTTGCTTTTGCTTGCCTTCTTTCTAATCCCTCATATCTTGCCCTCTTTTTGTACAATGACTCTGTAAAAAAGTTGGAAGATGGTCCTATCTAGCCTTGCCCATAGCCTGGTGGCTAAGACAGTCTTGTGGAAAGAAGGAAATATGGGTATGAGTCCTCTGGGAGAGGTAAAGAAAGCCTAGAGCCCAGTTCTGCCACTTCCTTGGTGAGTGCATGAACTGCTGGACTATAAACCAAAAAGTGGACATCGCCATGACCACACATTTATCTTCACAAACCACTAGGTAGTTGTCCTCAGAAGTAAAGAATTGTATTGAGAATTTTAAGTGAAAGGTGGTGCCTAATGTACAATGTGCCACGAGCCTGAGCTCCAGAAAGATGCACACTGTAGGGTAGATTTATAACTTATTTGATGAAGTAAGCTACTGCTTATGAAAGCTTATGCATCTCTGGTATAGTTATTCTATATGATTTAAATCTACCCTGCCTTCTGCCTTATGCCAGAGCTAACTATCCCTCTATGTCTCTAGATACCACCAGTCTTTCTGAATCCCCTATTGCTCCTCATTCTCTACAGCACTTGCTCTTAGCAGCCTCCAAAGTCTCTCCGTTGACTACATATGATACTAAGTGTCTAACTTGGTCAAATGGAATCATCTTCCTATACAAGATGTGTACTGGTGCTCGTGGGCAGCTAAATAACCAATTTGAAGCTAGTCCTCTCAGCCTAATTTTGAAAATCCCTTTTAATTCACAAAGATTTTTCAATTTACTGCTATTTTCTAGGAGACATATAAAGACATTTTCCAGACTGTAATGAATTGGATTAAACAATGTAATTGATTTATATCAGTTAAGAGAGAGAGGATTGAAAAACAGATTAATTTTGAGTTACTTCATAGTTCTTTTCTTTCAACTTTATAAGTTATTGAAGTAGACAGTCAGGGTATTTTATTAAGTCCTCTTGTTTGTAGGCTAAATAATGCATTCACTTGTATAGTTAGTTCAGTTTTGCATCTGTCAATTTGGGGATAGTTGATAGGAAAAAAGAATAGCAGGACAGATGTTTGTGATCAAGAGCCAAATATCCAAACAGCTGCAACCTTATGTATACCAGCCATTGATAAGTAATCTTCACTACTGTTACTAGTATCATATTTCATACGGGTATTACATTTTCAGTTTTCCTTTATCGCAAAAGCGGATGTACTACAAAATTAGCACTATAACTTGTTTTTTATGCGAACTGTTTCTAGGATTTAAGTCCACGTGACTAGAAGTGAAATAATCTATGTACTTTTATATGCTTAGGAACATAGGACTGGAAAAGACTTCTTGGTTCACAGAATCCTATCCCTAGTTACTGCGTGCAACCATAACATATAATCCCTTTCATAAATTGGCTAAGTTCCATCTTAAAAGTACAAAGTTTTTTGTCTCTGCTACTCTAGAAGAAGGCTGTTTCAGCATTTCAGCATATCATCAATATTCTGATAATTCAAAAAAAATATTCTAAAGTCCAGTCTAAATGTATTCACTACCAGTTTATACCCATTTTTTTTTCATGTACTAATTTAGTTCTTTAGCTTGAAAGGTTTTTGTCTTACCTTGGTATTTACTTAATGGATTTATAAAGAAAAATCTGATTGCTTCTTAATCTGCAGTTTTCTACAAAGAAGTTACAATCTCATGTAATTGGCTTTCAATTCCTCTGTTCATTTCAGAAGTGCTCCTTTTGAACATGTCTTCCCTGAACATGAGTGAAAATATTCACAGTGTTACTGAGGTGGTAATACCAGTGCCTTTTATGTAAGCATTATACTTTCCATCTTCCAGTGGAAATAACTGAATCCTGGATTCAGTTAGCTTTTTTCATTAATTACATTGGTGGCTTTTAGTCACCTGTGATCAGCTAGTAAAACTGGAAGTTTCTTCTGTGCAAACATTTTGTTGTTTATAACAGAAACGCTTGTCAAAGGAATTTATATGCTTGTACTGCTGTAATTCACCCCACTTCTACTGTAGTATTCCTCAAATCATTCTTTTTTGTTTGATTACCCTAACCCTCTCCTATGTTCATGATGCTTCCTAATTTTGTGCCCATAAACAAATATCAGCAACACATTCCCACTTGTTGTACAGAAGTCATTAATGAACACATTACACCAGATCTGTCCTGAGATTGATCCTTGTGTAACTCTACTAGTACCTCCAGCCCAGCCCAGTACCAGTACCTCCCCGCTTCAACATTATTCATTTCTGTCTACTCAGTAGTCAACTCCTTACCACCTTACAACTTTTCTCCTAATCTCCATTTTCTCCATCTGTATTAATAACTTCCTATGAGCTAGTATTTCAAATATTTTACTGAGAGATGAAATGTATTGCATTTCCTTTGTCTAAAAACCTGTTATCTTATCAAAGAGAGGCATCAGCTTATTCTGGTACAATATGCCTTTGGTAAATCCATGGTTCATTCCACTTCATTTTCTCCTTTACTTCTATATCTTTAATTCTTGTATTATTTTCCCCCTTAAAACTTACATATGATTTAAGTGCAGACTAACTAAATTCCCTGGATCCATTTTCTCCTCCCTGCTATAGATTGAATTTTATTAGTAGATGTTAAGACTCATGAACCAAAAAGATGACAAAGCCAGAAGGGAAATACAGAGTGCATAAGTGAGGGACTACGGTGTCACCTCTGCTTTCTGTCAGAATTGTGACTTCAGCCAGTTCTGAGATTATCCAGTATTCCCACTTCAGTATGTTAAGCACTTTATGTACATCTTGGTTGTAGAGTAATTTCATTCCATGCCCTTATTTCTGGTAGCCATTCTGCATTTCTCTTTACTAAAATCTATGTCAAAGCCTTACTTTTTATCTCATATTTACGTTATTTTTAAATTCATCCTATCAACATTGTATAGTGGCTTCTTTCCTTTTTTCTTCTCCCCCCCTTGTGTGTGTGTATGCATGACTGGATGTGTATATGTATAAATATGTGTATAATAGCAAATTGTACGTTAAGAATGACAGGTGTGGGGCTGGCAGGGACAAAGTTCCACATCTGGCCCCTTTCCCCTTCCCTCCTGTCACTATTTGTCTGACCTCGTTCCACCCACACCACCTCCCACCACTTCAGGTCAGACCACACTCCTTCTCCGCCCGGGCTTTGAATCCAACCCTGCTCCTCCCCATTCTTCCTTTGTTTTGGGTCCTACCCCACTCCTCCCCACCACTCCTTGTCTGACTGTGCTCCCCCACAGCTTCGGATCCAACTGTTAGACCCCAACTCCATGCAGCACCCAACAACTAGGGAGATGAAGGTCCAATTGCTCATGGATCCTGGTACTTATTAGCCAGAGCAAGCAGGGAGCAAACACCAGCACACATGGCTTGCCACAGCTTTATTTAAATTGGAGACAGCTTCAGGCGAGCTCCCTCACAGACATCCAGTCTGTGAACACAGGGAGCAGCCACAAACAATATTTCTTTCTACATTTATACACTTTGGTTCATCTTTATTAAGGTTTTTCCACCCTCACTCCTCCTTTGTTCCACTGATATCTCCTCCCATTTCAAGCTCTGCCTCCATTTACTGCTTGCTTTATTAGCATGGAATTGCCTATGCATTTAATTCATTTACATGTCTTTTTGCTATAAGCGTATGTCTAAGACCTTGACTTCTTTTCTTTGGTCAATGGGTGGACTTCAATGAAAACCTGGAAGCTTCTGGAGGCTTCTTCACCAATTACCATTCACCTTTTTGCATATGTTCATCTCAGATTCTGTTACCAGTTACGTGTTGTTTTTCACATTCCAGTCTGTTTTTCTGTCTCATGTTGTATCATCCCCACCCCCTTGGGGCCCCTGCATCTTATCTCATTCTTCACTGTAGCTGATTAACAGCACACAGGCTTAATTACTGCTTTTTCCAGAAAAAATGGTTAACACAATTAAGATGGTTACTTAGCCTAAGCAAATGGCTGACTTAGCATACTCATTCATAAGCAAAATCTATTTGTCTAAGCACTTTATGATATACTTTTAATATATTATTCTGCCTTGTGGTTAGTAGCTTTTGCTAGGTCACAGCTTAAAGCCTTGTTCCACCAGCAGATTCAAGGCTCCTCAAAAATCCACACAGTGTTACCCTAACACCAACCTCACATCCCACCCCCAGCCTGGTTTGAGTCTGACTTGGCTACCCCCGCATAACACTTCGGGTCTGACCCTGCTCTTTCCTACCTCCCACTTTGGGTCCAAGCCCATTCCCATCTTCCTCCCCACTGCTTCAAGTTCAGCCCCACTCCCACCCCTGCTGCTTTAGGTCTGATCCCACCCCCCTTCCCCACCCACAACTTCAGGTCCAGCCCCACTCCACCCCCATTTATATACAGAAAAGGTATCTTCAGTTACACACACACACACACACACACACACACACACACACACACACACTCTAGCCAACTGCCTGTCAAGAATGATGGTGAGGAGTGGGCACGGGTGGAGTGCTACCATCCAGTGTCCTGTGCTGCTGCCTCTCTGCCTCTGGCCCCATGCATCCCCCACCCCCACCCACTGTGTCCAGTCCTGTGTGCTGCAATGCTGCTAACTCCAAGGAACAGGGCCGGGGACTGGGAGGGGGGAGGCACCACTGGCCTCACCTTGCTGCTCTGTCCTCTCCATCCCCACCATCATGGTGGCACTTCCATCCCCATTGTCCCCATGACAGCAGGGACTGGGGGGCACTATGATTGGCTCCTGAAAGAGCCAGATTGTGAATAAAGTCTTATGGACAGACAGACCAAGGCTTTTATAATATTAGAACACACACACATACACACATATATATTCTAATATAATAAAGGGTTTTGTCTTGTAATGCTTCTGGCCAACTGTGCCTGCAGCTGCACCTGGCTGGGCAGCCCATGCTGCATGGGCCCAAGTTTGTGCTACTGCCAGGGAAGTTTGGTGGCGGTGAAAATGCCCTGGCCACACAAGGAGCAGGGCTTCCCCACCCCCAGCCTCCGCCTCCCTGCCTGAGGGAGAAGTAGGGATCATGGTGGTAGTGCCCCCCGCTGACCTCCAGAACAGCCAGAAGGGTGAAGGGAAGGCAGGCAGGAAGGGAGGGAGAAGAGCAATTGGCTAGTACTGGAGAGGATGAAGCAAAATAGCATTTACATATTTAATCTGTACATATGCATTTGCAGTTTTATCCACCATTGAATAGGAAACCTAAAATATGAACTTGGATCATAGTATGTAGAAGAAGACATTTTCAAATTTTTGTATTTAAAATATATGAGGTCATGCAATCCATCTCTGATACATCTTGTAAAACTAACTTCATATGTGCATCTTTTCCAGTTGATTCTAAGGTTTCCCACAATATTCTGCCATCATAGTATCATAGTATCTTGGGTCAGAAGGGGACTACAGCAGGCCATCTAGTTTGACCCCCTGTCAATGGCAGGAATGAGTGCCAGGGTCACAGGACCCCAGCCAAGTACCTATCTAATCTACTTTTAAAGATGCCCAAGGTAGGAGCAAGAACAACTTCCCT
>JAGPOW010001338.1:35103727-35126868 GCA_030014935.1 Caiman crocodilus | reverse complement strand
AAAAAAAAAATCAAGAGTTTGTCTGCCAATCCAAAAAGTCAAATAGATTTTAAAAAGAACATTTTTCATAGATGAAACAAGGAAGTTATTTACTGAAATAATGCAGATTCAATTACAGATACAACTGATCATACAAAATATAATGGTAACATTAATGATTTTCTAGACACCACATAACAAAAGAGTTTGTTGGAAAGGAAGTTCTTATGGCAGCCTTTTCTATTTGAGAGATGACATTCTAAAATCTGTAAATGATGGCTGTTTTATAAAAGTATGCAGGTTACAACTATACTACAATATAAAAAATAAAGATAAAAAGAAAATAACTAAAGTAAATATTAATCACACATCCTTCTATTGAAGACAGCTTGAGATACTTTTAACAACTAAATTTCAGTAAGAGGAACCAGACTTGAACCACATAGAATGTCATTAGAAATATATATTTTCTTGGTATTTATATATGTTTGGGTATATATAAGTAAACATACACAGAGAAGAGAGACATGGGACTGTGTGTATCTGTACTGTATATGAAAGATATGTAATTTAAACAGAACTTTAATTCAGTAGTGTCTCCTAATTTTAACTCATTATTTTCATACTATTGTGGCATTAGTTTTCTATATGTTCTTAGTGGTGATTCTAGTGCTAGAGTGGGTAGGGATTCTGAAAGGAAGGGGTCAGGGCAGTCACTTTAAATGGAATTCTTCTCCTGAGCAAGTGTTTAGAATATGACCTTATCACAAACTCCTTATTCTGCCATAGCAACAAATGGAGGACATCGTGGATGCATCCTTGTTCAAAACACTGACAGTTAATTAACTAAATCATAGTGTGTTCCTGGGAGTGTTGTGATGTCCATATTAGCAAAGCAATGACCAGCACAGATAACAACTGGACAGATCATTGTTTAATACATTCTATCATGTCCATTTACATCATCCCAAAAGTATGTAAACAAAAGAAACAATGAAGGAAGAGATTTGATATTGAGTGCTTGAAAGACTGTGCTAAAAGTGATCAATTCCAGCAGTGTCTCAGTGAGAAACTGTCTGCCAAACTTTGTTAATACTCTCAATACCATTATTAATAACTGGGAGACCCTTAAGAAAGACATCCATGAAGTGTGCAAAGATAATCTTTAGATTTCTCCACAGAGAAACACTGGGACCAGTTCAATGAGAATGATAGGGAAATACAGTAAAAGGCTAACATTCAAAGGTTAGCAGAATTACATCAACATTTAATATTCTAATATTATAAAAACCTTAATCTGTCTGTCTGTTTCTCTGTCTGCCCATAATGCTTTATTTGTGCTCTGATTGGCTGACTGAAACAGTCAATCAGAGTGTGAATACAGCATTGGGACAGGAGGTGGTAGTGCAGCGGAGGATCACCATGATGACAAGGACACAGGGAATAGAGTGGGGAGAGGCAAGGCCAGCACAGTTGGCCTTGCCCCCCACCCCACTTCCTGGAGGTGGCAACAGTGGAGCTGATGGAACGGGGGGATGAAACCACCAGAGCTGGCCTCGCAGCTCCTGCTCCCTGCATGTGGTGACAATGGAGTGTGGGGAGGGTCAAGGCCACAATAGCTGGCCTCACTCCACCCTTTCCTCCTTGGAGATGGTGGCAGCAGCATGGTGGGGGTGCAGGGTCAGGGCACCATGGGTGGGTGAGACCACCAATGCTGGCTGTAGCCCACCCCTCCCTGCTTCTGTTGTCACCACCTGCAGGGCCAATGCAGTGGCAGTGGGGGGAGGAGTGGGCCTGTCGTGGGGAGGAAGAGGAGTGGGCTTGCTGCGGCAGTGGGGCAGGAAAGAGAGGACCCGGGCCAATGCACTGGAGGTGGTAGGGGTGGGGAAGGGGAGGAGTGGGCCTGGGCCCAACATGGGGGGGGTGTTGAGCAGGCCTAAAGGGGTGGAGTGGACTCACCATGGCAGTGGGGGAGGGTGGGGGGGGGAAGCACTGGGCCTGGCCCGACATGGCAGCAGCAGAGAAAGTGGAAGCACTGACTTCTTCACCCATTTGGGTCTGGGCCCATTGCTCCCCCACTCCCCTTCCCCCACAGTGGCCCTGAGGCCACTCCTCCTATCCTCCAAATGCTGCTGCCTCAGCCCAGGCCCATTGCTCCCCCCATCTCCCACTGTGGCAGGCCAGTTTCTTCCCACCCTCAGACCTGGTCCTCCCTGACATCCCTCGGATCAGGCCTAGGCCTGCTCTTCCCCTCCCCCTGCAACTGCATCTGGGAAGGGGGGAGCTGCCCCACACCCCAAGCAGCAGGAGGGAAGAGGGGTGCAGCCCAGAGCAGGGGTTCCACCAGGCTCCATCCACACCTACTCTCCCCCATCAATCTTGACAGGCAATTGGCTAGTATAGATATATAAAAACAGAAGCAATATACTTATTACAACATTAAAGATGAGACTCAAAAGAAAATTGTTGTGTGAGGAGACAGGAAGACAAAGCACAAGATATTCAAAAGTTTGCCAGCAGTGGTGATGTGTAGTTTCTTCAGTGCAACCAAAATGATAAATGGACCAAATACACATTGAGCCACACCTTTGAGGTCAAAGGATGGAAAAACAGTCCTTAAAGACAGCTTCACCATCAGCACATGGTGACAGAAGCACTTTCTCCTGAATTGAGATTCTAATGTGAAATGCAATGCCATCAAAGTCATTTCACAACAGTCTATCAAGGGCTACTTTGCAAATCCACCAACTTATCAAGAACCCTTTGAAGCTATTAAACAAGTGAAGAACAGCAAAGCTTATAGCCCTGATGGAATACCAGATGAAATGTGTAAACAAGGTGGGGAAAAAAAAGGGTCTCTCACAAGCGAGACATCATTATTATGAACAGATTCCCAGTCAACTGAGAGGTGCAAACTCATGTTCATATTCAAGAAAGGAGATTGACTGGATTGCAACAATTATTGTGGTATTGCACACCTGTCTGTATTTGGGAAGATGATCACCCATGTTCTCTTTAATTTATTCACTTTCCTCACTGAGGAGATCCTACATGAGTCCTAATGTGATTTCAGATTACTCAGCAGCATGGTACTTTTGATCTTTTTTTTTTGCTAGGTGGCTAAAGAAGGACTGTCAGCAGAAACACTGAGATCTTTAAATGGTCTACATTGACTTGACTATGGCCTTTGATTTAATCAATAGAAAATCCATATAGAATAAACTGATGAGATTTGGATGCCTGCCGGATTTTTTACGTTATCAGACTTCTTCACAATGATATGATAGCAACAGGCTTCCAAAACAATGGCTTGGAAACATAATAATTCATTTTTAGGACTGGAGTGAAGCAAGGATGTATGATTACTAGGGCTGTGTGAAATGCCTGCATTTCGTTTCAGTTTTGGATTCAGCGTAATGGAGGGACATTGTTTTATTTTGGCATTTTGCGGGGCTGTCCAAAACAGCTATGTTTCATTTCAGTTCAGATTTAGCATTTTGGAGGGACAGTGGTTCATTCTGGTGTTTTGAATCACTGCCTGGTTTCATTTCGGCTGAAACAGTTTTGGAGCTGTTTCGGAATTTTGATAGTGTTTTGGTATCTTGGCCATAGGCTATAACAAAGAATTACAAACATGCTTATAACTTTGTCACTACTTGCCTAGTTAGGATGCAACTTGTAAGGGTGCTGGCCCCATTTGAGGCCATGAAGCCTGCCAAGTTTCAAGGAGGTAGGTGCAGAGACTTCTGAGAAATTGCACCTCAGGCTGCTGACATGCAAAACTTGTGATATGTGTGACTGTGTATGTGTGTTAAGGCACACCTTCACTGACACTGGGGCCTCTAGACAATGCAGTTGTGTTCCCCAATGAGCCCTCCTCCTCCCTTACAGCCTGAGTCAGTCCACCACTTTAAATAACAACAGATAAATATTCTAAGCAGCACAGTAGCATTAGCAACATCTCAGGCAGCCAAACTGTCAGAGTCTTTCTTTCCTTTCCTGCAGGAACTTCTTCTCCAGAAGGTATCCAGAGAACTCTCCCTGCCTGCCCCAGCCCTAGGGTTTAGATGTTCCCAGGGCCCTGCCTGCTTTCAGTCAGATGACAGGGGACAAGTGTAGGGGTGTAGGTTGTAACTGTGTTGGTCTAAGGATACGGCATTTGCAGACAAAGTTCTTTCTTGGGTCAATCTGATATCTTTTAATAGACCACTTGAGTACTTGGAGAAACTCTTTGCAAGCTTTTGGGTTTAAAAACCCTTTGTCAGACTAAGGAAGCATCTAGTTGGTATGTGTGTGCTGTTCTTGGATAGAAGGAATAGTAAAGCAGCCAGAGGCTGGCATGCAATGCAGGCAAGAAAGCCAATCAGTGAAAATGTAAATCGAGGCATCAGGGGGTGAGAGACAGGCTGGGGTAGAGGGGAAGGGGGATGTAGCAGGTAAAAGTGGAGAGGTACCTGTGAATTCAGATGTCTGGCAGGTTGTAGTGTGTCATACATCCAATGTCTATATTAAGTCCATGAGTTTCTGTATCTAGGAGGTTGATGAAGTAAAGTTCATAGTCCATCTGTGAAAAGTGGCTTGTAAATTTCCCACTCAGCTCTGTTAAGGGTGCCACTGATCCCAATCTCCCCAAGCAAGGACATTGCATGGATGGCCTTCTCTTGCCCCACCAGCCTCTCGAGCATCAGCTATGTGGAATTCCACTGAGTTTCCACATCCTGGATGATTTTGTGTTGCGGGATGCTCAGCTCTGCTTGTTTGTACCAGAGTGTCTTGCCACTTTTGATGCTGAGGTGGAAGTAGCCAACCACTTTCCTGCATTTTGAAATGAGCTGACTAGTGGTGCTGGCACCATCACTGGCAGTCCTGTCCCCCTCCATGTTGTCCCTGACTGAGATGGATCTTGTGTGCCACACAGCTGATGCCAACAAAGTTGGCCTCACAGACCACCTTGACTATGTTGGCCCCATGTACCCATGGGTGAGCTCACCCTGCCAACAAGCCACTGCTTCAGCATGCAGCTCATGATCCCCATGATCTCCATTGCTGTGTGGGACTCATTCATCACCTCAATTTGAAGGAGAATCCACCAACAACCTGACTGATGGCACCAGTGCCCTTTGAGGGAGAGGTAGGTATGATCTTCACCTTGACTGCTCCAAATGTCTGAGGTGAAGTGCAAGGCCACCTGTGGACCTGCCTTATGCAGATCCTCCCTCAAGTACACCTTGCATGCCTCATAAAAGGAGGACACAGCCATCCTGTTGAAAGTGGTGCATGTGGGCACTTGTTAGGATGGGGCCAGGAACACCATAAGCTGCTTGAAACCTGGCCACTCAACTAGGGAGAAATGCTGGCTATTCAGAACAAGCATCCCCCTGATATTCTGGGTGATCTAGGTCACCTTTGCAACATGCCCCTTTTCTGTCCAACTGTCTCCTACTGTTCCAGAGTGACCTGACCCTGCTTTGGAGGGACAGGAGCTTTGGAGTGAGAAAGGGGACTTATTTTTATGTATGCTCCCACTGGTGTGAAGCTGAGGAAGAGCAAGGACAGGGGGCTGGTGCCTGCAGAAATGCATCAACATCTCTATGGTGCTGTAGTGTTTCTCTCCCTTGCCCTGGCTGGTCTTACATTGGCAGTGCAGGCAGATGGTATACTTGGGATCATCTGCCATCTCAAAATGATTCCACACCATCACTTTTCGGTCACGGGTGTGAATCCTGCTTGTCTCTGGGTAATAGGAAACAGTTAACACCAGACTGGTGATGTTTTGTGGAAGCAGTTCAACAGAATTATTATCACAGTGGCAGTCCCTTGATATGAAAGGACTGCCACCTCAGCAACAGGTAGAGGCAAAAGAACAGGAGGCGCAGACTCACTTGAACCACTTGCCTCCAGAATTTCTAACACAACCTCTCCTGAACTGCCTTCTGGGAGAGGAGACCTGGCTCTAGAGAAACTTTGAGGGATGTGGAGCACAAACTCAAATTCCCCCTGAGCCCCCAGAATTTTATTTGCTAGGATGCTCAGGTCCCCTGCTTCCAGATCCAGCTCTTTCTCTGGCACTGGAAGGCTCAGGCTGGGAACTGAAATGAGGATGCAGGAGACTGTCAATGACATGCTAGTGCTGCTCGTCATGCTGGTGGTGCTGGGGTTGTTATTATGGCTGGTGTTATTGGAGGAGGGGATGCAGATTCAGGCACTGGTCATACCTCCTTGCTGCCAATAGCACCAGAAGAAGCCTCGTGCCTGCTAGTACTAGGGAAGATTCTGTATCTAAGTTTGGTGAGGTGGGGGGTGGACTTACAGCTCCCCTGTGCCCTGTCTCCCCCCTGGCCAGAAGACCTGGCACCTGCTTTTCCAGCACACTTCATATTTTGTGTGCTGGAAACAAATTTGTATGTGTGTGTGTGTTTGTGTGTGTCTGAAAAAAAATCTATGTGTATTGAGTACTTCCCAGGCAAACCACTGCTTTTTTTGTTTGGTTGTTTGTTTGTTTGCGGGGACAAAAAATAAGAAGAACAAATAACAGGATTTTTGGAGAAGCGTAAGCAAGGATAAATAAATAGGAAAGGACTGGTAAATGAAATGGCTGCAACTTGGTAGCAGGCTGCAAGCTTACAGAATTATGCTTCAGTGCTCTCAGTCTCTGCTGTTCCTTCTGAGACAGATGCATCTGCAAAATGGTAGGCTCAGTTCACAAACAGCCTTTTATTCTGCTCCTCTGGTGTCCCTTCCTTCCCCAGAGCAGTGGGATTGGAAGGGCCCCCCAGGACAGATTGTTGTCACTAGCCAGCTACATATCCCAATATCAGAGCAGTCTTTTACCTGCCTCTTTCCCCTCCCTCTTTCCCTGAAAGCCCACCTGCAAAACAGCTCTGAAACAGCTCTGAAAATTCTAAAATACTTCAGAAAATTTTTGGAAATTTTCTGAAATGTTTTGGATGTCCTGTTTTGTTTCGAAGATGTTTTGGAGCCCTGCATTTCATTTTGGATTCAGGTGTTTCAACCGTTGAAACAGCTGAATCCAAAATGAAATAATCACTGAAATTTCACACAGCCCTAATGATTATGTCAAAACCCTTTTCCATTTATATCACAGCTATTCTGCATCTGATTGCTGATAGGCTTACATCTGGAGTCAGTATCCATTAATGCATGGATGGGAATGTCTTTGACATCAACCAATTATGTTACAAATCTAAGATAATTAACACCTCCAGTACTGATTTTAAATGTGGTGATGATTGTCACATGTGCCCATTCAATTGAAGAGCTCCAGTTCACTTTTGACTATTTCCATGAGGTGCCTGAATTCACTGCCAACCTCATGAAAACCAAGATACTTTACCAACCCACTCCAAACCAACCAACTGCTCCTCCATGCATTATAATTAAAGCATAATCTTTGGGAAAGGTTGGTCATTTCCCTTACCCAAGTAGCCACTTTCCCCAAACAGTAAACAACAACATTGATATTCAACACCAGATAAAATCTGCCAATGCTGTCTTTGGATGTCTCCAAAAATGTGTCTTTGATCACAACCTCAGAACCCAAACAGAACTTCCCATCTACCATGCTGTTGTCATCCTACCCTCTTGTGTGGGTGTGAAACTTGGACAACATATTAGAAATACCTGGAAGCTTTGGAACATTGCCATCAGCAGTGTCTTCAGAAAATCCTTCATATCAATTGGATATACTGGATGAATGCCAGTATTATTTCTCAAACAAACACCACCAACATTGAAGCCATGTTTACATAGTGGTGGCTCTGTTGGACAGAGACTGCATGACAACTGGCTCCCAAAGCAGGTCTTATACTTCCAACTCACTGATAGTCACCACTCTAAAGGTGGTCAAAAGAAGAGATTCAAGAATACCTTGAAGAACATCAGTGCCATGGAGACTCAAGCACTGAATAGTCCCCTGTGGCACCAGGTCATCACAGCAAGGCATTTTGAATAAACTCTCTTCACTATGGAAGTGGATAGATGAGTGAGACAAGGGAAAAAAAGCCATGACTGGTCATCACCAGGATCCTTTATCTAGGAACTATTTGCTGCTTTGGCAAACAAATATATGGATGCAGATCAGTCTCCTCAAGTCATCTACAGAGTCACAGATGGTGACTAATTACTGAAAGACTGTCAACTTCATATCAAGGGAATGCCACCCATGACAATAATTTTGTTGAACTGCTTCCACAAAACATCACCAGTCTGGTGTCAACTGTTTCCAATTACCCTGATTGGATTCAAAATGCCATTGTTATGTAAAGATAAGAAAGAGAAGATAAATGAAACCACTATCAGCAGGCTGACAGAAGGAATATAAATGGTTAGTGTCATAGTACAGTTTAACTTCTTCATTTAAACATTAAGGAAACTATTATGTGATATTTACAAGATTTCAGTCAGATCCTTTTGATAGGGGCATTTTCATTGATTTGTCCAAGCTTTTGATTTAGTTCATAATCACTTCCTTTTAACAAAGAAAAAAACCCAAAATACTTTCTCCCTAGCAGATCTGATAAACATTTTGTGACAGAGGGCAGTAAGTCACTTTCATTCATGAACATTGACAATCAAGATGGCTTTCTTAAGCTTAGACTGGTGTGGGGATTTTTTTAAATGATATAATCAATTTTTTTACAGTCTGATTATTAAAATTATCCTAATAATGCCAATGTGTTTCTTCACAGTTAAATGTTCAGAACAATGGCTTTAAAGTTGAAATGCTTGAATTAGATGTCTCCTTTTGGGAAGGAGGAAATCATAAACAACTTGAAAATAGGCGTCACCTGGAAGGATTCTGAGCAACTGTATCATATTTCAGACACAGAAACTGAGAAGTTTCTCTGGATGCTTTCTCCAGGGAAAAGAGGAATGAAACTGTAGTTTCATAGATTTCATAGACATTAGGGCTGGAAGGGACCTTGGAAGACCATCGAGTCCAGCCCCTTGCCCGAAGGGCAGGAAGTCAGCTTGGGTCATAGGATCCTAGCAAGAAAAACATTCAGGTTTCTCTTGAAGGTGTTCAAAGTAGGTGCATGAACCACCTCCGGCAGCAGGCCGTTCCAGAACTTTGGGGCTCGGACAGTAAAGAGGTTCTTTCTTATGTCCAGCCTGAAATGGTCTTGCAGGAGTTTATAACCATTCCACCTTGTCAATCTTTGGGGCACTCTGATGAACAAACGTTCCCCCCAAATCCTGGTGAACACCCCTTATAAACTTATAAGTGGCCATCAGATGGCACCTGAGCCTGTGCTTTTCCAGGCTAAAGAGTCCCCAAACTCTCAGTCTCTTGTCATAAGAACTGTTTTCCTGATGACTGATCATGCATGTGACTCTCCTCTGGATTCTCTCAAGCTTCTCCACATCCTTTTTGAGTTGTGGAGACCAAAACTGGATGCAGTACTTGAGCTGCGGCCTCACCAAGGCCGAGCACAATGGGAGAATGATGTCCTGGGATTTTCTTGAGAAGCATCTGTGGATGAAAGCCAGGGTTTGCTCACTTTCCTAGCCACAGAACCACATTGAAGGCTCATGTTGATCTTGTGGTCAGTTCTGACCCCCAAATCCCTCTTGTCCATAGTGCTAGTCAGCGTAGCATTGCTGAACCTATAGACATGCTGCAGGTTTTCCTCCCAAGGTGGAGAACCTAGCATTTTTCAGTGTAAAACACCATCAGGTTCTCATCTACCCATTTCCTGAGTCTTTCAAGGTCATCTTCGATTACCCCCTGTCCTCAGGTGTGGATGCTTTACCCCAAAGTTTGGTATCATCAATGAACTTAGTCAGTCCACTTCTGACTCCAGTGTCTGCATCATTAATGAAGAAGTTGATCAAAATAGATGCAAGGACAGAGCCTTGGGGGATCCCACTGGTCACAGGGCACTATGAAGATTGACTTGCATCAACCACCACCCTCTTGGTGCAACCATGGAGCCAATTCCCCAGCCAGAGGATCATGGTGGACCTGAGGCTGCAGTTGGTCAGTTTTGCCAAATGTGATCATGGGATACCAGATATAAGGCTTTTTTAAAGTCAAGATATATGACATCACTTCACTTCACTTGGTGAAGAGATTGATTGATTGATAGGTCACCTGGTCATAAAAGAAAATGAGACTGGTCAGGCGTGGACCTATCTACAACAAACCCATGCTGGCTATCCCTCAGGGTGTTGCCATCATCCAGGCTATTAAGAATAGCCTCTTTAATGATTTTTTCTAAGACCTTCCCTGGGATGGAGGTCAGGCTGATTATCCTGTAGTTTGGTAAATTAACTTCCCTCCCTTTCTTGAAACCAGGCACCACATTGACCTTCTTCCAATCATCAGGCACTTCAACTGAGCTCCAGGAGCTCTCAAAGATCCATTCCAGGGGCTGAGCTATGATGCAGGCCAGCTGCTTGACTACTTTGGGGTGTAAATTTTCAGGGGTGGCTGACTTGAGGGTGTCCAGCCTCTCAAGATGTTCGTTCATGAGGTTAGCATTGATGGAGTGCAAGGAACCACCCTCACTTAGGTGTCCCTGTCCTGTAATGGGCAGGGGCATCCCATGGGATTTGTGAAAGACTGATGCAAAGTACCCATTTAATAAGTTGACTTTTTCCTAGGTGTCGGTCATCAGTTCTCCCTACTGCTTTAACATGGATCCAATATTGCCCTTGCTTTTCCTCCAGTTCCCCACATATCTAAAAAAGGACTTTTTATTGTCCTTGATACTGTCTCAGCTGGCCGACCGGTCAGAGCCGGCCGAGGGAAGCGGTGTTTGACTAAGCAGACAACAGGCGGGCTAGCGATGGAGAGGTGGGACAGTGTATTGGTTTTAAAATAGATTTTACTTACGCCACTGGTGACTGTGACGCCGCCTGTAGGCTCACTTGCGTACTTACATTACATTACATTGAGTTACAGCAACGAGTGTATAGACGAAAGCGCACAGGGAAGGGGTACGTCCAGAGGTCGCTGATGGGGAGCCGTTGGGGGATGATCAGTCCACCAAAGTCACTCTGCCATGTGCTCAGAGCTCTTTGCAGCATGCTCAGAGCTCTGCAAGGTCTTTCCTGAAACTTGGTCAGAATGTGCTCCGCTCCGATTTGGGCAGAAACTGCACAGACTTTTATACCTTCAGAGTAGCCAATGAAAATTTGCCAAGTAGGAATACTTAATTAGGCAGAACATACCAAATTTAGAACAATGCCAATCATACGGAGGGGTGGTCTATTGTGGTTGTGACAGATACTTGTAGCCATTTGGAGTTCCATTACAGCCTTGGCCTTCTTGGTTTGCCCCCTGTAGGTCCAGGCCAATGCAGTATATTCCTCCTTGGAGGTGGATCCTGTCCTCCATCCCTTGTAGGTCTGTCTTTTTAAATGCAGGAGGACTGTTAGTTCCTTGTTAAGCCAAGGGGACTGCTGTGCCCTTTTGCTGCCTTTCTTCTGGGACAGAATAGCTTCAGCTTATGCATCTAGGATCGCTCCCTTGAGGAGCAACCACTACTCCTGGGCTTCCCTCCCATTGGGGTTGTGGTCCCTTAGGGCCTCACTGACAAGTCTCCTGAACTTGTCAGCCCTCCTGAAGTTGAAGACCTCTGTACTGCTGACTTACTTGACAGCTTTTTGGTGGATGGTGAAGGTGATCAGCTCGTGGTCAGTGTCACCCAGCTTCCCTTTGATTGTTAGGTCACTGATTAGGTTGTTCCCAGTTGCCAGTACCAGATTGACTAGTGCTTTGCCTCTTGTTGTCCCATAGACTTCTTGAGTAAGATAGAGCTTATCCACACATGTGAGGAAGCTTTGCAACCATTTGAACTTGGCTGAGCGCTCGTCCCATGAAATGTCTGGGTAGTTGAAGTCTCCCAAGACAACCATGGACTGGGAGCATGCAGTCTCGACCAATTCCCTGGTGAACTCCTGGTGAATCTCTTGATTCTAGGAGGGAGGTCTGTAATAGCCTTCAACTATTGTATCTCCTGTGCTGTGTTCCCCATGGGACTCTAGTCATCCACCCTGGGTGCTGATGTCAGCTTGTAGTGATGCATAGCTCTCTTTGACATAGAAAGCTACACCTCCACCCCTTTTGTCCACTCGATCCCTCCTGTACAGGGTATAGCTGTCTATACCCGTGGTCCAGTCATGGGTGGATTCCCACCAGGTCTCCGTTATCCCTATGGCATTGTAATTGTGTTAAGCTGGAGGACAAGTCCCTCCTGTTTATTCCCCAAGCTCATGTCATCAGTGTACAGGCATGCACGTGTTTCCTTGGGGCCCTTGTCTTTACCACAGCTGACTCTAGAGCTGGGACTCCCTGAAGTAACTTGGCTTGTTGGCTTTGCAAGGGATGTTCAGTGGGCCAGCAGTGGTGCTAGTTCCCCCGTTCCCCGGTGGGCTTATTTTAAAGCCCAGTCAAGCAGGTCAGGCAGTCTGACTGAGAAGTGCCACCTCCCCAGTGGAGAGAGGTGAAGGCCATCCCTTCCCAGCAGCTCACAGCCTCTCTCACCAAAGAGTGGACTGTAGTCATGGAAGCTGATGCCTTCCCAATGACACCAGTGCTGCAGTCGCTACCTGGATCCTCCTCTCCCTCCTCAGCCTGTAGCCCGAAACTGGAAGGATCAAGTGAAATGCCACCTGCACCCCCAACCCCTTAAGCCCTGCTCCCAAATCCCTGTACCATTTTATGACCTGGCTGGGAGGATTCCAAGTCATGTCATTGGTGCCCATATGGATAAGGAACCTTGGGTGGTTGTCAGTGGGCTGGAGGAGTTTAGGGATCTTCTTTGCAATATCTTGGATATGGGCTCCTGGGAAGCAACAGACTTCCCGGGCTGAGGGGTCAGGGAGGCAGATTGTTCCTTCTGTCCCCCTCAGGATGCAGTCTCCCATGGCAAACACTTTGCATTTTGTCTTAGGGAGAGTGAGCATGGTAGCTGCAGTTGAATCTATGTGGCCTGCTGGGGCTGCAAGAGGTTCGTACCTGTTGCAAAGCTCAGGCAGAGCAGGGGCCTTGATGCAGCAGGCTTTGGGGCCCTTGACCACCTTGATCCAACCCCATGGCTGGACAGAACAAGAGGTCCCCAAGTCCTCCTTTGTCCTGGAGGGAGACTGTGGTCTATCCTCCATCTCCCAGGGGAGAAGGGCCTGGCAGTGAGAGTTGATTTCTGGCTTGCAGTCTCTGATGGCATGCAGTCTCTGGGTTGTGGCCTGGAGTTCCTCCAGTTGGCGAACCAGACACTGCAAAAGGGATCAGACTTTAGAAGGGGAGGTGGCCATGCTCCCAGGCCCCAGACCCTGAAAAAGTGACAGGCAGCCCCTGCAGCTGAGAGCAAGGGGTCCATCTGCATGGAGCCTGGAACAATGGAATTCATCTGGGTGGAGGTCTCTGAGGTGCCAGTGGTGGGGGCTGCAGACCCTGAGGGCACATTCAGGGTGCGGCATGTGCCCTTCCATATCTTGCTGCTGGTGGGCTGGCTATGGTAGGGACTGCTTACCCAAGGGGCGCACAGGCAGTGCCTCGGGCCCTCCCACTCAAACTCTGTGTTAGTTCATGCACTGGGCAGACAAGCATGCCTGTTTGCACAGCCTGTTCACACGGTTCCAGTCTTGTGGCTCTCTGGAGGGCTGGGCAAAGTAGGGGCTGGGGCGGGGCAGGACTCTCTCCAGTTCCTACTTAGCTGCCTTCCTTAGCTGATTTGAGAGAGTCCCCTCCCCTATGGGCCCTGCTTACCTCCAGCTGCTGCTGGGGGTCGGGGGGGGCTCCGTGGCAGTTGGGGGTTTCTGGGTGGCTTTGGGGTGTGGGGGCACAACAGGCTTTCACCCATGCATCTTGTGCTGCTCCCTAAGCCTCTCTGGAGTTTTTTTTTTCCTTTGGTGGGCCCTTTTAAACTATGGAATATGTTGTGAGCCTGCCTCCGGCACCTGTCTACTCCTGGGCAAGCGCGGGCCCTGCCCAGGATTTGGGGGACCCTGCCTACCTGCCTGGAGAGGGGTTGGTGAATCTGCCCTCCACTTCTCTACTGTTGCCCTGGTAGACTGGGCCAAGTGGGGGCTGGGGCAGGGCAAGACCCTCTGTAATTCCTACTTAGCTACTTCCTGCAGCTGACCTGGGATAGTCCTCTCCCCCATGGGCCCCACTTACCTCTGGCTGCTGCTGGGAGTTGGCAGGGGGCTCCATGGCAGTTGGGGATTGCTGGGGGGCTTTGAAGTGTGGGGGCACAATGGGCTTTCAGCCATGCATCTTGCACTACTCCCTAAGTTTCTCTGGGCTTTTTTTTCCTTTGCCAGGCCCTTTTAAACTATGTGCATGCACAGTGGGCCTGCCTCTGGCACCTGCCTACTCCAGCTAGTTCTGGATACTAAATTACTGGATACTCCACCTAGTACTTAATACTGAATAGGGTAAGTTGAAAACGAAGTTAGTTACAGTCTCTACCTCTAGAAATGGTAGACTGGTCAATAAGATTTCTGTAAGGTGAACAGGAGGAATTTTAAAAGTATTTTAGGAACTTTAGAAAATTTCAACAACAAAACAGAGCACAGGATACATCAGCCATTACCCAACTGTTCACATTTGATATATACTCCCTACATCAGAGTCAATAGGAAGAGATGTGTAGGTCTAGTTCTTCCAACTCTACCTGTGTTTAGCATTCTCCTACACTGGAGAACCTCCCAAAGGGCTATTTCTGGAGGTGCTACACATTCTCTGAAAAAATATGGAGGCTACTTTAATAAGATAGAAACTCTTGAAATAAACAAGAATGTTTTTTCAGATTTAAGTACAACTAATCTGAGTATGTGATTAGTGTTAAATTCTGACTCTACACTAAATGAAATATATTAATCTTCCCATCCAGAAACATATTTGCTTTTCTTTGTTTACAATAACAAGGTGCCTAATTTTAACTTTTCTCACACAGAACTACATGTGGAGTTATTTTTGTACATGCAGGATCTATTAGGCCTTAGAAGAATCTAAAACATAGGGTTTCCAATTATGATATTAAGATCAACAGATTTATAGAGATTTTTTTTTAAATTGTGTGTAGATAATGAACTAAAAATTCATAAAACTCTTGTGAGTGAGGAACTACTGCATAAAGTGTTTCCTTTCTAGATGTCTTCCTCTGGCATTTTCATACTTTAGCAAATATTCCTTAATTCATATAAGGTGTTAAATTAAGCTAACTTGTACTTGTCTGCCTTGTTTGACTTTTTCATACTTACACTGTTCCTTCCAAAGCAATGTCTTGCCCCAAAGTGGCAATATATCTACAATATATTTCTAATGACAGAGTGATTTTTTTAAACATTTTTGTTTAAGAACTATTTTCCCTTTTTACCTGATGAATAATGATTGATTTAATAAATTAGTCATGAGAGAAAAAAAAATGAGAAGGATTTTATTTTATTACTTTAAGGTTTGATATATAAGGCTCAATCCTGTGTTAACTGAAGTCAGTTGAAAAGGTCCCACCAGTTTCAGTTATGCAAGATTGAGCCCATTTCCTTTGATGTTTGCTTATACGTTTTAAAAATGTACTATTCAATTAGAAGACAGTCAAAAAGATGTTTAGGAACATCTTTCACAGTTATTTGCATGAACAATATGTTTCAATTTTTTTCTGTTGTTATAATCAGTTTCTAATTCTATATTCTCTGTTGTTAAATCTTCCATCCTTGAACCTCTGTAAGTTATTGTCATTACAATGATATAATTTTCTTATTAATTCAGACAATGAATGATAGTCATAAATGCTGTATGACTAAGACACTAACTTTTTTCTGTAGAAACTGACATGCCCCAATTCATTCTTAAAAGAAAAAGACAGTTAATAAATTATTTTAGATTGTAAAACAATCCATTGTATTTCTGAAATAATTTGACATTTGTTAACACCACCTTTGAGTGAAGTCTTGGAAGTCCAAAAAATACTTTTGTAAGGTAGCAGACATTAAACCTATAAGTGGCTAGAAAAGAGTGGAAACTGTGTCCTCTAAATTGTCCGTTTGGGTCACTCTTTAATAATTTCTTAGTTTAATAGATGTTAGGGTCAGAAGGGACCTATTAGATCATCGAGTCCAACCCCCTGCCCTGGGCAGGAATGAGTGCTGGGGTCAGATGACCCCAGCCAGGTGTTTGCCCAGTCTCCTTCTGAATACCGCCAAAGAAGGGAACAGCATCACTTCCCTTGGAAGCACATTCCATATTTTGGCAACCCTCTCTGTAAAGAATTTTTTCCTGATGTCCAATCTGAATTTGCTCTCTTCCAGTTTGTGGCCATTATTTCTAGTTACCCCAAATAGACACCCTGGTAAACATTGTATCCCCCATTTCTTGCTGCCCCTCGCTGCCATTGAGTTTGTTGGTGACCACAATATCCTCTTGTGGAGGCTGAAGAGGTTCAGGTCTCTCAGTGGGTCCATGTCACAGAGCACTGGGGTGCCCTGCTCCTAAAGAGGGGAAAACTGCTAGGGAAAGAGCCCTAGCAGTAAATAAGGAGCCAAGCTGTTGGTTGCCAGGGCAACTGGAGTCAACAAGTGACCCAAACCTGCCAGCAGTCAGTTGACTGTAAGGGACAGGGCCTGGCCCTTATAAACCTGGGTTGCTGAAACTGGAGTTCCCTGCCAGAAGCCCAGGAAGAAGGAGCTCTCTGCTGCAGAAGAGAGGAGAAGCCTGCTGAAGGAGAAGCACAGGATACAGCTGTGGGATGAAGAACCCTGGTAGGCAAAGCATGATTATAACCAGGTGGCTTATGTTTATGTTATAATGGATGGGCTTGTATTTTGTGTTGCTGTTTATCACCAGTGGTTTGGGTGAGGTTACTAGGGGTTGGAGGAGGCCTCATAGGGGACTCACAGTGGAGTGTGAGGATCCCAGCACCAGTGAGGGCGCATTATTTGGGGTGCATAGACCCCAGCCCCAGAGAGGGGCAGTTGAGAAACCCCAGTGAGGGGGCATGACTGGGAAGCCCCAGTGTGGGCATGGAGAAGGCCCCAGCAAAGAAGGCAGCTTTATGGAGAAGGCCCCAGCGAAGGGGGAAGCTTTACTGAGAAGGCCCAAGAGGCAGGTTGTGGAAAGAGAAAGCGAGACGGGAATGCTGAGAGCCCGAGTGCCAGAGAGGGCGTGGAGACGGAAAGAGAGAGAACAATGTCCATGACATCTGCAAAGCTTGGGGTGTGGTATTGGGGTGGCAGGAGCCATGCATAGCCCTTAAGGATAGGGTGCCCCCAAAACACCAATGATAGAATGGGGACCACAAAAGGGTCCAGGAGCCCATGAGGCAGGGAGTACAGATAAACCGTGTCTGAAAAGACGTGAAGGCAGCCTCCCTGACAGGTTCGAACATCAAAGATGTGGCGGGCAAGAATTTGAGGGTGCCTTTGGGCCAACTTGGCATGGTAAGGGGGCATTGAGGAGATCACAGCCCCCCTGTAGGATCCTGCCGTGACAGTCCACATAGGGTTTTTTTCTGTAGGCCTTTAACCAGACAACTGGCCCTCCTCTGAACGAGGTCATCCACATCCCTCCTGAAGTGTGTTGCCCAAAACTGGATGCAGTACTCCAGCCAAGACCTGACCAATGCTGTATAGAGTGTAAGTATCACCTCCCTGGACCTGTTTGTGATGCACCTACTAGTGCAAAAAAGAGTGCAGTTAGCTTTACTTATTGCCTCATGACACTGGTGACTCATGTTCCTTTTGGAGTCAATTATGACTCTGAGATCCCTTTCCACAGTTGTCCTTCTTACAATGGTACCTCTCAGGCTATAGAAGTGTTGACGATTCTTCCTTTCCAGGTGCAACACATGACACTTATCCTTGTTAAACTGCATCCTATTCTGTTCAGCCCATTTCCCCATCCTGTCCAAATCACCCTGGATTTGCTCCCTCCCTGCATAGCTTGTTGTCATCAGCAAACTTGGACAGGGTACTTTCCACTCCCTCATCCATATCACTAATGAAGATATTGAATAATACTGGTCCCAGGACAGAGCCTTGGAGGACTCCGCTGCCTACATTTTTCAAGGTAGAAACCAACCCATCCACCACCATTCTCTGCGTGCATCCCATAAGTCAATTTTCTACCCACTGGACTATGTAAAAATCTAAATTGCAACTGTTTAGTTTATTTCTAAGAGTTGGGTGTGACACTGTGTCAAAGGCCTTCTTAAAATCTAAGTAAATAACATCTATCTCTATTCCTTCATCCAAGCATTTCGTGACCCTCTTCATCATTGTAGTAGTCAGAATTTGGCCAAAAAACAAGCAAGCAGAAGTGTTACACTGAAATAAAGAAAAGGAGTAAGTGCTGAGGACTTGACATTTACTTGAGAGGGTGGTTCTTGTTCCAAAAATAGGAGTGGAGACTGACTGGAAATCATTTGACTGATCATATATCAATCAACTGAACTTAAAAGACACTGTTTGTAGCATAAGAAGTCTTAATTTGGTGCTGAAAGTGTTTAGATTGAGCCAAGGAACTGGATTAGAGGGTTTAATTCAGAGAACAGCTAGATTCAAGCAGGAAGTACAGAATACCCCAGCAGTGATGGAAACAAATAGTCCAGGCAATGGGAATCTGAACCCAAGTCAGGAAGTAATACACCACAAGTGAACATCAATATTACAGCAAAAAGTTGTTTCTTCCCTTTTCAGGGCAACTGCTATTAACACTCATTTGTTCTCATGAAACCGTGAGCATTGTTTTCATGAGGTAACATGTTACCCTGCAATTCAACATTGTTGGTCAAACAAAATGAACAATATGGAACTAGTGACAACAGTATAAATGTACCAAGATCTATTTATTAAACATACAGATGGTTTGAAAGAGTATTTATGATTATTTGAACCCAAAATATTATTTAACTCAAACTATGAACAACATTTAAAGTTTGTTTGGGGTTTTTTTAGAGTTTTTAAAATGTGAATGAACAATTTCCTAAGTCTGCAGTTCACGCTGTTTTCAAACTAAGAATTACTTCCAAAAACATTTCCTAACCATTTTAACTAAATATTGAATTCTTCACAAAGCACCAGCGATGTACTATGGTGCACACAAGCAAATCATTTATAGTTTTGACATCATTTCCGAGTTTTGTGGTTATCTGTCCTTGGACAAAAAGCACAACACCTACACATGCTTGCAGAAGGTTCTACTGGGGCAATTTGTAAGTTAGGGCAGTCATACCAGACTTGATGGGCTTAGACAGATTACATGTATCCATCATTTTTCTTTTTATTTGTCCATCGATAAACTGTTCTCCAAGCTCCTGCAAAAAAAACCCTGCCATTTTCTTAAATGTGATCTTTGCTTTCAGTTTGCCTTGTGGCCTAGCCAAATGGTAAGGCTGGCAATGGCAGCCACATCCAACATATTGAAAAATAGTGTCATTGGCCACCTGTTGATTTTTTTTTTTTCCATCTGTAGGTGGTCATATGGACTAAGTGGTCAAGGTTATTCGCCCCCCCATCCCTTGTTTTTATTGTAGTATAGATTATGTCCAGCTTTCTTTGTTCTCCACCCACTGACAGGTCATGATGCATGTTTGACAGCAACAACAAAACTTTTAACTTCTTTGGAACATAGGAAACTAGGGTGAGATCCCCCTCAAAAGCAAAACTGGATGAAAAAGTTTCCCCTATTCGATTTGCTTGTATTTTGTTTGGAACATCAGCCTTGTTTTTTTCTGAATCATACCCACATGGGTTAAGTCCTGCTGTAGCAGTCTTTCTGCCAGGTCAGTACTTGTGAAGAAATTGTCACCCACAATATTCCTTCCAGTCTTGTACCAGGAATGAACCCGTTTTTCTATGACCTGGGTACCAAGATTACCTTGGTGTGGAGCTTCTGGCTGCTTGCCCAGGTAGATGTCTCCAGACTCGGGGAATGATGTTGCTGCATCACAACACTACCAAATTTTGAGACCATATTTGGCAGGCTTGCTCGATGTATATTGTCTGAAGGGACAGTGACCCCCTGACCACAATACACTGTTCATCAACTGTCCAGTGTATTTCTGGAATATACCATTTCCTAAGCTGCTCCATAAACTGTGTCCAAGTATCTCTGAAGGCAACACGCTTTTCCACAGCTCTCCTTTCTTCATGTGTCAGTTTGTTGTCAAATATCAGGTAGTTGTTAATTTTATGGAATGGTTTTAAACTCATGTTGGCACAGAAGCAAGGATACCCAGTGTGTTGCTCCCTCAACTCCTTCAGTTACTCATCAGCACCATGGTATAGCTTACTATCAGTAAGAGGCCAATGTAGGCTTTCAGTTCTGTTTCATCCAGCTTTTTCCACTCCTTTTTATTTTCAGGATGGCTATCATTCCACTCCTTGAAACTTTTTTCTGCCTCTTGGTTTGTGTCTTTTATTATAACCGTCAGTGTATCTCATGAGAGAAACAGGTGAAATGTTTCCACCAGTGTGTCTTTATAACTTTCTCTTGTCCCAGCACTTTCATGGACTGTGTCCTTGGCTGTTCTCCAATGATTAGCTGTGGACTTTTTTCCTACACTCTGCTATTCCTTCCTCTAAAGGTGTCATCATCTTCAATGTTTTTGAGAGGTGGCAGTAGTGGTTCTGCTCCACGTCTTGCTGTAGCTCTTCTCAGTCTTTCACATCTGCTGGTCCTCTTCCCTCTCCCACTGGAAGTGTTGGCATCACTCCTGCTTGTGGCACCAACACCTCCTCATCTGAGCTGGATCAAGCTTCCATAGACACATGGTTTTCTTGCTTTGAGCAATCTCCCATTTCTGGAACAAAGTCACCATTCTCACAGCTTTGGGATAAGATTTCATCAGTGGATGTGTTTCTGTCTTCCCAATTTATCTGTGCAAGACAGACTTCAGCACTGAATATGCACTGCCTTCTCATCCTGGACTGCAGAAACAGAAAAGAAAAGAAAATGATTCCTGAATACATATAAATAACAATCAAAGATGACCCTGTCCACCTATGGTGTCACAGAAGCAATTCCACCCTGCCCTATGGGGGGACATCCATACATGCAAGTATGTGCGTGTGCAGCAGCTCAAATATAAGTGGTGCAAATTTGAGCTGGGGCTTTCTGCTTCAGGGCACATGCTCAGACCTCCACAACAAAGTGCATCAAATTCTGCCACTTGGGGCAAAATAACCCTGCCTGGCTCCTGCCAGATCTGCAGCCAGGGGGAACTAGAGTCTGAGGCCAGCACCTGTGCTGTCCCCAGCAGAATAAAAAGCTGCCCTATCCTGGCTCCATCAGTACAAAAAGGTGCTCTGGCAAGTATATTCAGGGCTATTCACTCTCAGGAGCTTCTGGGCCCCAGTCAGTTGGTACCTAGGGACACTACTCCTTTTGCCAGATAGACTGCTGAAGCAGCCCTGAGAGTTCCCTGCATCCTTTACCCACTGCAGGGGTCTGGCAGTGGAAGCTGCTGCCTGACTGTGAACTGCTGTGCACATACCAAACCCACATGAGGCATCTGCCCATCTGAGCCAGCTGCCAGTGGGCTGTGGCTGCAGAGTTGGCCTTTGTGTGGCACTACTAGCATGTGTGCCCCCTGCTCAGCCATCGAGCAGCTATCACCCAGAAGATGTTCCAGGTGTGATGGGCTGCTTTGAACTGTCAAAGCATGTCCTCCTGGCCCCAAATGGCGAGGAGGTCAGCCACAGCCAGCTGGGTCCAAGGTGCCAACTTTGAGCAGCCAGTGTCCTGCCACTGACCTCCCTTGGAGGAATTGTAGTGTTCCCTATTGGAAAACTGAAAAATCCATGATAAAAAAATCCCAACGTCACTCTGTAAAATACCCCAAAATTCATATTCCTCCACAATTAAAACAAAAGACCACTATAAAGAAAGAGTGAGACAGAGAGAGTGATCAATTGGAGATGCTTTATTGATATATCTACAGTTTTAAAGCAATTTGGAAGACTACCAGTGTCTCTATTATAATAATAAAGTGAACTGTAAATACATTTCATAAATACATGAATATATATTTTCCTGCCACTCACAGCGGCTATATACACCCCCTGCAGGGCCCACATGGTCCACCCCCACTTGCTTCCTCAGCCCCCTGGATTGCTGCTGCACCTGGCCCCATCCCCCACTGGCTCCTGCATCCCCCCCAATTGTTGCCTCACCTAGCCCAACCCCCCTGTTCCTCCAGCCCCCCCAATGGCTGCCTGCCTGCTCCCACCCCCCAACTTGCACCCCCAGCCCCCCATGGCTTCCCCCACCAACCCTAGACTTCAGCACTTTAAAAAAAAGCCTCTACTCATGGCAAGAGGAGCAGCTGTTGGGGTTCCAGGGCCTCCTGGCAGAGACCCCCAGGCAGCACAGGGAAGTGGGCCCCAGTGACACAGACAGCAGCTCAAACTGCAGGTAAGTGCTGGGTTTTTTTTGTTTTGTTTTGTTTTTTTATTGTAGGGATGCTGGGGCAGGGGGGCAGGGAACAGGGGCCTTGGGGATGTGGGAGGGAATGTGGCCAAGTGGGAAAGAAATCAGGGTGCTCAGGGGGAAGGCAGGGGATGGGGCTGGGTGAGGAAGGGATCAGGGGCAGGGGGGGCTGGGACCAGGCAGGGAAGGGGCTGTGGGGGAGTTCATGGGGCAGGCAGGGGATGGGACCAGGTGGGGAAGGGCTCAGCAGGCAAGCAGGGGTCCCCCCTCCTCCAGCCCCCTGACCTCTTACTTACTGACAATGAAGCCCGGGTTCAGCTCCCTGCTGCTTTCCCAGCAAGAAGCTTCAGGGTTACTCACTCTCAGGAGATTCTGAGGCCCAACTATTTGGTACCTGGGGATACTACCCCCTGTGCAAGCTGAACTACTGAAGCAGCCCTGAGAGTTGTATGCACCCTTTACACACTGCAGCAGTCTGCATGCATGCACGCACACACGCACACATTTTGCAGCACACCAAACATTATGAAGTGTGCTAGAAAGGCAGGTGCCAGGTCTTCTGGCAAAGAAGGGAGAGGGGGCAGAGGAAGACCTGGAAGTCCCCCTGCCCCAAACATGGACAAACTCTCTTTCCTGGCAGTGATGATGACACCAAACTGTGGGGTGAGGTGGGGACACCAGAGGAGAGGGAGAAGCTGCAGCGGGATCTGGGCCGACTGCAGGAGTGGGAGGACAGCAACAGGATGGGATTTAACGTGGACAA
>JAGPOW010001338.1:35075333-35087045 GCA_030014935.1 Caiman crocodilus | reverse complement strand
AAAAAAAAAAAGCTGGGTGGTGCATGTAGGGACAGTGTGCACCACCCAAAACCAGAACCTGGCCAGCCAGAGCTATGCTGCAGCTGTCGACCAGTCTCCAAGTGGCAGGCTGACTATGGCTGCAGCTACCTGAGGCCCCCAGGACCCGGGTAAGGCTTCAGGCCCCAGCCTCCCCTACCCTACCCAGGGTCACCTGCCATGTGCCAGAGGGTGCATGGCATCGGTGTTTCTTGGATACAAAGGGTGCTGCTGCTTCTTGTCCCTGGGGAAATAAACATCCATGCCTGTGTGGACATGGCCAAATAATCCTATTAGAGCACAAAATAGGATCTCTGAATGTGTTTAACTAGAAAGTCTTTCCCTAAGGTAAATTTTGAATGTAAACACTTTCAGAAGAAATGTTCTCATTGATTATATTGCAGAAGGACTACAGTCCCCAATCTGTAGTGATAAAAACCCCTACCTGTTCTAAACTCTGACCTAATGACCTAAACACTGAACAAATTAAGACATGGTCCCTGTCCCAAGAACTTTACAAATTAACTGCAAGAAGGGAGATAACTGGATGTAACAGATTCGTACTAATTTTTTTTCCAGAGGGCCTAGTCATGGATCACAGTCCCATAATGTTTTTTTAGGATCATACAAAGTTTGTGCTTGTGCACTGATAAAATCCTTCCTTAACCCCTAATACAGGGACTCATTCATGATTCTTTGTACTCATTCATGATTCTTTGAAGTCTAGTCTCAGTGAAAAATATCTCTCCATATTTCTCCTAACCACTTCTTAAGTCAGCGGACAATAGGTACCAAGATAATTCCTAAAACAGAACATGAGTGAAAAAAAGGTGTCAGCTACAGAATTTGACAGGAAGTTGTTTCATCATGCCTGAGAGGAAGCCTGGAGAAAAAATATAAAGAAGCTTAAAAAAAGAAGTTAGTATCACTGGCAGAGCAAAGGCAGTGTCAAAGCAACACCATGGTGGAATTTCAGAGCCAGGAGGTAAGGCCCACCTACATAAAATGAAGATAAGAAACTAGTGTGCTTGGAAAGAAAATAAAAGTTTCTGAAGGCATATGAATGGTACTGTGGTTAGTGTGACAATCAGGAAGTAAATGTATTAAAAATATAATAAATTAAGGATAAAAATGTAAAATACCCTGTAATAAAATTAATAGTAAGTTCTAAATGAGATGAATAGTTTCCTCTTACAACCAGTGACTTGCTTATTGTATGTTTCTCCTGAAGAAAACTGTTTTCATTTTTCCACTGCTAGGCAAATATAAAATTCTCTATGATCTCTGTCTTGCTCTCATTTTTTGCATTTAGGAAAACTACAAATGGGATATGTCAGTTTACTGCATTCTGGACTTAACTGAAAGAATTGCCATTATGTATTTTTATTGGTTATATAGGTTTTTTACTGTTCAGAATTATTAAAATGTCAGGAAAAAAATGTTTTGCCCATTCTATCTAAGATGGATCTAAATACTTCCTTGAACCAGTGGAATGCAAATACTGCCCAGTTTTTATGCAGAGTCCTTCCCTTCCTGCCAGTTCAGGTTAGGTTTCATTACTGGATGCTTTAGTCACTAGCAGAGCTCCTTAGTCTAGGTTTGACTAGGCTGTTTCAAGTCAGATAACATGATGCCATAAGTACAGTACCCATGTCAGTTTTGCACACACACTTTAAAGGTCACTAGCCACTGCTGTAAATACTAAACGTTCTGAGACTTATGAGGTAAAAGCCCTAGAGAAATTGATACTAAATATCTCCTGTGCTAAATACATATTCCCTAAATAGTCTCTCCTTGCATTATAAGCCTTAAAAGGAGACACTGCATGAGGGAATCTACAATTTTCATACCAAGAATTCCAAGTGTACAATCTGATGACAGACCTAAGGCTTGCACACTACAGAAAAGCCTTTAACAGTACTGATCCTTGAAGAGGCCTTGTACACCAACAGTGGTTCTAGCAGGTCCTTCCTCCATTCCCTGGAAGCCTGGATCCACGCAGGGTTAAAGATTAATTAATCTGGTCTTGCTTGTTGTGTATATCCTGATGGGAACAATGACCCTACCTATCGGTTTCTACCTACCCTGACAACATTTGTGTGTATGCTAGAGAAAACCATTATATTTCAGTTGCCTGAAATTGGTTAGTAATAATAACATTAGATGATGTGTTAGAAGTGTAAAGTATTATCTGGAGTACTGTGTCCAGTTTTGAATCCCCTACTCCAGAAAGAGTGGAGGAGTGTCCAGTGAAGGGCAATGAAAATTGTTAGAGGGTTGGGTTCAGCCTCTCCATTATAAGGAGAGGATGAAAGAATGGCTTATTTAGTCTTGTCTTATCTTTTCTAACAGGGGATTTATTAACAGCCTTTCACTACCTGAAGAAGGGAGGTTCCAAAAAGGATGGATCTACATTGCTCTCAGTTGTGGCAGATGATAGAACAAGGAACAATGGTTTTGAGTTGCAGTAAGGGACATTTAGGTTATAAATTAGGAAAAACTTTTACTAGGAGGGTATTTAAAGCACTGGAATTGTTTACTGAGAGACAGGTATTGGAATCTCCATCCTTAGAGGTTTTTAAGACATAGCTAGACAAAGCCTTGGCTGGGATTAGATAGTTGGGGATGGTCCTTCTTTGAATGGGGGGGGCTGTATTATATATTTTCAAAATGAACCTAATTTCAAAACAATAAAGTGTTAAGACTGGGCCTTCTAGCCTACTCAACATTCTTTGCACAATGTGCTATTCAAAGAAAAATGAATAAACAGAATAATAGATAAGCAGTCACATAAGACAATGATGTTATTTTGTTAGAGAATCCTAGTGACATAAATCATAAGTACCCTGTTTGGCAATGTTGATGTATTTGTCTGTTTCCTTTAAAAATCTACATATTATTTTATAAATTATTTATACAATTCGAACAGCAAGGAAGATGATGCTTTCCCCCACTTTGCTTCAGACCTACCTATTTTCAAACAACTTCTAACAAGGTAAAATCCTAAACCAGAGTCAATATTTCCTGATTGATCCCTGAATCATCTTTCCACAGATGTTCCATCTAGCCTAGGAGTATGAACAGTGACACAGTGACATTTGCGCCAATCCTTTAAACTGCTAATTTTGGGGAGGTAATGTAACTTAATGAATTTGACACCTAAGAGAGTAGCATGAATTCTTGCCCCAGATGTGACTTGATAGTCAGTTACTGCTATTTACCAGTTTCCTGTTCTATTCTTTTTCTTATCTACTTTATAAGCTCATTGGGATGGGGACATTCTTATTAACTGCATCAGTCACTTGGCACAATGCTATCCTGATATTGCTTGGTATTCCTATTCATTTTCACAATTTTATTTTGAAAATGGTGTAATTAGTTACTCTTTTTCAACGGGGTGGGGGGGGCGGCATATAACTTTTTCCTTCAGTTTGCAAATGTATACAACAGCCACTGGCCAATAAAATTAAGTATACTTAAATAATGATCCAATGAAGGATTTTATTAGACTGAGTAGAACTTAATGTCAAAGGATTTCTTTGCTTACCTTTTAGGAAAAAAATAAGACAATCTTCTGTTTTTGGAAATCACATAAAAACTATTGCTACTCTTCTAAAATAAATATCCAAACAGTACACTTTTATAAATGTCTTTCTTGATTCAGGCAGAAGCCAGAGTAAATTTGAAGTGAAAGTTTAGACATCTCTGGTTTAGTTAGTGTATATCAGGGGTGGGCAAATAATTCAGCTGAAGGGCCACTTAGTGAGTTTTGGTGATCTGTCAGGGGCCTGCAGGGTAGCCCTTGCCAGGTGCTTGCCCCTGGCCACCATCTTCATACCAGAAGTCTCACGCCTAACCTCTAACCCTTTGACCTTTGCCACCAGAAGTCCCTCCCCTTGTTCATGCAAGTACTCCTTCTGGGAGGGTGGTTTGCAATTTTAGAATTGGAAAAAAACAAATCGTATAGTAAAAATAAAATATCTACTATAACATATTTTAAATTTATTTACAAAAATATTGGGGTGTTAGTATAGTGTATATAGAGACAATTGCATAATAGCTAAAAATAAAATCTTAATCTTGTAGATTGTGTGGAGGGGTGTAGGGAAGTGTGTGGAAGATGTGGGGAGAGGGTAGGATGAGTGCAGGTTTGTATGTGGGTGTGTATGGAGGGTGGCAATTCCCATTGCTGGTAGTCACGGCAGAAGCAACAGCAGCAAACAGTGGGTCTCAGTCTGCTCCTGGCCCATGGCAGACAGAGCCCCCCAGCAGTGTTCACTCCAGCTGAGTCCCAGGGGCTGCAGATCATGGGAGGGAGTGGGGCAAGTGAGTCATTGGCATCACATGGGGCCATCACACTGGGGTCTCCCATTAGCAAGGGTGGGAGTGCAGCACACTGCCCTGGTGGGAGTGAGTGTAGCACAGCAGAGGCAGATGCAGCCCAGGCTGGATACAATTAATTTGTGGGCAACAGCCCGTGGGGTGGATGAAATTACCTGGTGGGCCAGAATGTCCGTCCCTGCTGTAGAAGGTGCAAATCTACTCTGCCTTCTGCCAGACTTCGCACTAACACTGCTAATGACCACTGTCTTCTTGATTCAGCCATCTGGCTGATTCCCCACACTCTTTCCTTCCACTAACAATATACTTTCCCATGGCCCTTGTAGTTCCTCCTTTCCCCACATTTATCCTTGTTTTTATTATTATTATTAATGTTTGTTTAATCATTTACATAGTTCTATACTAGTCTCAGCTGGAACACTTTAGTGGTTCAGGCCAGAATTATATAAAAACCAACTGTTCCAGTTTCAGAAACTCAAAAATCTCTGTTCCTGTAGTAACTGAGTGTGCCATTGGATGGTTTTCTGATGAGATCAAAGGAATGGAGCTTGTGTGTACTGTATTTAATAGGAACATTATTTCTTCACTAATAGCTTCTATAGTTACATGATTGTCAAATGTCAGGTTTGTATATCTGGCCAGGTATAGATAATATATTTTTACCGGCATGGCTAGGGACAGAAATTACACATAAATCGGCATAAGTGATCAGAAACCAGTTCAAATCTGTATTGCAACAGAAGTTCATTGCACATATACCACTTTCAAAATAGTCAGAACTAGTTTAAGATAAACTTGGATGGATGTAATGGATGGATGAAGTATTTGACCTAACTAATTTAGGTTAAATCAGAGTATTGAATATCTGTCCTAGATTCCCTCCAGATTCAAGTTAACTCTCAGTTCCCCAGCATGCTAGGATGCTTTTCACCTCCCTTGCAAACCTCCTTTTGCAGGGTGGGTGGGCTAGGCTTGGCCCAAACTACCTGCTCCACTGAGCAGGGAGACATGTTCTAGCACACCCTGGCTTCTGGCTTGGCCACTGCAGGCATGTGACTGCATTTTCTGTATCAAAAGTGAATGTCTGTTCACTTGCTTATCTATGTAGCTTAGACAAACCTGCCACAGATTACTTGATTCAGCCTTGGGCTTTCTGACTGTCTGTATTTAGCCTATAAGTGATTGGAAACTAGCCTATACCCTTAACAGAACAGATATTCAGTACACATAGACTAGTTTAAAAGTTGCAGAACTCAGTCTAAGATTTACTTTCCCCCCACACCTCCACCAAAGGGTGAATGTGTGTTGTGTTCACTGTTGATCTAAATTACTCCACTTACAGAAAACCATGTACTTTAGATTCTGCCTTGGGCTTTTTGAATATTTGTACCTAGCCTGTGGGTCTCCACTGCTGTCTTCCATAAACTTTTTCACCTAAAACTGCTTCAGATTGTCTTGCTTTGATTAAGGACACATGGCTTGGACTTTCCTTCTGCTAACTGATATGGTACTGGACTGGCCTTACAGGTAGCTGCAGGCAGAAATGATTAGTTAATCCCCACGATTATGATGAGAGAATTAAAAAATGACCCTATTTATTTTAAGGGATGATATGTTTCTCTAAATATTTTAAATTGACCAGATCTGTCCTGAGAAGCCTCTGCTGATGATTATCTTTTCTGTTTGCCATAGTTCTCTCCACTATCTCCTGTAAGCTAAATCCTTTCAAAGATCGCTGAATGCTGATAGGTTTGTCACTCTCCTGGCTGAATCCCACTGCTCATTTTGATCTTCTCAAAACTCATGAAATTTTCGTTTAAAATGTGTCTAGAGTTCATGTTCTGGCTCTGAATCCTTTCTGCGTGTTCCGATTCAGTCTTTGGGGGAATTAGACTGAGAAAAGAAAGTATGTATATTTCTGAGGAAAGGCACTGCCAGTAAAAAGTTTGGGTGTTGGGAATTTAAATTCAAGTGAAAAGTACATTAGGGAAAAAAATGGTTTTACTTTCAAATTATGATCCATTGATTATCATAGCAATACAGTATATTCCTTTTAAATGATTCACCTGCCAAACCATTAATGCAGAACATAGCTAAGGTAATTTCACCTACCAGTGAGGAAATACAGCACATCTATTTTGAATGTTTAGTATATTAAAAACTACATGTTGGAGCAGATTCACTTTTCCCATTCTAGCTCCTTTGCACAGCTCGGGAAGCATAAAGAACCAGAATCTTTCTGGAGA
This sequence comes from Caiman crocodilus, assembly GCA_030014935.1. Lineage (NCBI taxonomy): Eukaryota > Metazoa > Chordata > Crocodylia > Alligatoridae > Caiman > Caiman crocodilus. Next base: position 35,080,440 of record JAGPOW010001338.1, on the reverse strand, counting down.
GGTTGTCATTCTTTCTCGGCCCTAGTCATGCTGAGCAAATCTTTGTATTCTCTATAGCTTAGTGGTTGTGAGGACTCAGAAGAAAGGCTAAGACCTGGCTTCCAGTCCTTGCTCCAAGGATTGTTTATGAGTTTTATGTGAATCAGTCATTGGCTAAAACATGCAATGCTTTGTTGCTTATTTTGTATGGGGGACTAATTCTGTTAAAAAACAAAAGAAAACAACAAAATAGCAAGAATATTTGTGGGGAAAAAAAGAATCCAAGTACCTTGTTGAAATTGTCTCTTGTGCTTTGCACAAGCTCATTTTTACAAACAGCCAATACCCTTAATTTATGATGCATGAATGGCTTTTAGGGAATTTAGAAAATATTTAGAAACTGAACTGAACAAAAACATAGAATCTGTTTGTACTTCAACAATAGGCAGTACTTCTCATCTCAGAGTTTTTGTTTCAGCCAAAGCAGGACTTTCAGAAATGGCCCTTGTAATCCTGTAAATTATCATTTGTTACTTCGAAATATCTTTAAACGATAAGCCACTTCACTTAATTGGTACATGGTTAATTGGGAAAGGTGCTTCCTCTCTGCCATTTATTAGGGAACTGAGTTAAGCCTTACAGTAATCAATAACAGAGTTCTGCTAATTTGGGTCTGATTAGTCCCTTTTGGTAATCTATTCATGCTAAATGCTGCTTTTATATATATATTTCCACTCTGTGTTTTATTCATATTCTGGCTCACTCCTGTTTGCTCCTCTGTTAATAGCTTTCCTTAGCTGAAGTACATTAACTGCTTTATCACTGACTTTTTTTGTCTCTTGGGCCACACCTCTAGTGGGATTGATATACTCATGAGCAAGCTAAAGAAATATGGTCTAGTTATAAACACTGCAAGATGGCTGCACTGTTGACAGGAAAAATATTTTTAAACAGTAGTGTTCAAGAGTAGAGTGTTTTCAAATAATTCAGTGACAAGGTAGGAAGCCATTGCAAATGACAGCTTGCAGAGGTCTGTCCTAGACCATATTCTTTCTGTTATTGGTTTAGATGAAGTAAGAGAGTACAGTTTATATAACTTTAAGATGAAACAAGCTGGGAGGGATTGTGCAGGAAGGATTTTGAAGGAAGAATCAGAGTCCAAAATGTGTTACAATTTGGAAAGAGGGCCTGAAGTAAACAAAATGAAATGACTGAATGGTTAAAACAGCAATGGGGACAGCAGAGGCCCAGATTGCAGTCGCTGCTCAAAGGACTGTTTATGTGTTTTCTATGAAATAGCCAATGAAGCTATTTTACAACAAATGAAGAGTCTCTGTGGAGGCTGGGGAGGTGGAAGAAAGGAGGAGAGGAAAAAGCCAGAATCCTGTTTAACCAGGAGGCTATATTATCAGGCCCCTACCTGACCCTCTCTGGCCTAATGAATCTTACATTATTTTTCAGAAAGTGGCAGAGCTTTAATGGGAGTTGGGAGAGGATGACCCCACCAGAGCCAAATATTGCCTACTGGTCAGAGAAGCATTGTGAGAAGTGGCAGATTCAGCCTTGAATCCTTCTAGGAAGAACTGTGAATTGAATACAAGTTCTACATATCTGTGATGAGTGCTCTAGCAACTAGGCAGTTATATAATGGAGGGTACCACCCCCTCTAAATGAATACTCAAAGAACTACACAGTTCTTTGGTGAAGAAAAGGGAGAAGCCAGGAAATATTCATATAGAAGATTCCAGATTAGAAGTTGGAGATACATTTATGCATTGCAGAGTAAGGTGCTTGGAATTTAAAACTGACACCTAGATTCAGCATTTTCATATTAGCTAACTATATGAAGGTACATACTGACTTTAGGCAGCCCTCCTCAGCACACGGTCTGTCTTGGTCCTACCCCAAGGTGCCTAGTCCTCCCCATGCATTGTGTAGTACTGGACAAGTAGCCAAACTCCTCACTCAGCATTCTACATTGCACTCTATGGCCCCTGGAAGAAATCCAGCTAAAGGTACCATAGGATCTGATTTACCATCCCAGCAATCATGCTTCCTGCCATGCTACACATACATGGATACATGGCGTGAGGTGTGATTGTGGGATCAAGGTTCAGATTCCTATTGTGACATATTACCCGTGCAAGGAGAACCCAAGATCATACTCTGCCTGTGCTAGTATTTAGGAAGACAGCTGATCAGGGAAGACATCACTGGGATCATATCAGAGTCAGGGTAATCATGGGCTCCAGTATGTCCCCACACCTGGGAACAGCAGTTGATCTGGACTCCTAGTCTCCAGAGTACACTGGAGCACGTGATTCTGATACTCCCTCAAGGCTGGGAGCCCCAGTCAGCTGTCACTCCTACTCTCTGGGATGCAGTGCTGTTAAAGGCTCTGCTGTATCCTGGAGGCTGGGATTACAGAGCAGCAGCCACTCCAGCTTCAGTGCTACAGTGGAGCCCTTGACTCCACTGGGTCCCTATGGCACTGGGAATGACAGCTAATCCGGGCTCTCAACCTCAGGGGAAACATTAAAGACCTTGATTCCCATGTACTTCTGAGTCTGGGAGTTGCAATCAGCTGATTGGTGCTCCCAACTTTGGAGCCAGTCAAGGGCTCCCATGAGCTCCTGAAGCTCGGACTCCCGTTCAGTCTGGACACGCGTGCAATTGAAAGCATGATGAGAACCAGCCACAAAGTTATTACACATATTTTGTTTGATAAATGTGTGCCTTATTCTCTATTTTATCACACCATTCATTGCATTAATATGTGGCTGGGTTACTACTTAAAATGTGATTAACTGGTTAATCAGGTCTTAAGTGTAACATCTGCTGTGGGTCAAAGATCAAGAAATTGAGTTTACCAGTGATTGGGCATAAGATGTTTACTGCTGAGTGATCTACTTAGTTACAAAGTGAAGTCTCTGCATCTACATGTATGGCCCTATTAGGCCACAGGAAACTGATAAACTCTACAGCAGGTTAGTACTTGTAAATACAAGTATGGTATTTCTCTGCTATCCTATGGCAGAGGTTTTTGTGTGCAGCAATGCATATGTAGATACTAACAGGGCTGGCTGGGGCATGAAGGTGCTTCGGTGCAGGGTCTGCCTGCCAGCTAGCCTCACGCTGGAGCAACCTCATGCATCAGCTAGCCCCTCTGCATCCTGTTGAGCCAGGTTGGAACAGCCCCAGGCTAGGAGGCTAATCCCCTGGACCCTCTGCCAGCTGGGGCTGCTCTAACCTGGTTCAAAATTCTGTGATCATGGGTACATGTGTAAATAGGACTCTGGGAGCAATAATCTACAGCATATGTGCTGGTGTTTATTGTTGCGTATTAATATGCACATGTAGATGCACCCTCCGTGTGCTTCATCATTCAGTGCTCTTTACACTTGACAGGATTTTATATTTATTTTTAATAAATTAAGATAATAGTAATATTTCCTTACTGAGCAAAACAATTATACAATGTGGTTGTATAAAAAGGACAATGTAAAAAAAAATAGCAGTATGTTTGAAATATGAAAGTGTTTGATGTCAGAAAAAATAGCCTAACATAAGAACATTTCTTGGGTTAGCAATCCTGCTTGGCTGAAGTAGTGGTTTTAAACTATGTTCCTGCACAACAATAAAACTATGTTCTAACAAAATAATGTTGTTTGGTTTTCTAAATCATGTCTATCTAGCAAAGGCTGTGTCTATATGTTCATTGATGCACTTTTGCTACTATGCATTAAATTTAGTGCCTCTAATATGGGATACTATCTAATGTGCATTAGGGGCCTTTGTACACACCACAAAATTGGCCTTTAAAGTGGCTTAAATGCCCTTTTGTACAGCTTTAATGGTGTTGCTGTTTGCATGATCAGTGGTGTATATGACTTTGGTATGTAACAAGATAAAACGCCTCTGACATTCTTTAGTTTGCTACCTAACAAAGTGCAACAGTGCATGAGGTGCTGGTAGCTGATATGCTTGGGACTTGATGAGCCCCATGCAGCTCAGGGGCTGTGGGACCCAGCAGCAGCCCATGCAGGCAGACTTCACTGAAGAAAAAAAAGCAGTGAATCTGATCCTTTTTCTCTCTCTCCCTCGAGCCTGCTTGACTGCCAGGGTTGTTTGGGGACTCAGTGCTTCCCTCTGTGACTATGAAGCAGAGGTGCTTCTCTCCATGGCTTCAGCGCCCCCTGGGACCACCTAGATTGGATGTCGGTGGGCATGTGCCTCCTGGAGGGCCTCTGCTCTTCCACCAGGGACTGCTGTGCCCACCAGCAGCTGCCTGCCCCCACTCCCTTCCACTGAAAAGGCAGGTCAGGATACACTCCCCCCACCCTTGTGTACATAGCATGGGGGGTTAGTTTGATTTAATTTTTTAAGTTGAAGCAGTGTTTTTAACAACCCACCACTTCAATTTAGGGAGAACTAAAACAAATTAAACCCTTGTGGCATGTACAAGCAGCCTAGGCTGACCTAATGTGCAGTACTAAAAATACTTTAGTTTTACTATGCATTAGCATATTAACTTGGTTTTTGCCATGACACTCTAATAAGCAGTAAAATAGACTACTGTGCATTAAAGTGCATGTGTAAACACACTCAGTAAGAGCTAAACCAAGCTTGTTTTAACTACTTTCTTAAGCAATTCAATCATACATAATATAGAAATATGCATTTCTTCCATGTAACTTAACCATGTAATGCATAAAAATCTGAGGTAAAACAAATATCTCTAATAAGACTGGAATGTGTTTGAATAGTACTTGGTCATTTCCAGTGAACTGAAGAATTATATTATTCAATTCAGTTTTACAATTCCTTTGCCTACTATTTCCTACATGCATCCACAAAACTCAGAGTGGGGCATCATGAGCAGCAAAATTGCCACAAGAATTGATCAAGGCTAAACATTTTTTTTTTCAATCAAAGAAAACAATAAATTCCCTTGGTCTGCCCTCCAACTCTGAGGATTTTATAGATTTTTTGACAGAACCTTCAGAATAATTTTCTACTTAATAATAATTTATGTAGTAGATTTGCATTAGAGGTAACTGAACAAATACTCAGAAAACGTGTTTTCCAAGCCAAGTTCCCTAACAGAAATCTATCTGCCACTGCAGCT
>JAGPOW010001338.1:35047178-35072169 GCA_030014935.1 Caiman crocodilus | reverse complement strand
TTTTGTTTGTTTGCTACTGTTTTGTTCTTTATGTATGTGGCTTGATGCATGCTATATGAGATTGTATCTAAGCAAGATTTTCAACAATTCCAAATCAGACTTGTTATTCTTATTTTTAATAAGATACACCTTCGCAGACCAAGATGGCTGTAATTTACTAAATTTAATCTGATGTGATTCAGATCTGTTGTTGCTTCTTCAGTTGCTGCCACAATGATTAATGGATCACTGTGAATTATATCACTGCTGCAAGTTTATGCAAATCTACAATTAAATATGAGGGTTATTTTTGTCAAATCAATCAGATATTGTATCTATTTAAAATTATAAAAGAATAATTTATAATGCATAATTAAGGATTAACAAAGCCTATTAATAATTAAATGATAAGATATTATTACAGTAGGTAGGTTCAGAACCAAAAATTAAATTTTAAATGCATAAACTTCTTTCTATATCTGTCTCCAATTAAGTTGTCAGTCCTAGAAATAAAACAATATTAGAAATAAAACTGTTTTTCATTGTTCTCTTGTTCATTTTCTGTATGAGCATATTTTGACACACATAGTGGAGTATAAAATATGGCAAATACATTAATTAAATAAAAATGTTCAATTACACAATACGGTGTTTAACACAGGTATAGGTCAATATGCAAAAGCCTTTATCAAAGGGCATTTGCCTCCAATGCGTTGTGTTAAGCATAATGCTATTTCACAGTTTTAGTAATGCACATGAAGTTATGCTTCAGACACACACAATTGTTATTTATGAAAAAGCATGTTTTTATACTCAGTAACATAGTTTCCCTTCATTTATAGAAATATCAAAAATAAGACATTTTATGAAAAAATGAGATTTCGTGGGATTTTTTTTTAAAAGCACTAAATTGATGTAACTCTTACCTTTTGAAGACTATGATAAAAAATTCCATTGGCAATATAGGCAGTCATCCTGAAACAAATAATTTTCCAGTATTCACTCCAAAGAAACTAAACAAGGTATCTTTTGATCTGGGAGGATAACTTATTTACTTCCTAGTCTATATTTCTTTGTACAAAGCAACAACAAGAATGTATATCATGCAAATTGAGAGAGAGAGCTCTGTTTGTCTGAAGTCTGACAGAAAGTAGATATTTGGGGATGTGGCCAAAAGGCTGTCTGTCAGGGTGAGTAGGTGTGGGTCTTGGTTCATACCTCCATCTCCCCCTGAACTTGGGTCTGATTAGGTGTATCCCCCTCTTCAGAATGACCAGACCACAGCTGGCTATACCTCCTCCTTCCAAGTCCAAGACTTTTCAGGGGTATCTACCTACTGGCAATAACTGTCAGCAGTGCTCACTCATGCCCCAAGCTAATACTTCTCATTTATCTGCTGGTAGTGGTTGGGCTGGTCATGCCCCAACTACATTCAGCAGGTTCTGTCCAAGTCTTAGGAATATAGGTCTTGGGATGCTTCAGAATGGGGTCTTGGAAGTGTGGGGATCTGGCCCAGGGTCTTGGGTTTTCAGGGGTCTCTCTAATGCAGGAGACACATTTGTCTCATCACTCCTCATTTCCTTGCAGCCTTGAGCAGAAGGCAGGAGAGTGGTTGGGCTTCCTTATTCCTGAGATAACTGGAGCAGAGTTTGCTCTTTGCTCATCTGGAGCAGTGGGGTGTGGACCAAGTGTCAGAGCTTTTCCCTTCAGGATGGGGGGTTGGAGCAATTCACACTGGGATGTTTGTATGCAACCATTGCTCAGGAAGAAAGAAAAATAAGAAAATAAAGAATAGGGCCTTTTGCACCTTCATTATAAGTAATATATGCAGGCAATATACAAAAGAACTAATGAATATGTATATCCCTTTCTATGGATACCATTTTGGTTTTCGTTTTTCCTCTTCTTGGATGGCACAAAAGCAGTAGAGAAGCCAGTCTCCTTATCACTGTGTATGCTCTTTACCACAGAAGAGAAGCTATTGAATACCAGAATGTTCATAATACAAGCAACCTCTTTCATACGTTTCCATTGCTGTAGGTTTGTAATGGTCCACGGCACTTCAATAATTAGTCTACAGAGACCCTTAGTAGAATAGGGCAACTCTTCTAATTAACTTAACCCCAATATATGAAGTGATCAGGAGACATCAAACCACAGTCTAGCTTGAAGGATTTATGAATGCATAGGAAATCTCAGTTCTAACTATGGTTATGTTACATTCTATCTTCCTTTTGAGCACAGTGGTATGTAACTAAACATCTTGTGCCATTCTCTGTGGAACCTGGAAATCATTATTTCCAGTGGAATTAATGATAACTGGACATGACAACTTCCAAGTAATTATATTAAGCTATCAGAATTATTATAGGATGAAGTAGCCATGACGGTTTTAAAAAAATGTAAGAAAGAAGTAATTGTACCTGATGGATAATTGTGAAGAAAACTCTGTAGCTGTGTCTAGATGAGCATGAATGTTTAGTTCCCTGTGGACAAGTAGTAGTAGCATATCTTGTGCCACTGCTACTTGTCCCTGGGGAATGCCTGTGCCACACATGCTCTAGCACACGGCTGGCTACCTCGGGTGGGGTAGGGGCAGCTGGGGACAGCAACTGTGGTGGCCTCAGAAGCCTTACCTGGAGGGCCAGGGAAACTGCAGCCATGGTGCTCGTACAGCTGGGAGCTTGACCTGCAGCTGGAGCATGGCTCCAGCCAGCCACACTCTGCTTTTGGGTGGCATGTGCTGCCTCCACAAGCGCTACCATGTTTTTTTTTCTGTCTGGGTTTTTTTACCCTGGGATCTCCCAGGTCAAAACCCTGCCCCACACTGCAAAATAACCCCCCACACAGCATGGGGAAAGCCTGTATGTATAGTGTGTGGCACTGCAGACCTGTCTGCAGCACCATATACCACACAGCTGTGCTGGTCTGGACATGGCCTGTGTGTTTAAATACATAATGAGCTCCAGACAGGTCAGAATAATTTTAAACAAAAATTTCTATAGCTAGGTCTCCTAGTAGAAATTTTGCATACTATTGTTACTTTTGTTCAAATAATCCCTACTGTATGATGTTTTGTATTTTCAAGTACTTTTCTTTAGTGCTTTATATGTTTTCAGTCTGATCATGATTTTGTATTCATTTTAATAGGGGAAAAAAAGGAAGGGAAGCTTTCCTATAGAGAACAAGTCAATGATTTTCCCTTTATTTCCTTGTTACCATCCACACCTTTGATAATGTCTTAGACAAAATTAGCGTGTAACTTTAGGAATAGTCCTTTAAGGTTCCCTGTGCTGAATTAAAATAATGTTCATTAAATTGTGCAGAAGAGATATTACTAAAGACATCTTAGCATCTCTAAAAGATTAAATCAAGTTTTCACTTCTCCTGTTTCTCTTTCCCTCTGACCATTTGCCAACCTGTTTGGCTGGTCAAGTCTTGAGGGAAGTATTGTCCATAAGTGCATGTCTATATATTACCTAGATATTGATTGTTTATAATAGATATTGATCTCAGCTGGAGATCCCTACTGAAACACTACTGAACTACCAATAATACTAAAGGAGAATATTACCAGTCCTCAGGTGGTATATTCAGCATTGTTCCATTAACTTCAGAACCATGCCAGTTTATGATGACAAGGATCTGAATATATGACAGCAGTCAGTGTGTAAATGTGTTTGTGACCACTAACTTTCTGGTACAAGAATGTAGATTTTTTTTTTTCTGTACTTTTGATTTTTTTTTTTTTTGTGCTATTGCAGAGAATTACATTTTTCTTCATGCTGCATGTCTGAATCATTTAAAATAAGTATCCATACTAGGGTAATAATGAAAAACTGTCACTTATTTATTGTTCTTTCTATTACAGGCAAACAATATATCTCATTAAAACACTTACTTTTTATTTTTAATACTGTTATGTGTATTCACAAGCCCTACAATGTATAATGAATCCAGTTCCTCATTTTATTAATCCTGTTATAGAAAGAAAAATTCAATATCTTCAAACATCTTGATATAGTCAGGTTAATTTCCATAACTATAAATCTTTTATAACAAATGAGTTTTAATTAGTTTCTATCCTTGGCCATGCAAAAGAGGAAAGAATCATCTTGCAATCCATCCACTGTTAGGTTATACTCAATTAAAAAGTCTCATATCTTTAAGACATTCAAGCTACTTGTCATTCAATTAAGTCATGTACCTTTAAAGTTTTGAATTAATTACTTTCCTCTACTCTTGCTTTATAGTACAGGTCAGAATTTTAACAGAGATAAGAGAAACCAGAACCATAAATTTCATATTTCTCTTTCACTGACTCAAACCCTCAACATTAGCATTCTTAAATATAACAAGTTACATTTCAGATATGAATCTACACCTTACAAAACATGGGACTGTTTGTATTGAACTTAATGTAAAAATAGGTATGGACTTGGAACTTTCTGAGCCCAAATCTTGATTTGAAGTGTAGACTTAATGTGTTGGCTAGCTAGGCTCCACCCCAAATTTCTAAGAAACCTCATTCTATTCCCTTTTTGCACCTTTCCTCAGCCAATCACTTTTTTTGTTTTTGTAGGGCTGGGAAAAATGTGACATGTAAAAGCATAGGCATAGAACACAAGACATTGCTTTGTGTGAATGTAGTGGGAGCTTTATAACCAACCATAGTCATTTCAGCAATTATTTCAGGCAGAGGGCCACTTACTGAATTTGCACAAACTGTTGAGGGCAGGTGCCGTACCCCCTAGTTGCCATCTTGTGATCAGAAGTCCTTCCCACTAGCCCCTGACTTTTGCCACCAGAAGTCCCTCCCTTTGCCCCCAGAAGTACTCCTTTCAGCAAGAGGTTTTGCCATCTCGGAACCAGAAAAATACCAAATTGTATTCTAAAAGAAACCATCTCTGACATTCATTAATTTGAATTCATTTAATTAATTGAATTAATTTAATTAATTAAATTAAATTAAATTAATGAATTCAAATTCATTAATTTGAAAAAAAATTGTTTTTTTCCCCTGACTTGCATACGTTTACGTATTGTACACAGAGGTGTGCACAATAGCTTAAAATGAAGTCTTGCTCTTGTATGTTGTGGGAGGTAGGTATAGGTTTGGGGGGGGGGCTTGTTGGTGAAAGGTATATGGGGTTAGGTATAGGTGGGGGGTGGGTATAGGTTGTTGGTGAGAGGGTATATAGGGTGTGGAGGAGAATGTGAATGTATTTTTGGGGTGGATAGGTATGTGGGTTGGGTGAAGGAACATTGTTGGTGGATGTGGGATTTAGGTGGGTATGAGGTTTGCTGGGGGTGCCTGGGATGTATGAGGAGGTGTGGGGATCTGCATGTATGGCAGTGTGAGTGGGGTGTGGGTGGGTGCATGTATAAGACTGTGTGTGCAATTGGGAGTCACCCTACAAATACACACACACACACACACACACACACACACACACACACACACACACACACACACACTCTGTCCCTGCCCACAGACACACATACACTGCCCTTGCCTACACACTCACCCCTTCTGCTTTTGGCTGCAGTGCAGCCCATGTTCCCTAATCCAGTGATGTAGCCCAGGGCCATGTGGTGCTGGAGCAGTGCAGGGGCAGGATGGCAGGGAAATGGCTGGAAGTGGGGTGGAACTGAGATGCTGGGGCTAGGCTCTTGATGTGTCCTACTGCCCCAGTTCATGTCATCTTTGACAGTCCATCAGGAGAAAATAAATATTAATTTACTAAATTTGGGGGGTGGGGGCATGGGCTGAACAAAATGGCCTAGTGAGTTGAATCTTGCCTGCAGGCCATATTTTGCTCACCCCAGTCTATCATATAAGTTTAGTTTGAGGGAGAGGGGGTTTATTTGGAGCAGTAGTTTTTTAAGAAAGGCTATTTCTTGGTGACTTGGAAACAGGTAACATGGCCTAAAATCCCCTAACGTTTTACTCTACCTCTTCTTAATTCCACAAATAGCTCCCACCTTCTCTGTTGGAAAAGCAGAATACCATGCTTGACCATTTATAGAAATTATATTCATCCAATCAGAGGCAGAGACAGTAATATGTGATCTGAAAGTTACAGTCATAAAATGGCAGAATGCATTTAGCAAATATGTCATTTACATGTTTTGGGTAATTTAATTTCATTTAACTTTCATCAGGTACTTTCCAATGAGATCAGTCAAAAAAGGAATAAGCAAAACTCAGCTACAACAGCTTGTTTCACTATACATAGAATGGACAGTAAATGAGACATCAGGCTGCAGACAGAAGTGACATTTTTCATGTGATTTGGCTCCTGAAAGCATTCTCCAGCTGTGACCTAGCACATGTGCATGACTGCAGAGTGCTTTTAAAATGTCTGATTGTGCAAAAGATTCACCCTCACCAAATCAGATATTAAATTAAGGCTTTCTGATTTAGAGTGCCATAGACAAATTGTGTTCTCTCAAGTGTTAAATTTTCATGCAGGGGTGGGGCCTTCAGTGGGGAGGGCAGGGGAAGGAAGAAGCTGGTGGGGGTGGAACACAGCCCCCTCGCCTTGCTGGTCCCTCCTTCCCAGCTACTCTGGCTGGAGTATTGTGGGGAGCCAGGCTGGGCTCATAGGTGAAGGGGATCCATAGCACCCTGCCCTGCCCCGCCCCCACGGCTTCAGCCAGGTCTCTTGAGAGTCACAGCAACAGCTGCTGGGGAGGAGGGGCATGCAATGCAGCCCCCTCACCGTACTGCCCCAGCCCAGCTAGCCGGGGTATCTGGGGGGGCACAAAGTTAGGGGGTTCTATTGCACCCCCCTGCCTCCAACTCAGGCCAAGTGAAGTTCAGCCTGAAGCTCCATGCTCCTCCCTTTTCCCTCCCTCCACACTGACAACCCAGGAGCTGGAGGGAGAGGCTGGAGCACCCCCCACCCACTGGCCAGGGCAAATGCAGGCAGGCTCAATTCCCTCCCCACACACCCCTGACCCAACAAGTGAATGTCTGTTGGGTTGGGGCGAAGCTTTAATTCATGGTGCTTTATGTAAGATGCCATGTGTCATGAGTTAGAGCTGGGGCCTGAATGTCTCTATGCACCCCAGGACAAAAGTCAAAGTGATTAGGAGGGTAAAAGTAAACTACCTCATTTTAGGTTTGTCTGAGTAAGAGTGTCATGTTACACTTAAGATGGCCATCTCTCTTTTGGCATAGATAAACCACTATTTTAATGCTCTGTCTAGTTATAGGAATGCCAGGACTAACAATGTTTTTACTAATTAAGAAGAGCTCTAAGATGGGCAACAAAACTGTGTATATAATAGTATGATGGATTTAGTAGGAAAAAGAAAAATGGCATATTTGTCATAAAAGTGGGATATGATGATATACAATTATTGAAAGATTTAGATTGAGGTGAAATAAAATATTCAGTCTCTGTACAAGGTAATACTTATGCTACCTGAATTGTTATGGAATAGAGGATAAAGGTAGGACAATTAAGCAAATAATGATTTTAATTGATTATGATGGTAAGAATCATAAAATGTTTTTTGACATAATGGAATATATGCTCAGGAAGTGGTGAAAGGGAATGTTTTTAAGTAATTTCAAGAGGGTTCAGATTAGATACAAGGAAATATATGGCAATATACACAAGTGCATCCCAACCAAAATCATCCATCATCCTTGTCATTGAAGTGGGCGTGGTCATTATTATTACCTTTCCCCGAAACTCTATACAGTTTTATACAGACAGCTCCTTAGAGTGTAAATTATGACATGAATATTTTGAGAATTCCTAGTACATCATGATCACAATAGTAACCAAATCCTAAATAATAATTCCTGTTCAGAGTCTCTTGGGCTTGGGTCTGCACTTAACTCTTCTATTATATTCAGTTGGCATGCTCTTCATTCTGAACTTGATCCAAAGATGAATTAAATTAACGTATTGAATTTTGGGTATGCAAGCTTATTTGGATGAAAACCCATCTTGGGTAATAGTCAGGATATCTCTTATTACATTGTACTTTTGCCAAGTGGGCTGCACATTGGAAGTGTGAGAAGAATTTGTTCCATAAATGGAAGTAATTTTGTAATGACAGCAGGACATACTAGAAGCCTTAAGAGACTATTTGTTTCTTATCTGTCCCTCACTCTAATGCATCCAGTGGAGCTACATGTATTGTTATTCTTACTCTGTCTCATTTCTGCATCAGTGCTTACTTGAAAATTTTTGAAACCAGAAAAGTCTCATTAAAGACGGAATAAAATTGCTTACTGAAACATCAGTGAGGAGAAAATGACTTGTAAAGCCAAAATAAATCTCCAATTCAAATAGAAAATAGACTAATCATGTCAAAATGGCAAAAAATGGCCTAGTACATTTTCTTTCTTTTTTTTTTTTTTATGATTAAACATCATGCTTGCCTTTTTTCAAGTTTACTCCAATTTGAATTGTAGTCGGAGGTAGCTTTCTGTGGTCAATAAATATTAAATTAACAAGTAAAACTTCACTGTGTAGATGAAAACTTTTAAATTCCTCTGTATACATGACTTAATCTCTTTTTCATTACTTTGAATAGAGGATTGAACAGAGTCAATAAGCTGTCTTAATAGTATATCCTGATATCCTATCCCAACTCAGCTTATATATGCTACATGTGATTAAGTGTGGGAAGGATCCTAACTTTCATCCAATCCAGCAAATCAATAAGCATATCAAGTAGCCAACAAAACTATTTGTGTTTAAAATTAAATTAAGGTTTATGTATTTTGTTGGATCAGGTCTTTGTTTCTAATGCCAGATATGTGCACAGATGAGTATTAATCATTACCAGTGCATTATAACAATGCTCAGAGGAATGAAATATATACCAGGAGGGCATTTGGGGTGCCTGTACATGCGCTGTAATTACAGCATTTTAGAGCAGACTTGATTAATCCATTCTGCTGCAGGTGTTAATTATTGCACTACAGCAGCCTCCTGTGTCTCCTGTATCAGTGTCCTCATTCTCCAAAATTGCAATAGGGGTGCTTGAACTACATTTAATTCAATGAGCATTAGTTCAATTACCGCCACCACCATTTCGAAGCATGAGGATGCTCATAACAAGATGCTGCAGTGCTTTAATTAGAGCAACTTTCAGAGCCACTCTAAAGCACTTCCCCCTTTCCTCCTATTCCTGGAGCATGTGCAAAAGTGTCTTTTATTTGCTTCTTCTAGAGGTGATGTTTGCTGGCTTCTTTGTTTGCTTTCCTCTTACTAACCTCCATTTTTTTTTAACAAATCTTGCTATTGCCTTCCTATTATCTGACTTCCTGACTGAAGGACCTAAGAATCAGTTTATATAGACTTTTACTGTCTCAGGAGAAAGTCTCCATGAAGTGATTTAACCCCAGTCATTCCAAGGTTATTTTTCTCCTCTAGGAGAGAGAACCTGAATATCACTACACTCCTGATTTCTCCTGGGAGAGCAGCTACTCTCCCAGGAGAAACTGAACATCTATACAAATGGAATGCAAGTGTTTTGCCATGGTCACTTAAGCCTAAGCTTTTAATTAATTTACTAGGTACAATGGTCTTTGTTAACTTGAAACGTGTTAATTACAAGTCTGAGAGACAAAAATCAAAGACATCTCCCTTCAGCTTCAATGGATTGATGGATGCTAAATTAGGAGTTCTCTTTATACTGTAAGCTCTAAACACACATCCTTGTGTATCCTGCCATGGACACCACTGGTTACTACAGAATAACACTGTAGCTGGAAGTGGAAGGAAAAAATACTGTTTTTCTCAGAGAGAAATTCTATTTCACCTAGTGGAGAAGTTCAGCTTGTGAGCACATCCAAAGTTTATAACTAAAGTGTAGGAGTGATCATATTACTCACTTTGGGTGCTTAAGTGTTCTCATTATAGCAAAAGGATCACCATCCAAAGAGGCACAGATGTCTCCATATTACTATAATGAAAACTCATATGCACCCAGAATCACTCCTACACTCAAAGTTGATTGTAAGCTTCATTCTGTTAATCTACTAAGTGATATAGAATTTTACCCTTAATTTTCTATTAATTTCTGCATATTTGTACATACTGAATTTAAAATAAATGAGATGCTCAGGTTTTTAGAAATTACTGACAACATGTCTATGAATCTCTGCCAATACTCTATATACTAGATACCTCTTCCGTAACAACCAAGTGTTATCTTGGCATCTTCTACAATGGTGACTTGAATGCATCAACATCAAAAGAAGCATACACTGATCAAATAAAAGAAACAGAGAGAGTGCCAGATCACAGCTTAAGATAATTACGCTATTCATGTTATGTATGGACCACCAACATTTCTGATTAACTGACTACTCACATTAGTTATCAGTTTATAGCTGAAATAGTCAGAGACATGATCTGTTAATTGTGGAATAGTTTGTTCTTTTGCTATATAGCTCCAAGCATACATGTATTTAAATACCTATGAAAATGCAATGTGCATATTTAGCTGAATCAAAGATAACTGAGAATTCAAGACAACCCACCCCCAATAATTATATTCTTATATGGAAATGTATTTTAAATATTTGCATTTATCATAATTGTCAATTTATAGACTCTAAAACTAGAGGGGGGTTAAAATAAATTTGTCCCTCTCCCTCCTCACCACCACTATGGCACAAAAGCAGCAACAAGGGAGACGGGAAGCTGGGCCTTTGCCACTTGCCCCCACCTAGCTCCATGCCCCTGCCTCTGCCCGTCTGCTGCCTGTCCCCTTGCTACCTGCCCTCTGCCTACCCTGTCATGCCTACTCCCCTTCCTGGTGTCTTTTCCCCCTTCCAGCTGCCCCACTAGTGCCTGCTCCCCTATTTACCCTATCCTGGTGCCTGCCTCCCAGCCACTTCCTCACTCCCAATATTTGCCCTACCACTGCTTACCTCACGAACCAACTCTTGCTCTGACTCTGGCCAGGGCAGGTACCAGCAGTGGCTCCATTTCTGGCTCCAGCCCCTGCTCAGTATGGCCTAGTCAACTAGCAGTGGCAGTAACAGCTCCAAGATGAACCAGGTCATAGTGAGGAGAGTCCATATTGGAGACATGTGCATGATCAGAGGTCAAGACAACAGGCCTTATGAGAAGAGTCTGAGAGGCATGGGACTCTTCAGCTTAGAAAATTATAGGTCTGAAAGCATGGCAGCCTATAAGTACATCAGGATGTGAGAGAACATCTGTTCACCGGGGCTCCCTTAGGGGAAAAAAAGGTCCAATTCTTGCAAACTGATGGAAGACTGTTTTCGATGTACATAAGGAAGAACTTCTTTATTGTCTGAGTCACCAGAGTCTGGAGTAGACTTCCTCCAAAAGTCGTGCAAGCACCTACTTTGGACAAATTCAAGTTGTATCTAGATGTTTATCTTGCTGGAGTCATCTTCCCCTGGCTGACTTCCTGCTCTTTGGGCAGTGGCCTGGACCCAATCATTTCATGAGATCCCTTTCAGTCCCAATGTCTATGAAATCTATGGCTGAATCCAAACCTGGACTTCCCCTGTATATTCTCCCTTGAGGACACCTCCCCATCCTGATAAGGTCTCTTCCCTGCTGCTCCCCCACAACACTGCACAAGCCACCTCAGCTCTGGCAGTCTCAAAGCTGGAGCTGTAGTACTTGCCTACCCCAGGCAAGAACTCAAATCAAAGACAAGGTTTTTTCCCCTATATTGAACAGGGAAAATAACCTGTTCTTGGATTTGAGTAAATCCAATGTCCTCATAGACATTGATAATGTTATTGCCACTTTGCAACTAGGAAATAAAATAAAACAAAAATGTGCAACCTTTCCAAACCAAGACAGAAATCTACTGACAGATTTCCTTTTTTCACTGGAGTTAACACAGTACCTTTTAAGTAGTGGCAGTTTTCGTTATTACTCCAAGAGGTGTTCAGGCACCAAAGTATGTGTGCTCTGGCATTGCTCATTCATGAAGCTAAAAACTCTTTTCCTGTATTAAAATAGACAGACATAAACACAGGAGAGCAATATATGGAGAGATAAGTGCAAATAAGAGAATGGAAGAAAAATTCAATTTCTCTAAAGCAACGTGCATAAACTCATTTCTGACTTGTTATCTATCAACACCGTTGTCTATTATGAGGTGAACAAAAACTGAATAGCTTGACTTAAACACTATTTAAACCTAGATAAAGAAAAAAACAACCAAAATAATGTGAACGCCAGTATTTTCAGAATGAGAAGAGGTTTGTCGGGGGAGGGGGTATTTTGTTTTGTTTTTGCTGAACGTAAAATACTGCAACCATTTCCCACTGTAACTGCATACTATTTCTGATTCATATATGCAGCTCCAACTAGCATCAAGATAAGTACTGACAGAACCATGCTGTCCATTAAATTATCAGAGCTTCATAGTAAAATGTAAAAAGATAATATCTTTGCTATTTATTTTCCCATTATGAGGGAGGAAATAATTATATATTATTAATTTCTCCTCTTGGTTGTACACATTGAACTGTCCTCAGTTACTTCAACTATGCAGTTGAATTCTTTTGTGTCAAAAATCTTAGCTTCTTCCTTACTAGGAAATGAATGTGCAATCTATTCAGTGATAGGAATTTAAAATAGCACTTTCTTACTCACTTTCTTTCTTACACGCTACTTGTGTGTATTTTGAGTACATCTGGTTAAGAAATATCCACTGAAAACCTTACTTGATCTTCACCATTTTCCAGCCAGAATCACAAAACAATTTATTGAAATAACATTTATTTTGTAGTATTCATTTTGCTCTATTTTGAATATACGGTAATTCTGCATATACATGTACACTTTGTTATCAAATATAACTTAAACAAGATGTTCATTTCTGTTAGACTCATGTGTTCTACAATTTTAAAGGAGAATAAATGGAGTCTGCTCTGTCTTGTACATAATAAAATGATTTAATTATATTACAATAGGCATTTTTTTTGTCTGGGATTACTGAGAAGAAAACACCTTCCCCACAGCTGGAATGCCCTTTACTAGGGCTATTGGTGATGGCAAATGCACTCTGAAGAGTGCAGTTTATTTTCATACCAAGGGTGATAGAAGCCACTTTTCCTTGTCGAGTGAATGAATTTAGGTCTCAGTTGTTCAGGCTGATTCACTCGGGCAAACCAAGTAAATCAATGAGGTTCTGCAGAGGGCCAAGAGTTCACCCACAAGAAGCAAATTCTAGGATAATGGCTTTATTCTAGTCGTGGGAAGCAATAATCACAGAACCATTTTGCAGTGACTTTTTAGTCGGCAACCATATTTTAGAAAATATCAGAAACAATAATATCCTCTAAAGACTAAAATGCCTACTCTGTAAGAGAATTCCCACATCCTATATTTCTAGTGATGGTGATCTAACAAGTCAAAAATACTTCATAGGTCTAAAATATAATCTCAATTTGATCTATTAAAACACAATTTTCAAATAAATTGTACTCTGGAGGAGTATTATTTAGCGGGAAATTAGATCTCTGTAACACCTCCATATCATTTCTGCAATTGACAGTCTCTTTCTAGGAATAATAGATTACTTAATTCCCTTAAAATTTCAGTATTTGTCATCAGCAACATTTCATTCTTAGAACTGAAGAAAAGGTGATTGATCTCAATAAGTTTTTTTAAACCTGTGTTATATAGAATAGTTTATTTTGTTCTTTATAATAAATGCTGTGCACTGTACAGTAAAAACAATTACATGAATAGCCTCTATAGTTAGGCTATTCGAAGTTTCCAAAATCTTGATTTAAAAATCAAGTGAAGTAAGGATCTTCAGTTTCAAGGTTGCTGTTGTTGTTATGTAAAATCTGTATTAAAAGTATATGCAAATGATAATGTTTGACATGTATGTGGAATCTGAAATCTTGCACTTTTTATCAGTCTTTGTTTGAATAGAGTAAAACTGCATTTTTTGTTTTATGTCAAGTTTACAGTGTGCCATACGCAAAAAGTAAGGCTAAAACATGGAAGAAAGCTTCATCTCAAGAAGAGAGGCAACTGGGCCCATAATTTCAAATTTAGGAACCTGAGTGTAGACACCTAGCATGCTCGCAGTAGAGCTGTGCTCTGGCTAGGTACATATGGGGCAAAATAGTATCACCCAGGTATGTAAGTCCTGACATCCTAGTTTCTGAAAATGTCAACTAATGTAAGGGTGAAAGAAAAGAACCTTCATATATTTTATCCCTGTAGTTAATGCATTCATCAACGAACAGGAAACCCAGAAGTGGTTTTAACACAACTTTTCCTTCTCAGCAAAGTGCTCTAACATCAAGTTACAGGACAGGCATTATTCCTTCTCCCTGTCAGGCAGACACTTGCACGGTGTTATTTATGCAATGTCTATTGAATTCTGTTAGGACAAGTGCCCTAACTATCAGGGTATTTGGCTAAAGCATGGAATGGTCTGCCACCCATTATGTTGCTTCCAAGCTGCACATGCAGGATGTTTCTACCTGGCTATAAACTGTGCATAAGTGCAAAAATATGCAGTTATGTAGCAGTGCATATGCTACTTAGGCATGTGAAGTGAAAGAGGATTTAGCCCATAGAGTCTGGATTGGTTTGACAGGAAAAGAGTACTTTCAAGGTTAAAGAAAATAGAATTTGTAAATTCTCCTATCATGGAAAAAAGAACTCAACACAAAAACTAGGACACAGATAAGTAGTGCCAGAAAGATATCAACCAAACATGGAAGGACTCTGGAAAAATTTCACCAAGCCTTTAGCAACTTCCATTCCATCAAATGAACTCTGGGATACTCTGCACACCAAACTGATTTCCTAGATAATACAGTGAAAGTGCCCTGTGGCCATTTCAGCACCACCATCTATAGGAAACCTACCAACTGCCATAGCTACCTTCATGCCAGTGGCTTTCATTCTAAGCATACTATTTGATCCATTGTCTACAGCCAAGCTTTACGTTACAACCAGATCTGTTTTGACCACATCAACTGGGATTAACACTTTAAGAATCTAGAACAGGGATTCTTACAATTACAATATAATACAAAAAATATAACCACACAAATCAACAAAGCCAGACTCAGACCTCACTCCAGTCTACTACAATGCCAATCATTGGACAATGAATCCTTCTGGTTGTCACCTACAGCCCACAGCCTGAACATCTAAGATACATCATTAATGACCCCCAACCCCTCCTGGAAAAGGATGACCACACCAGGGTAGTCTTTAAGACCAAACTTGTCTTGTCTTACTGGCAGCCACCCAGACTTGCACAACATCTCTCAACTCCCATCCTCACTGAGGCACCAGGCCTTGCAAAGGACATAAATGTTTGCTGTGCCTCCACATCAATACAAACCACATAATCACTGGGCCTAATAACAAGAAATACAACACCCGAGATTCATTAACCTGCAGCTCTACCAAGGTCTTATATGCCATCATCAGCTTATAATGCCCCACTATCATCTACATCTGACAAACAGGCTCAGGTCTACATGTAAGAATGAATGAATACTGATCTGACATTAGCTGAAGAAAGACAAAAAAGCCTGTGGCAGAACACTCCAGCCTCACTATCACTGACCTCAGGATTGCTGCTGTCAGGCAAAAAAAAAAATAATAATGTATAAGCTAGTTTGTACAGGAAACTGGAACAAGAAATCATCCACAAAGTGGACTGTGTTAAGTATGGTTACACATAAACTATGGACTCTTATCTCATTATGTGAAGTAGCTTTTGTAGCCCCCTTTGGTCCTGTCTTATGTGTGTATAAATCCGATTTGAAATAAGTGTTTTTCCTTGCTTTTGTCTCTTAGGACTGCCTCCCTCTATATCTCTCTCTTCCTCTAGTCTTTTGTATTTGAATGTCTCTCTCCTTGTACTCTGCTTTCTACCTATCCTTTCACAACATCTGATGAAGGGAACTTGGTTTCACAAAAGCTTGTGCTCTCTCTGCATGTGTCTTATTTAGTTAGTCTATAAAAGAGCATATCTGCCCTGCCTTTTAACTAAAAGTGACATTCAGATTACCAGGCAAAACTGAACCAACAAGGGGTGTGTCCCAGGTCTGGAATGTTTAAACTTGTTGGTTTGTTTTTTTTCCGTTGCTCTTTCTTAGCTGCTTGCTGCATCTTTTTCTCCAGCAGTGATTGACTAATATGTGTTCTTCTAGCCATTAGTAGCCAGGAACCTCAAACATTAGATTTTACCCAAAATTATATATTGGTCTATTTATCTTTCAAAAAAATCAAACAAGAAATGAACAAATAGATAGTTTTATTGCTTCACAATTTCACAGTTCTTTTAGATCAGATATACTCTCACATATTGTATTTAATAAGAAAACCTAGGAATTTTTCTTAAAGGGAAAAATCAAGCCAGCAACCCAAATTCTAGATTGTCCTTTTAAAAGAAGGGTAATTTTCTTGTACTAGGAGGGAACAATTCTGAGCAAAACCGATCATTCTTTTAAATTAATTGATTTAATGTTACCTTTTCCTTTATCTCTATCTCCTTCCACAAAACTTTCCGTTTCCTTCTTTTGACCTTTACCTCACTTCCTCCTTTTTTAAAATGAGACCGAAAAGAAAAAAAATCCATAAAAACTTTATTTAAGGAAAGTAGCAGTTTTTCCTAGAGGAAGAGTTGAACAGAGTTCATTCCTGTGATCACACAATGCCATGGATAAAAATGGAACACTCCTATTAATGGGAAATTCCATGTCTGTTACCAGACTCCCAAGACAACCATAGAAAGAGCAGCAGTGCCAAAAATTAGAAGTGTAATACCTTAATTTGCAGAAGTATTGGGCATGTCTAAATGTGTACTTACATGCACCTAAACTTAAAGTGCCTTTAAATCACTTTTAATGCTACTTAATGTGCATTGACTTAGCTATTCATAGCTTAAGTTATATTATCACATGTGCAGATCCTCTAATGCGCAGTAACACTGTGTGTTCATTGATGCACGCTGCACATGCACTAATGTGACTTAGCTCTTCACACCTGAATTTGATCTGCTTTATGCAGGTATCAAATTTAGATTCACATAGCCTTAAATCACCATTGTTAAGGTATATTACGTGTACATACATGTAGACCTTAATATACCTTTAAAATGGTGAATTTAGGCTAAGCCCACTTCAAAGAGGCACATGTAGATGCACCCACTGATTAATAATATGCATCAGTGAAGTCAGTAGGAACTGCAGGTACTCACTACTTCTGTAATCATGTTATAGATGTCTTTTATTTTGTGCCTGAATCAGAATTTATGATTAAGGTGCCTGTGGTGCTGATTCCACGAAGATCCAATTGAAACCAAAGCTGCCTAGTGAAGGGTTTTAAATGAGGGTTTAAAGAGTCTAACTATAGATACCTAAATTAGAAACATTTTTCTGTAGGCCCTGCTAGACTTTTTTTTTTCTGTTTGAGAAGAGTCTTGTTCTTATAACGGAAGAAAGTTATATTCAACTCAGTACCTTTTTGTGTCATTTATTTCTCTCTACTATCCTTGACATGCATGGCAGCTGTGGATGTTCAGCTTCTCTGAACACAAGCTACTAATGTGAGTAAAAAAAAATGGAAGCAGCAATCATTTCTTTATGCATCCTACTTCTACACTATCACTTGTTGCTAGTTTATTGTTAAAGGAATTTTCCAAATAGTACTTTCCCTAAGTTTGCATTGCCTTCACTTGTTTTTATATATCCTTGCAATTTTCTGATTAATTCCCCTTTCCTAAGATAATTACATTATTATGGAAAAAGTATATTTACTAATTGTGTCGAGAATGATACCTGAAACAGACTGCTTTTCCAAAAGGATCTGAACTTGGGTGCCTAAAATGAGATGCCAAAAATTGCTCATCATTTCTGAAAAATCGTGGATAATTATTATAACTAGGTAATTATTCATTTGTTTGGACCAAAACCCCACTTTCCCAAATGTAAAGCATAAACAGTTTTATAACAATATAATGGAAATGCCACACTTAGCCAGTTACTCAGAAATCTCCTACTCAGGAATTCCAGACTTTAATATGGTACTGAGGTGCCAAGAAAAGATTCATGACTGGGGACTACTACTTACTCTGTAGCCTCTCATCTTCAACTGACATCGTAAATCATTGCATTGTCAGAAGGCTGCAGTGAAGAGTGGCATTATTTACCGAGCTACTGTAAAACACCACCTGGTATTTTGCATAAACTATATGGTAAATCATGATAACACTATAGTGTTATTTTACAATAACACTGTAAATAACCAGTGTCACCACCATAAATCAGTATCAGTCATATTGGCCACAGTATCTTTGAGATTAAAAAAAGTCTCCTTTTTTAACTAAAAATGTTCTTGATATTCAGGCTTATTCAGTATGTGAATCTAGCTGTTCACTGAGCTCTGAATAACTACTTAAAGAAGGGCAATTTAAATACTTGACAATGCTTGAGTTATAGTCAAGGTGCACTATTTCTCTTTATTTTGAAACTAATGTTGCAGGGGCATCTTCCCACACTGCTGTTTCATTATCATTGAAGTATGCTTCTACACTGAAGTGGAAGGCCAGCAGTATACTGGGTTTGATCATAACAGCAACTTTTCTATTTCTCACTCACCACAGTTTACCCTTTGAGCTGCTAAAAGAACTATAGCAGGCAAAAGAAGAGACAGGAGATAAGTGGATATTTCTTAATAGCCTTCTTCTCTCCTGCACACTGCATCATTAACATCTACTAGAACATTACTAATTTTATACAATAATTCTGTATGTCTGTCCAGATGGCTAGACTAGACTACTGGAAAAGTCATTAGATAAGGTAGACTAAATTTAACAACTTCTTCATGTTTAATATTTTCCTGTGTTTATCAAATCTGATACATAAAACAGCTACCTATTTTGGAGGCAGAAGATTTTTTTTTAGTGTTTAGGACCATTTTTCACAATATTATATAAGTTTTTATGTGATTTTCAGGGAACAGTTAAAAGGGTTATTAGAGTAATACCACTTATTTTCCCAGGTATTCCAAATATTGTATCTTAAAAGCTGTAAAATGTGACAAAAATATCCAATAAAAATTCAGGACAACCCTAAACTTAGTATACCAACTCTTATTCTGCATATTGCACCATTATGTGTTTTGTTGATGGTTAACTTTGGCTTTACCACACACCCTGCCATCAAATAAAAAATAGAGTGCTTTCAAGCAATTACTTCCTGTTTTCAATTTGCACATAAATAAATTGTTTTTCTTTTACAATACTTGAAGATCTATGCATACTTTTACTGAGTGACTAGATTTTTTTTTCTTTTTTGTAGATTTTGTAAAGCCCTGCTAGAAGACACTTAATGTTGTCATCAATATTGGCTCTGCTGTCAGGAATAATAACACCAGGAGAAAGATCTGGCACTCTGACTGACTCCGAAAGCTTTGATAGTGTGGTGGTGGTGGTTTAGTTGGGTAAGAAAAATGTTGTACTATAGGCAAAAACCCAAACCAAAATAATGGAAAAAATCCCAGTGAATTATGCTTCTTTGCCAATTTCAACAAGTTGTACAACTAATCCTAAATATTAAACAAGATTCACTTTAATCTAATCTTCAGTATTGTTTCTATTAACTAAACTATAGAATCTCTGTCATAGAATCATAAAAGATGTTATCCGTTTCCCCACAACTCCTGTATTCTGTTATATTAAGTTATGGAACCTGGTTCATTTTAACACGTGGATTAGCTAGGAATTAAACAACAAAAAAGGAATCCATACATGTTAATGGCTTCTGAAAATGTGTATGTTATCAATATATAATTTTTAAAAAGCAGCATAAAAGAAAAACTAAAATTGATACTAGTAGACATCAACACATGGTCTTATATAAGCTGCCTTCATTCATCCCTCATGCTGCCTCTCCCTCCTATTTTTCTTCAAATTTACTGTCAAGTTTTATGGATATTTGCTCAACAGGGCAGAAATCATAATATCTTACTATATTTTTATCACATAAAATATTTACCTTTCCTTCAAAATTGGGGTGCATGTTTTAAGTGCTATTTAGGAGTGTGAAGCAGGCTGCGTGTGATTTGGGCCACAAGCATGGTGATTCTGAGCACTTTGAAGTTGGCACCCCATGTCATGGGGGCTAAACAGCTTAAGGCAGCTACCCATGCAAAGACTTTACTCTTGACCTTTCAAGTGTGATGTTTATAGGAGGAAATAGTCTAATGTGACTCCTTGGTAATTTGGGGCACGCCCATAGAGAAGGATATAGTTGCCTACTCTGATATTCAGTATGCTCTTGTCTTGACGATTGTCCATATGGGAAACTGATGATACTGATTTATTGATGCTCCTCACTGACCTTGTGCCTTTCAAAACCCTCCCCCCAATCCATGTACCAATTGCCTGGAATGAAGCACAGATGCTAGGATCAGTACTATTTATTATTGTTGGGGGCTTATCAGTTTGCATTACACTGAGTGGGACAATACATCTGGTTAATTGATATTAATTGACAATAAATCAGGTTAATCCTCAAGGTCACCTTGATTGCTAAGAGAGGCAGCATATTCATGTGAATCCACCTCGTGCAAACCCACACCCAAATACACACCCTGAAAGACACTGGGGGTATCTACACGAGATGATTACTGAGGAGTTGCCTAATTAGCTCCATAATAAAGCATCGCCATCTACATGTGCCAGCATTTAGGCTGTAGATTAGCCATGAGTAAACTAATAAACTGCACTGTAGGTTAGTACTGCTTGCTACAAGTACTATCCTACACAAAGTTATTTACTCTGCCACAATGCATGTGTAGACAGTGACTGGGACTGGCTGGGGCATAAGGGTGTTGGGCAGCCCCTTTGCAGCACATTAAGCTGGGGCAGAGCAGCTCTATGCTGTCAGGCTGACCCCCTGATCCCTTTGGCAGCCAGGGCTGTGCTGCCTAGATCAACATGCTGCAGTACAGGAACATGTGTGAACACTGCCTGGGAGCAAAAACTGGTGGAAGTTGTGCCAGAGTTTATTCAGACACATTAATTGCACATGTAGATACAAGATTTTTTTCTGAACCCCACAGCTGGGGTGTTACAACAGTCACAACTCCGGCTTTCTCTGGTATATCTCTAGCTGCCGTTTGGCAAAGCAACTATTTATGAGCACTTTTGGAGGTATGGCAAAGCAGAAAATGGGAATTCTTCCTAGCAACTGCTTCTCACTTCCTCCCTCCCTTCCTCTCCTCCCAGAGAACTGAAAAGGGCTCATCCCTCTAGGTCTGGGTGCTTGGGACAGGAGACTTACCATAGGTCACTCAGTGTATCCCTTGTCTTTGTATGTGGGAGGCCTGGCTGTGGAGCCTGGGATACTGTATCCAGGGTGCTTGGCCAGAGATGTGTGTGTAGATGGCACTGGTGAAATGTGGACCCTCATTATGGGGGGGTTAGAATAGACAGTTTAGTAACTGCTTGCACCTATGTGGCACTTGAATAAGCCATCCAGATCCAGAAACACACTGCAATAGTCCAAAAATGATGTCTCCAGGTGGGTACCTGCTGTCTCAGGGGGGTCACCTGCACTGCTATGGACTGAGACAATCACAGCACCAGGATGGGGACTTTATGCCCAAGACCAAAGACCACTTGGGATCCAGCTACAACACCCTGAGTGGTGTCAGCACCTCCTCCCATGCGGAAACGGCTGCCCTCCTGAGCAGGAGTGGTGGTCAAGCTCCCATCCACCTGCCCCAGAAAGGAGAGCCCTAATCCAGGGTATCCTTCATGGGGAAACATGCCATTGAGGGGGGCCCTGGATGGTAGCTGTGGGGGAATGCTTCACATTATTCACTGATAGGGAGATGCTGTGGGGCAGGATAGACTTGGAGCAGGAGATATGGCATGTGGGAGCCCCTAACCTGCATACATCTAGTGCAGCCCACTTCAGGGAGCAGTACTGGGAGAGAGGAGGAGAAGCAGGCTGCCTGAGACCCATTGCCAGGGCCCGAATTGATTCTTCCTGCCAGGAACAACTCACTACCACCAGCTGCTGGAGGTTGCTGGTATAGGTTTAGGGCCCCAAAGAGGTGCCAGACCAGTCCTGAAAGGGTTCAGGAGTACTCAGAATGGGGGCAGGGTGGCCCACTCGGACACTTTGAGCCTGGTCCTGATTCAGGGTATAGGCAGGGTGCAGCTTCTGCGAGTATAGGCAGCCCCCTGGGCTCAGGTCCAAGTTCTGGAGCGGGCAACATTCCATAGCTTTTCTTTACTATTCACACAAAAAGTTTGGCAGTGGCAACATTTTGTTAAACTGAGGGAGAGCAGTTCCACACATGGCATCACCTCTGCTGCCCCAAGGTTTTGTGTTTTTTAAGATGAGCCCCCATGACTCCCCCACAACCTACACACCTGGTCAAAGAAGGAAATGACATTGGTCAGATGAGATCTACCCACAACAAAGCTATGTTGGACCATCTCTCAGAATGCTGCCTTTCACTAGCCTGTTGTTGATAGTTCCTTTGATTATTTTTTTCCAGGGTTTGAGGTCAAACTGATTGGCCTGTAGTTCCCTGGGTCTTCCTTCCTTCCTTTTTTTGAAAATAGGCACCATATCTGCCCTCTTCCAATCTTTAGGAACTTCTCCCAGGTGCCATGAGTTTTTAAATATCCTTGCTATTCATCGTGCTATGATGTCAGCCAACTCTTTTAGCACTCTTGGGTGCATTCCATCTGGGCCACCTGACTTGTGGATGTCCAGTCTTGCAAGCTGTTCTCTTACAAGATCTTCATCAATTATAGGCATATGATCGCCCTTACCCTGGTAGTCCTGCATCCTATTGGACAGGGTGATTCCCTTGGGTTGGTGGAAAATCAATACAAAGTAATCATTGAAACTGACTTTTTCCTGGGTGTTGGTTGTCAGCTGCCCATTTGGTTCAAAAAGAAAACATGGTTCAGCAAAAAACATGTTACCCTTGTTTTTTTTCCCCTACTTCCCACATACCTGAAGGAGGACTTTTTATTGTCCTTGATTCCTGTAGCCAGTTTGAGGTCGGTTTCAGCCTTAGTTTATCTGGTTCACTACCTACAGGTGTGGGCCAGTGCAGCATAATGCTTAGTGGTAGTGGTAGTTCCTGAAGAACAACCACTCATTATATCAAATCATGGTCTCTCAGAACCTCAACAACCAGCCTCCTAAACTTATGAAAGTCAGCTTTCCTAAAGTCGAGGATTTATGCATTGCTGATTGATTTGCCAGCTTTGTGATGAATAGAGAAAGTGTTCAACTTATGATCACTGTCACCACCAAGCTTCCCTTTGATCTCATTAGATCATCCCTTAAACTATATCATCCCCTAATTTGGGAAGAGTGTTTTTTTTTCTAAGGGATCCCTTTTACTCTCATTTGCAAGCCCTAGGAAAAGTAACTTAAGGAAATCCAGCACATCAGAGCAGACTCAATTAATTGGCAGGGAGTGGACACTGAAAGGGAGAGTGAACAGAATATGACCAGGGTTTTCCCCTTATTCCTCTCCCATTGCAGTCTCCAGCATTTAGGATCCAGAAAGTTATGATTTATATTCAGAATTTCCCATATCCCATAATTCCCATGTTCAATAGCTACTGGTGCATCTTTCTATGTTTCTTTACACTGTTGCAAATATGGTCTTAAATATTTATTGGTTTAAACATAAGTGAATATATATTTGTAACTATTTAAAGTAGAAGTGTTGTGTATTATAATAAAAAAAATCTTATTATAATTCTGCAGTGGCCTCCTAATTCTAATTTTTAACTATGAATTCAAGGAGATAATTTTTAGGGCTGAGTGAAGCTTCAGGTGCTGATTCAATTGAGAGTAGATTCAGACCAATTCAGCAGCCAAATCTTTGAATCTGAATTGAATCAGGAAACCCATTTAATCTTTCTGAATCCAATTGGAAGCCTCCAATTCAATTCAGATATTCTATGATTCAGACATAAAATTCAGTTTTGTATGATTTTTCTACATACCTCAAGGTACCAGGCAGCTCATGAACACTGAGATGTTGGGGGAAATGGAGTGTTCCATGGGAGCACGGGTAGGGGGGAGGTACCCAGTGTGCTCAGAAACTGACCTGGAAATGGACCAGAAGTACATCCAGTCCACTTCTGGGTCCACTGCCGAGCATGTGGGGGCCCCCCGACATCCTGTTGGACACTCCCTCTGCCCCACCATCTCAGCCTTCACAATCACAATCTGAGTCTAGTACCTCAGAGTATGTAGAAAAGACACATAAAGCTGTGTCTGTGGTTGAATCACTGATTCTCTGAATTAGAATGGAATCTTCAGATTCAGATTCAGCCAAATCAAAGTAATCATGGGAGACCTAAACTACCCAGACATTTGTTGGGAGACACAGACAGCGAAGTCCCACCGTTCACCTACATTCCATTCCTGCATGCAGGACCTCCACCTGACTCTAGAGGTACATGGTCCCACTAGGGGGAATGCCTTACTGGACCCGGTATTGGCAATGGGGGATGATATGGTAGGGGACCTACAGACTGGTAGTCACCTGGGGGACAGTGATCACCAAATAAAAGAATTCATCATAAGATGATGAATAGGTAAGGGAACTGGCAGGATGAAAGTGCTAGATTTTAGGAAAACTGATTGCAATGAACTCAGGTGATTAGTCAAGGACGCACTGCAGAGTAGGAGTTTTGAAGTGATGGGAGCCCAAGAAGGGTGGCTGAACCTTAAGAAAACAATCCTTCAGGCACAAAGCGAAATGATTCTGATGCAAGGTAAAAGAGGGAAAGGGGCCAGGAGGCTTCCTTGCCTGACCACAGAAATCCAGGGTAGCCTAAGGGCAAAAAGGGGAGCACATAAAAAGTGGAAACAGGGAGAGATCACCAAAGACAAATGTACCTCCTCTGCTCATGCTTGTAGGGAGGCAGTTAGATGGGCCAAAGGTACCATGGAGCTGAGGATGGCATCCCAAGTAAAGGACAACAAGAAATTGTTTTTTAGATA
>JAGPOW010001338.1:35021597-35034740 GCA_030014935.1 Caiman crocodilus | reverse complement strand
GGATGGGAAAGAATAAGAAACAGGGGACCACGTTCCTGAACCCTTTCATCCCCGGCCTGTCCGGTTGGAGGTTAAGCCTCCTCCCAATTCCTCCTCACAAATCATCTCAAGTTGCAGCAAGGGAGGTTTGAGTCGGATATTAGGAAAAATTTCTCCCTAGGAGGGCAGTAAAGCACTGGAACAGATTACCCAGAGAGGTGGTGGAATCTCCATCCTTGGAAGCTTTTAAGACCTGACTAGACAAAGCCCTGGCTGGGATGATCTAGTTGGAGATGGTCCTGCTTTGAGTAGGGGATTGGATTAGATGACCTCATGAAGTCTCTCCCAACCCTAATTTTCTATGACTTTATGATTCATACTGGAGTGGGTGGGTGGGTGGGAGAGAATCACATTCACTTTAAAGTGATAGCTAAAGGAATACATGCACAAATTAACATTTTGTCTCTCCTCTGTTAGGAACTCAGTGTTGTCAAGGACTAACTATGAAAGTGTTGTCATTCAATGGTTGTCATTCAATGGTACTGTGGATTTTATCATGAGGGAGGAAAAAATTGACAAACAAATGCCTTAAAAATACACAAATTAATTTGTTTTCTTAAAAGTCTTTTCACTGGACAAGGTTGTGTATTTCAAAGCACATGATGTGTAGTCAGTGTGTTTTGTTTTGTAAATGTAACAGGCTGCACACTGCTATGGGAAGAGACAGCACCCATCAGTAATCACACCAGAGCACCCTTCTCTTCCAGCTCCCCAGTTCAGGTCCATCCTCTTACCTACCACACTTCTATATTCAGGTTATATATCATTTAGGAACCTACCTTTAGAGATGCAGACTTCCTCCTTTGGTACTTTGCTTTACCATACTCATCATCAGGTTGCCATTCTGCCTAATTCTCATCCTCTAGCCTGAGTAGAGTTTGGGCCTACTGTTGTTTAAGTCTCCCTGGCACTGTCTCTCACTTTTCTGGACTCCTTGGCCCTTCCACATTTTCACTCTTATCCCTAGGCTTTAATTTTTCAGATTACCAGGTCCCAAACCCTAGCAAGGATTTGCTTGGGCTTTAGGCCCTCGTAATGTTGAGTGCTTCTTAAGCACACTACCTAAGGAGTCTCCTCCTCTCCTTTAAGCTACCCTGAACCTTGCAGTTGTTCCTCTTATTCCAGTGATCCTGCTCAGGCCTTAGTCTCAGTCCCTTCACTGTCTGTACCCTCACACCTTGCGCAGCTCAAAGCAAAGAAGGCTCCTCAAGGTACCACTCCCATCCATTCCTATAGCCATAGCCAATCCTCCAACAAACACAAAACATCAGAAATAAATATAACTTATTCCTTTTGAATAAATCTTCCTGCAGAATCCCAGCAGTCATGAAGATCAAGCAGAGACATATCTCTGTTATCCCCATGCCTCAATTTATGGTCCTGACTCCTCCCCCTCCAGTCACTTGATCAGGCTCTCTGAAAATAAACTATCCATTATCTCAAATCAGCAACAATGGCTCTCAGTTCTCTCAGCAGCTGTTGAAAGCCCTGCAGCTGCACTATCTGCAAGCTCACTTCCCCCAGCCTCTCTTCTGCAACACTGTTCTTTTTTCTCCAACAGCTGGAGCAGGGGTCCTTTCCTACAGCATGTAGTTCATATTAGTATCTGTCTTACCAAGAGATTTTTAAAATGTATGTATGTGTGAACTAGAATTTAAAAAGCACGCCAAAGGTCTTTGTACAGCAAGTTACACATACATAAATAGATGTTTTATTTCACCTGTATTATGATTCATTAAATAATCAGTCCTCTATTTTACTTAACTAGTACATGGCCAAGAATATAATGATTATTGTTTCAGACATAATGTGCTTTTCTAAAGAAACATAATTAGCTACTTCAAACTATATGATTGGCTACAAGTTTTAATGGCCCCATGTTTTCATATTCTTCATTAAACTTCATGTATACTCAGTAACAATACAGTGATGATCCTTTTTAAAGAACTATATTAATATTTATGTACTTTCATTATTGCCAGAAAGCACACATCTTCTTAGTGGTCAGATGAAGTTGTCTGCAAATTGGAACTACAACACTAGTTCATTTATTATTAATACAGCTCATAAATACCTACACCATCCAAAATAGCCTTAAACAATTTAACTTGAATATGCTCTGAATTCTCTTCTTCCCTAGGGAGTTCTGTTTTTCTAGAGTATAATTAGGTGTCATCAGTTATGATAGGGAAGAATCTACCCCACCCTTTTTCTCTCAGTAAATGACAGATTTTGTAGCCTACAGCTACCTGAACATTTGACTAAGACCCAATAGAAAACAAAACAAAACAAAAACAAGCAACATAGAAAGATTATTATTTGGGGCAAAATATAATTAGGCCCCAGGTTTTAAATATACTTTTTCACAGTTTTTAAATATGCTTTTAGTTATACTTCTTTCACTAATCTGTATTTAAAATAGAGTGCAGCTTAATTCTACTTGAAATTTAAGAAAATAGGTCTTAATTTTTTTTGGACATGACCTTGAGCATTTTTTTTACCTGTGGATTTTATTAACCTTTATACCATATAAATTGTTTGTCTTCCATTGTAAAGGCCTTAGCTTCCGTTCAGAATTGTGTTGCTTCTTCCCTGCAAGAAAATTGCTGTAAGGACAGTTATTTTGCTCTTTGAAGCTCAGTATTTAAAGTTCAATAGCACATAGGATCTATGACATACAATATTGTATAAATTATTAATATTTTATAATTGACACTTAAGAACACGCATAGTTTGCCCACAGTTGAGTCAGGAAAAAATAATTATTCACATGCAGGTATATCTAGGGCAGATTAGAGTGATGGGAATAAAAAGCAAAAGGAACAATTTGGACTTGAGGGGTAAAATCTATCTCAGCAAGGTGCTGAGGTGAGTAGGCCAGACAGTTTAGTCAATTCAAAGCAACATTGAAAAGCCAACAAGCTGTCTGGAAGGAAAACAGGTAGCAAGCTAAGTACAGGAATGATGTGACCTCTGACCCTGAACTTGTGATAATAATATGAGCAGCTTCCTTCAGAAATCAATAGGAAACAATTTATTGAGCGTTTGAAAAAAATAAAGAACAAAGCAATTAAATAGTGCATTCAACTAGTAATTAAAGGGTTGCATGGGGAAATAAATATCCTTAATTTGAACCCGTCAATGCCAACAGCAATGAAAGGATAAATACAGGAATCAGAAAGAGTACTGTGGAAGACTAACACTGAGCAGAGTGCAGACTGCATTTAACAGTGAACACAGCCTTAATCCTGCAAGCACTCAGGTTGTGTAAAAATTAAGTAACTGCCTGACAATTTGCAACGTTGTCACCTATAAAATTGTGGGTGTCAGGGTGGAAAAGTATTGCTTGGTTTTGGAAGGAGTTTAATCACAGAAATAAACTAGACCATTATTCTTAATTGAATATGTAAATATTTTATCTTTTATAAACTTCATTAGAAGTGAAGAGAGACAGACAGGCAATGGATATACTTCTACATGGAGATGGAATGCATTGTGCCTTAGGTTCAATATTAGGTAGCCATGCTGACCCAAAGGGAACTGTACTAGTTAGGACCAGTTTACTTGAGACATATTTCCAGAGGAGTAAGTAACTCTGCAAGTAGAAAAAGAAAGAAAAATCAGGAAGCCAGGTGTAAGCAAAAGATGCTCACTATAAAGATCAAATCAAACAGAATCAAGACCCTAGTTTTTCAAGATTAGGGAATAAAGTTTTAGTGAAGAGATAAGGAAGACTATTTTAACAAAAGATGTATCACCAAATGATTGGTAAAGTTGGATCTTCATTGAAACAAAATAAATGTATAGTTTCTCTCAGGGATTAAAAAGGAGACATTTCAGACAGTGCCTTTACATATGTGAAATCCTTTGTGAGCAGCTATAATTGTTATTGTACTTTTCTTGTTAAAGGGTATTCAGTAGTAGAAACTTTAATTAAGGCAATCAATGGCGTTGTTATCTATTTTTGCATTGGAAGGATAAAATCTTAAAATTAAATCCTAAAATCTCAGAGGAGCTGAAACAAACAACTCTTTCTATCTAATTTTTCCAAATGAAATTTTGCTTTGTATCTAACACAGCGAGCGCATCTACACATGTACTGTTACTATGCAGTAATTTAGGGAACTGCTAAATAAATGAAAATTACTGCTCAGTATGGGCACACGTCTATATGGACACAACTATACTGCACAGTAACTATGAAGATTTAACCCAACTTGGATTCAAAGGGTGATGCAAGTAACAAATTTACACCTAATTAGTTACTGTGTAGTAAGGCATGCAGTAACACTGTGTATATAGACTGATTAGGGACCAACTTTAGTCCCAAGTCAGTCCACACACAGCATTATTGAGCTGTAACACCTGCATGTGTAGATGCTGGCCTAAAAATTGCTTATTGCATAGTAAGTTACTGCACAGTAAATGCACATGTAAATGTGCCCAGTGGTTCTTAAACCTTCTGGACTTATGGCACCCCTCACAGAGATTAAAGCAACCTTAACTTTTGTGAATTGAGTTGCACCCAATTTCAAAGGCTAATTATTACAGCACTTACCTACTTGAAGAGGTCAGTAGGGGTGGGTGATCAACCAGACAGGGACAGATCTGAGCCTATGGTTATCTTCCTAGTTTATCTGCTTACCTCCTCATACTTCACTTATGTCTTTGCACCTTGGGGCACCATCAAGGCATCTGGTGGCACCACTGGTTAAGAATCTGTGCTCTAACATAATGTGTTAGATGTAGCAAACTGCAGTATGACCATTAAAATATTAAAGGGAATAATCTTTTGAAATTAGGTAGACTCAGCCATTATTTGGACCAAACATGTAAGAAAACATTTATTACAAAAGATGAAAGAACTGAAGTTTCCAGTGAATGTCCCCTTATATAAGGTGTCATGTACCACAAATAACAAGTTACTTGTGCAATGAAAATATACCCTAGTAAACTTATCTTTACTAAAACATGGCATAAGTTATGTTATAATAAGACATGGATGGAAAGGGTTAAAATTATGGAAATCAATAATGAATCTATAGAGAAAAGTGAGTAAAGGTAAAAGGCACTGTTAACGTGACACAACAGCAGAATAAAATCTGGTCTTTCAGGAAATGGAGGACAAATAGCGGTGAGTAAATACTGAACTTTTCTTTTCATGGTTGTTTTCTGTGTTAGTTGCAAAATTCGTCATCTGCAGGAAATTAAACAGAACTAACAGAATGATTCCTAAAAGAATCCTGGAACAGAAACAGAGTAATTCAAAAGAGAAAGGAAGGCAGCTCCCCCTTCCCCTTCTCAGGGGCTGGAGGGTACAGTCATATATATATGCATATGTATGTGTGTATACAATGAATGTGGTGTGTATCTATATTTTATATGATGCACATTTGAAAAAGATCAACAATGAAAGCAGTACAGAAAAAGCTGGACAAGGGGAAGGCTGAAACAGTAGAATAAAAAACATGATTGCTAGTAGTGGGAAATATAGGAAAAATAAAAGAATTTGGAAGAGAAGATTAAAATGAGGGATTACAAGAAAAATATAAATTTAAGGTAATTGTTATATATTTTGATATTTTTAACCCACACTGCAAAGCATTTTAGCATCTTGAGCATTGTAGAAATATATCCCAAAGCAAGCTTAAACAGCCTGTATACTAGGCTGGGGATAGATTAGAAACCATGAAATATTGGAGCTACTCTGGTGATAAGATATATAGAAAAACCTTACTAAGGCACAGAAAGTGCAGTGAAAGCTATTGTTTTAGAATACTGCTCTACCTCTGAACAGATGCTGAAGTGTTATCTTAAACGCACTGGAATTTTCAGCAACACAGCCCCTTTTTCTCCAAAAGAGTAATTAGAACTCATACAGCATGATAGCAAAGCTGCACAACTCCCTGAAGCAAAAACCCTCCTTCAGCTTCTTTTGCCATTAAACTTATTCAGGGCTCCATTGATTTGACACAACTGAACCCTTAGAAAATCAGAGCAGTCTGTAACCTACTTTAATTTTTCAGCATAATAGTGTTACTTAAAAAAATACAAAGCAATTTTGCAGGGAACTCTGTTTGCTGTTTATTTTGTGGATATTCCTTTCAGAGTTGCTATTCAGTTATAATAGTAATAGTCAGGAGAGTTACAAGACATCCTTGTTCAGATAAATAATAATTGGTAAACATGATCAATCCTGATGGAAAGGAAAGGAGAAAAAATCAGTCTGTCCTCCTTTCTGATTGAATTCCAACACAATCAAATAACACATACTGGACCAAACCTTTTTTTTTTCTTTCTTTTTTATTTATTTATTTTTAAGTCTTAGTCCTCTAGACATCTATGTGGCACTCACGCTTCAGCCACATTTCTCTCTTTCTGTGATCACAATTTGCACTATTAAGATTCCAGACTTTATGAATTATGTGCCTTTATGACCATAAACAGACATTTGACCTACAACTGACCCAGGGTTTGATTCCTCAAAACATAAGAGGCTTTAAAGTGAAGTTATACATACATTTAGACAATACTAAAGGCAGTTAAATGTGAGTGTCTGCATGTCAAAGCTCATTAACTCATGCTGAGTGCCATCTGAGTGTCTCAGTTATGGCACTTGAGGCATGGGTTAACTCTAGGATATGCTACCTTGTGTTAGGGTAAATTCAGTCTTCTCTAGGAAATAAAAATGAGCATTTTGTAATCCTTCAGCATCCTAGGTTTCATGACTTCTAGCCAGAGCAGAGATCAAGCCAAGGTGTCCTGGCTCCTTTCCAGGCCCCTATTCGCCAGTCCTTTAACAGCAAGTCAGATCTGTGCAGGTAAGGAATGGTATTAACCCTTAACATACAAATGCTCACAGTACAATCTAATTTCAACACTGCTTAATATTCCACAGATTTAGTATGGACTAAATGTACTTTGTAACTTCCCCCATATAGTCATATAAACATATTGTCCTTCTAAGATGCATTGCTGTACCTTTGCCAATGGTTCTCCAGGAAGAGCATACTGCCTGGCAGGCTTGTCCCTGGAATAGATTGAAATAACCGTAGAGATGTACAGTAATATGTCCCAGGAAAAAATATTAGTGCAATTTATCCAGAATACTTCAGAGGAACTTGAAGTAGGAGAGTGGGTGTGTATATCTGTACAGACCTGGGACAAAAGGTTTCCTCTTGGAACAAATGCAACATCTGTTCATAGTCTATGTGTTCCAAGCTTGTAAATTAGTCTGCAAAGAGCTTTATCTGCAGTACCCATGGCCTCTACACATATTCAGTCCCAAAACATCACTAATGTGTGCAGAGGCCATTTATACCTCATTTTGATTCAGTTTAATGCCTACAGGTGCATAAGTTCAGTACATGCCCCAGACAGACAGAAATTGACAGGCAAGTCTCAGCTTTGCTGCTTGCTTTGAGTACTATTGCAATGCTGCTCGCCTTATATTGAAACCTATGTGGAAGCTAAAGATAGAAAAAATGAGCAACTTTGAGACCGGAATAAACAATCAATTGTGGGGGTGGAGGGAATCCCAGAGAAATTGGTAAACTAGGACTAGGGCAAGTAGAACAGCTCTAGGACCCAGGAGTGGGTTAGCAGAATAGACATTTGGAAAGATTAGAGAGAGACACAAGGGTTGGAAGAGGCTACAAACAGCTAGGGTAGGGAAATAGGTAGGATTGGGAAATAGGATGTGCCCAGCTAGATAGGGCTAAGATTAGGAAGAAATCTTACTGCAGTAGCATGTAACCAAGCACTGGACTAGAGAGCTGTTAGAGTCGCTAGGGAGTAGCCAAAGAGGAGTTATAACTATGCTTCCAAGTGATCTGCCACTCATAGAAGTTGCAAATCCAGCAACAATACCAGGAACAGCATTAGCAGCATACCTAAGATGCTACAAAACCTAAATGGGACTGAGTGATTGAGCCTGCACCCAGCAGTTCTGAGATCATGTATCAACTCTGTGAAATGTTTAGACTGTCCAGGAGTCCACAGTATACATAAGTGTTACTGACCCAAATAAGGTCAGTACTGTGCTTGCCATTCTGATGTCAGGGTCTTTCTAGCAAGTCGATCTGCCTCCCTACCAGAATATGGGCATTATTCAATCCACAGTCTTCAGGGTTTGGAGTCAATTCCTAAAGGCCATAATCTAACACAACACCACATATGTTGTCTTTCCAATTGAGCCATTTGATCAGAGGTAAACCACTTTGGAGTATCACCAGGGCACATATTCCCCTCAAGTTACAATGTCATGGATGGCATCTATCTGAATATACAGAACCCAAGGAGGTTGTCTGAACATATGCCTTGAACATGACAGTGGCCAAAAATACACACCTGGAGTCCATTCATCAGCATCATAGTCAAGCCACAGGGTCCTGCCACAACTCTTCAGTCTCATCCTACTCAGACTTTTTGAGACAGAGTTCCCTTAAGAATAGCTGCCAGGTGAACAACTTACTTGGTAGAGAGAGAAAAGTGTCTGAGGTATCAGACTTCACAGCAGAGGAGGATTAGAAAGAAAATGATGAAGCTTAGGGAAAGCCCCGTGCACCACCCAGATATTTCTGTGGATGAGTCTCACAGGTAGCATGTGAATTAAGTATAGAGAAGAGTAGTCTGAATCAGAATGCTTGTAGGCTTCTTGCAGAAAGTAGAGTAGATTTGCACCTGGTAGACTAAATCAGACATGCACAAGCATTTATAATCAGAAGCCTACTTTATCAGATGATTTAGCACATCTGGCTGCTAAGTTTCACGCATCCACTGTTACTTACCAGGTATGAAGAGAAGGAAAAGTATTAGTAATTCTGCCAGGACAAGCAAAAGTTACACCTGAAGTCACCCATTAGAAGAGGCTTTTCTTCTGCTTATCCATGGAAAGAAAAACCGTACCCTCCAAATCCTCTCCACATATACTGGAGGATCCTTTCAGCCAGGTTTCTTTAGACCTCTGAATAGAAAAATTCTAGCCACACTCTACCATGGACTGTAACATGAATAGAAAACCAGCTGGAGCATTGAGCTCAATAATCAATGACTCAATGTTTAGTTGGCAGCCAGGATCAAGTGTAGTGCCCCAGGGGTAAGTCCTGAGGCCAGTTTTGTTCAATGTCTTCATCAACATCCCAGAAGATGGCTTAAAGTGCATCCTCAACAAGTTTACAGATGACACTAAGTTGAGGGGGAGTAGTAGATATGCTAGAGGGTAGGGCTAGGATTCAGAGACAAGGACGAGTGCAAAGTCCTGCACTTAGGACAGAACAGTCCCATGCATCAGTACAGCCTATGGGGTGGCTGGCTGGCTGGCTGGCTGGGTAGCAGCTCCACAGAAAAGGACCAGGGGTTACAGTAGACAATAAGGTGAATATGAGCCAGCAGGGTGCCCTTGTTTCCAAGAAGGTTAACAGCATACTGAGCTGCATTGATAGCACTGTTGCCAGTAGATCAAGGGAAGCGATTATTCCCCTCTATTCTGGAGTAGTATGTTCAGTTTTGTGCC
Source organism: Caiman crocodilus (assembly GCA_030014935.1). Classification (NCBI taxonomy): domain Eukaryota; kingdom Metazoa; phylum Chordata; order Crocodylia; family Alligatoridae; genus Caiman; species Caiman crocodilus. The sequence continues at coordinate 35,025,187 of JAGPOW010001338.1, read as the reverse complement.
CCTCTGCCCCTTCCCTACAGATAGCATGTAGACAAATTGGAGAGAGTACACTTGAGGGCAACAAAAATGGTGAGGGGGCTGGAGAACATGGCTTATGAAGAGAGGCTGAGGGAAGTGGGTTTATTTAGTTCAGAGAAGAGAAGACTGAGGAGAAAATAATAGCAGCCTTCAAGTACCTGAAGAGGGGTTCAAAAGAGGATGGAGCTAAATTGTCCTCTGTGGTGGCAAAAGACAGAAGAAGGAGTAACAGTCTCAAGTTGCAGTAAGGGAAGTTTAGGTTAGATATTAGGAAGAACTTTCTCACTTAGAGGGTAGTAAAACACTGGAACAAGTTACCCAGAGAGGTGGTGGAATCTCCATCCTTGGAGGTTTTCAAAACTTGGCTAAACAAAACTTTGGCAAGGATGATCTAGTTGGGGATGGTTCTGCTTTGAGCTGGGGGTTAGACTAGATAACCTCCTGAGTTCCCTTCCAACCCTACATTTCTATGATTTCTATGACATGGATATTAGGTGGAGAAGCTCTCGTAGGGTCACCTCTCTAAACATCTCTTTTGGCAAAGGTACATGTTCCCTTCCATGCAGGCCATTGGATAGTATCTTTGCCCCAAGCCCTGTAAGCTAGCATTAACCTACAGGCAAACTCCAAGCTTGAATGCCTAGACAGAGGCTGTAATAACCAGTTCTGAAGGGTTTGGGTAGGTGTGGAGTGTACAAAGAATGGAGAAGTCTTATAGGCTGAATGAGCAGCTGCACCCAGGAAGTTTGTAGGAGTCGTCTGTACTGCAAGAGTCTGAAGGACTCACAGTCACTATGGAGCCCTCATGGGTGTTGTTTATGGAGCTAGCAAGGGCTTGTGCCTACTTCCTGACTTCAGACTAACACAGCTAACTACCTCTCTCAAATTTATTTATAATTTATTTTCTGAATTTTTCACAAAGGTTTATCTCAATATTTGCTTGTAGTAAAAAACAAATTCCCTGAAACTACCTACAGTTGACTTTTGTGTTTGATCTCAATTAATATTAGATTTTATTCATATGAAGGATGGTTTACATCAGAAATGCTGTCTTTTATATAAGATAAAATGCTGATTTAACACAATAGAGTAACAGCAATTCTAAAGTCTACTGTTACGTTCCTGTTCCATTTCTGAAATACATTTGCTGTTGTACTGAATGAACCAAACAAGCATTGGACAACAGAGTTCAAAATAGAACAATACTTAAAAATAAATGTAATTACTTTGTGTTAACATGGCAGAGAAATTAAATGTAAATCCTGATCCTACTCAATGACTCTTATGGCAACCTATTTAAAATCTTTAAAAATAAAAACAGAATAAGTTTATAAAGTCTGATAAAATTATTCAATCCTGCTTATCTGTGACTTTTCCAATAACAGGTACCTCTTCCTAATTGGTTATTCGTAGATCTAAGATAAGCCTATCTGAGGAAGAGAAATGTCATATAGTTTATGAACCAATTGTAACTAATTAACATAACTTTAATAGTGACAATTAATGAAATACTTGTATAGAATTGTGCTTGGTGCACAGAAGCCATAGACTAAAAATAAACTTGAAAAATGACATTGTATGTGCCTATGTGTGCACACACGTGTGTATAGAATGAATTCATTTTATGAAATCTACTTGCAGACATTCCATGAAAATATAAAGAAACTAAATTCATTGATTATTTTTCAGCTCTATTTAAAAGTTATTATTAAATACTGAGCTGGCAATTTATAGTAAGCAGCTAGCACATTGGTGCTAAAGATAATAATAGATAATAACAGCATCAAGCTAGTGGGAGGAACACATGGGACCTTAGCTTGCCAATTCTTTATTGGTATTGTTCAGCTAATTTCAGTGGTTCAGACACAGAAGAGTCACAGTGTTCAGAAGTACTTGCAATTTATTCTTGAAGCACAACAGAGGTGAAACTGTAGGAACGATCATGTTTCCTTTGAAAACATGCTAACGATACAACAAACCTTCTAATGTGGACCATCAATTTTCATTTTAACTTACACTTCCAAAACAATGTTCAGTGTTACATTGTCAGTCAAAAATGTAGTATAAAGAATCAAAATCCAAACATTGATATATTTCTAAAAGTTACATTTTAAGGTGTAATTCTTTGACTCAGATCCCCTTTCACTGCCAAGATGTCCCTGATTTAACTGCCATTTTTTCCCCAAGTAACCAGGTTCAGGGAAGTGATACTCTTTCACCTATGAAGGTATATAACTCTCCTATTTTTTCAAGAGGAAGCCTTAAGAGTATCCAGAAACGTATCCTATCTCTTCCAGGAAGAACATAGCTCTCTATTTTCTCAGTGGAAAGCCTTAGCAAGGGTTAAGATGCTTCTACCCAGTTTCAGTCCAGCCTTATGCCAATGCCTAAGAGGAAGATCTCATACTGGGATTCAGAACCTTCAATAGAAGATGTAATCAATTCTTATTATTGCTATTGTGTGGGTAATGTGTATCAGGAAGTGAAAGGTGTTCTGAGAATCATAGCTTTACAAAGCAATAGTAGAAGTGATAATTCCCAGAACACCCTGGACTCCATAGTACACATAGTCTGTGCCACTGTTTGGTGTACTACCCTGTGGGGGAACAGTGGGTACATCTACATGAGATGCCTTACTGCCCATGAGATTAATCTACCACCTGGACAAGGGAGAAGAGGTTGATATCATATATCTGGATTTTAAAAAATCCTTTGATCTGGTGTCCCATGATCTCCTCATGGAAAAAATTGGCCAACTGTGGCCTTGCCTACACCACAGTTTGATGGCTGGGAAACTGGCTCTGAGGTTGGACCCAGAGAGTAGTGGTTGATGGTAGTGAATCATTACGGCACTCCATGACTAGTGATCACTCCAAGGCTCTGCCCTTGGATTGATTCTCTTCAAAATCTTTATCAACGATGTGGACATTGGTGTCACAAGCACATTGGCCAAGTTTGCCAATGTCACTAAACTTTGGGGCATAGCATCCACACCTGAGGACAGGCTAGTAATCCAGGCCAATTTGCATAAGCTTAGTAAGTGGGAAGATACAAACCTGATGATGTTCAATACCAATAAATGCAAAATATTCCACCTTGGAGGGGACCCACAGCATGCTTACAGGCTCATCAGTACTACACTTGCTAGCACCAAGGCTGAAAGAGATTTGGGGGGTATGATTGACCACAAGATGGACATGAGCCACCAATGTGATGTCACAGCTGGTAAAGCGAACAAAACTCTGGCTTGCATCTATAGATGCTTCTGAAGTAAATGTCAGGATGTCATCCTCCTGATGTACTCAGCCTTGGTGAGGCCACAGCTGGAGTACTGCATCCAGTTCTGGACTCCACAACTTAAGAAGGATGTCGAGAAGCTTGAGAGAGTCCAGAGGAGAGCCACACACATGATCAAAGGTCAAGAGAATAGACCTTCTGAAGAGAGGCTGAGAGCCACTGAGTCTTCATTCTATCATCATAGTATCATAGTATCATAGTAGCTAGAGTCGGAAGGGACCTGGGCAGATCATCTAGTCCGACCCCCTGCCCCGGCAGGAAAGAGCACCGGGGTC
>JAGPOW010001338.1:34979960-35019004 GCA_030014935.1 Caiman crocodilus | reverse complement strand
TTTTTGTATTTTAGAGAATACAGGTTATAAGTGTGTTTGGATTTTGAAAAAGCATATTTGCATTTTTAAATGTGCGAGGTCTATGGACTGAAAAACTATTTAAATGAGATAAACAAATAAGCCACATCAAACCTGAATAATTGTGGCTGAATTTGGTAGTAAAAGTTTCCATAATTTAGAGTCTGGGCAGAAAGGCAACCTATTGAACCACCATTGACACAAAATTTAGCTGCTAACTCCAACTATATGCATGACTTCACATTTTTTAACAGTACCCCATATTACATCTATGCTGCATGGCTCAGTAAGAGTGATGAGTGAATTTTATACTCAAATCAGTTTCATTTGTAGTTATATAACTACTTTGTTACTGACTTTGAGTGAAATCTATCTGCTTGTTTCCTGATAACTACTTGCTAGGCCTGTGCAAAGCAGCACATATTCGCTTTGGATTCAGATTCAGTTGATTCAAACGAACAGTGACTTGATTTGGTGAATTGAATTGCTGTCCCAATTCAGATTACGAGATTTGACACTGATTTGGAGATTCAGCCATTGACTGTAATGGGAAATTACTAAAATACCTATAGCTTTGGCAGATTCAGATTACAAGACCAGAGACGGTAGCCTTTCATGCAGGCATGAAGCTTACCAAGTTTCAAGGAGATAGGTTCAGGAGTTTCTGTGAAAGTGCCCCTCAAACCGTTGAAAGCAAAATGTGTATCACTTGTATGTTTTAAAGCAGAGCAAGATGAAAGCAGCAGGGATGGTAGCCCCTCATGTGGGCATGAAACCTGCCAGGTTTAAGGCAGAGTAGTGCAGCAATTTCTGTGAAAGTACACCTCAAGGTCCTGAGAGCAACTAAAGAAAGCAAATAGGTGCAAAGTGAGGAAGGCGGCACTCACTCTGTGTGCATGTGGAGCTTAGGGAACCCCAGCAGGGAGGTTCACTTTGAGAAGCTCCTCCAAACCAGGATCCAACGAGGTGTGGTGGGGTGTCACAACATCACCAGCAATGCTGAATATCCTCTCGCTTGGAACACTGGTAAGTGGACAGGGCAGGTGCTCCCAGGTAACCGTGGCCAGAACCTGCCACACATGTCTGTGGCTTTCCCAATAGGCCAAGGGGTTGCAAAGCAGCAGCTTCACATCCTCAGCAAGATAGGTAACAACCAAGGCTTTGGTGCTACCTGCCCACTAGTGTCTGGTGCCCCTGCATCCCAACATTGAAACCATGACCTTTGTCCACAGCAGCAGCAGCTATGGTGGAGGAGATTAGCTGGTGCTTGGAGTACTGGCATGGGAAAGTGGATCCCCCTCTTCCATGTCTGTCCTCCTGCCTCCATGACTCTGTTCACCACCACTTCCATCCTGTAATTGAGGGCTTTGCTGCTGCAGATGCTACCTTTCACCCTTGGGTCACACATGCCTGTCAATACATAGATCATACTGGACCACAACAGATCCAGCCATTTTTTTGATGCCCTCCTTTAGCTGCTTCACCCATGCCCGCATCTCTAGTGAAAGTGGCTTGCCCGATGAGAAACATCAATCCCCTGGAACTTCTCCATTTCATTCTCAAGCTAGGTTCTTCACTACGGAGATCACATGGCTAAGGAGGGAATCACCAGTACTGAGGCTCTTGGTGGGGCTTAAGGAATGGCTTGAGGACCACCATGATCTGGGAGATAGTATCCCACACTGGTTTGTTAAGGGGGCGTGATGATCCCAAGCTCCCTGACCAAAGCCATCTCATGGATGGCCTTCTGTTGCTTGACCAGCCTTTCAGCACCAGTTATATGGAGTTCCACCAAGTATCCACATCTTGCATGATTTTGTGCTGCGAGGTGCTCAGCTCTGCTTGTTTGTCCAACAGCATCTTGCCCTGCTTAATGCTACAGTGGAAGGAACACACCACCTCCCTGCATTTTGAAATCTGCTGGCTGGTAGTGACAGCACAATCATTGGGTGCCCTGTCCCCCTCATAGGCACCCCTGACTATGAGGTGGAACTTGTGCACCACACAGTGAATGCCAACAATGTTGGTATCACAAACCACCTTCACCATATTGGCCCTGTTGTCAGTGGCCTTGAACCCATGGGTGAGCTTGCCCTCCCCAACAAGCCACCCTGCACCATGCAATTCATGGCCATCATGATTTCCCTTGCTGTATGGGACCCATCCATCACCTCTGCTTGAAGGAGAGCCCACTGATGGCCTGAATGATCGCACCACTACCCTGTGAAAGAGGGGTAGGCACGATCTCCACACCAGCTGCTCCAGATGTCTGAGTTGAAGTGCAAGGCTACCTGCAGACATGCCTTGTGCAGCTCCATCTTCAAGGACTCTCTGAATGCTTCATACAGGGAGGGCACCACCATCCTGCTAAAGGTGGTGTGTGCAGGCACTTGGTATGATGGGACCATGATCTCCATGAGCCTGCTGAACCCTGGATGCTTCACAAAGGAGAAGGGCTGTCCATCCAGATCAAGCATTTCCACAATGCTCTGGGTGACCTCACTCACCTTGGGAACATGCCCCCCTTTGTGTCCATCTTTCCCCCACTGGTCCAGGGTGGCCTTCCTTTGCTTCTTGGAAGTAGGAGCTTTGGAGCGAGAGGGGGCACACTTTTTGGGGGCATGCTCCCACTGGTGCCAGGCTGAGGAGGAACAAGAGAAAGGGAATGCTGCCTCCTGAGATGCAACAGCACCACAATGGTGGTGAAGAGTTTCATTTCCTTGCCCCAGCAGATCTGCCTAAGATCATCTGCCACCTCAAAATACTCCCACACTACCCTACCAACCTGCTTCTGGGTTGAGGGTGGGGTTCCTGTATTATCCCCCTCCTCACCAGGCAGAGACACAACAACAGGAGGTGAGTCTCCTGCCCCCACAACCTCCTCCACAGTGCCTTCCAGAGAAGGAGACCTGCCTCTAGGGAAACTTGGAGGGGTGTGGAGCACAAACTCAGATTCTACTTCTTCCCCAGAATTTCCTTCACTATGGCCCTCAGCTCTGCTTCCAGATTTAGCTTCTCCTCTGGCATTGTAAGTCTCATGCTGGGAACTGAAACTGTGGTGGAGAATCTTATGCTGTTGCTGGTTAGTGGTGTTAGTGGTGGTGGTGCAGGTGCAGGCACTGCTACCACCTCCTTGTTTCCACTAGCAGCAAAAGACTCATTGCTGCCAGGAAAGAGGGTACGTCTATGTTTGGGGTGGTGGAAACCTGGCATCTGCCTTTCCAGCACACTTCATAATGTTTGGTATGCTAGAAAATGTGTGTGTGTGTGTGTGTGTTGGGGAAAGAAGAAGTTGAAAGGAATGGATAGGGATAACAATAGGGATTGTAGGCAAGGATAAGTAGTAAAGGGTCAGATACAATTTAAAAGAGAGACTAGCTAGCAAGAGAGTAAGCCTTTCAGATGCTGCTGCTCCAAGAGAGAGACAGCTCACAAAAGACACAGATCACTTCACACACACCTCTATATATTGTTTGTACGTACCTCCCCCAGGACAGTGATTGGAAGGGAACTCAGAGAAAGTTCAGAATCATTGACCAGCTGCAGATGACAGTATCAGAGCAGTCTCTCCCCTCACCCCTCCAGCCCTTTTCATATATGGAAAATCACCCCATCCCCTTCCATCTTCTCAGTTTCTGTTTGCTACAAGCCTTCCAAATGTCCAAATATCTCCAAATTGATTCACAGGCTTCTAATTCAATTCAGACCTTTTAATGGGTTTCCTGATTTATTTGGATTCAGAGATTCAGCCACCAAATTGGGCCAAACCTCCTCCAAATCAAATCATCTACTGATGCTTCACATGGTTGTACTGTTTGCTAGCTAAAGGGCCAATTCAACGATCTTCTGGCATAATAAATATTACATAGTCATACTAGTAGCTTTGTTGATTCAACACACAGGTTGAAGAATCAAGCCAAATGTTCAACTGGTGAAAGTGAATTATGAAGATTGTTGAAGATCTTAAAGCCAAATGTAGGCAACTTTGGATGGGCTGGGTGAGGCGGATGCATAATAAGCAATATAGGGCACATCAACACATTGGCTTATGTCACCGTAGTGATGTGCTACATTGCTGTATGATGCACTAAAACAATGTACCAATCACATGAGTCTACATGTGATTGGCAGCTACGTCACTGTAGTGACATGCTCCCCCAATTTAATGTTCCACGACAGCGATGTATAAGCAGAATCTAACTGTGCATTGTGTGCATAACACAGTCCAAGCACTTACTGTGCTGTGCTTTAGTACTTCCTTTAGGTGCCATAGCAACATCACTGTAGGGCCATGAGTAGATGCGCCCACAAATAAATATAATCTGTCTCAACACAATTCCCTCTTTTGGTATTCTTATTCTATTCTGCTTGTAGAATATTATATTATATTATGTCTTGCCTATGGATTTGATTTTTAAGTAATTGGACTCTTGGAAGATCTGTAGAGGAAGAGCTATAGAGGGAAACAGTAAGTCTAGATACACATGCAACATCCTATATATACATAAATTGCTTTGCAACATGTGATGTATGTAGTGAGAGAAAACACTTATTTCATCTGAGTGTTTTTTGAAGTATAAGCTCTTTAAGTCTCTTAAACAATCTTTTCCAATGTAGAATTATTTTAAAGTGCTAGATGCTAGAAAATAATATGATAGAATTATAATATGCTAGAAAAATATTGGAAGTGAAAAAAGGAAACCTGACTCGGGCTATGTCAGTCCTAATTTCTTGATCAAAATGGTGAATGTCCATATACATTTTCAGGGGAATCTTTTGGAAATTTGTTTGTGACAGCTAAGTAAGAAATAATCTGACATCTCCCCCACACAGAATTATTTTTTGTTTTATATTTAACAATAATTTTACTTAGAACAATGATGATTTCAGGTATTATTGTGGTAATAATTTATACTTCTAACATAGTCAGATGGGATTTTCAAAAGCAATCTTTGTGCACCAGAGAGAACTCTTATATAAGTGAATGGTAAAATTTTGACCAAATACCATGAACATGTATACCATTATAAAACAATTTTCATAGGGAAGACTGCAAAATTTCTTTGTAAATATATAACTGTGATTAGCAAATCCACCTGAGAGAAAGTATTTTTTGCTTTATCACTGCTCTGAAGCTTGTCATCAAAAAATACCCCTACCAAGAATACCACAATTTAACCATTTCTGTAGTTAGGGACCTCTTGCGAGAGATGATCTTGAACCATCTCAGGCTGGGTGTGTCTACATGAGACACTTTACTGTGCAGTACTGTAGTGTACTGTGCAGTAAGCACACACATCAACATATGCCCATGCCTACTACTCAGTAAAAATCACTATTCAGGAGTATATTTGCTACCTGCAAATACAGGGAGCAAATGTACTTGTGAATGGTTATGGCACAATAATACATGTGTAGATGCCAACTGGGAACAAATTTGCTCTGGTCAGCTCTGTCACTAAGATGGCACTGTCAGGCTAACCCCAATGCCCCAGGGCTAAAAGCCTCTCCTGCTTCAGGACTGGGCCAGCATGATGTCAGCCCCCAGCCCTTAAACCCCTGCAGGCACAGTGAGCCCTGGGGTACTTGCAGGTTGCCTGATGCCACACCAGGCTACTGTGTCCCCCTGTGCAGGCCAGCCATGCCAGCTTGCCTGCATCTCAGTGCTGCTGCCTTGCACTTCAATGCCACATGGCTGCCAGACACATAATGTCCAAGCCCACAAATTGTTTCTGGCCACTGGGTCCAGCTCCAGCTGCCCACAGGCAACCCCTCAGAAGCCTGCATTGAGCCTGCAGGTGCTATGGGACATACTGAGGCAATGTGGCTCTCAATCCCATGCCATGCCCCTGTGCCAAGCATTGCAGGCACCTGCCCATGACAGGCAGCACAGGGACAGCTGCATGAAGGCCTGGAAAGGCAGTGTGGGAGCCCAGATGGCCTCATCATCACCCATACCACAACCTGCCAGGGCCAAACTGGCCCTCTGCCCTCAGTCCTCACCCCCTCTCCCTGCCCAGGCCAGCCACACTCCACTGCCCCTAGGTTCACCCTGCCATAGCATAAAGGGATATGGGAGACAGTGCAAAACTTCTTTGAGCAGCATGTGTCCCCACATCTGAGTGGGCACGGGCCTCTCATATGCCAAGGAATGCATCGATGCTGGTGATAATGTCCTCCTTGGTGTTGCTCTGTGGGATCAGGCCAACACTCAGGATCTCAATATTACACTGTTAAACAGGAAGACGTAACACAATTGCAGATATACAAACACACAAATCAATTAGGTGCATACTCACACGCACACTACCAGCTCAGGCACATACACATTCAAACCACCCTAGGCACATGCATACCAATTACCAGTTCAAGCATATACACTATACACCCCCAAGATTTGACACAGATCACTAATTCATATATTATGTACACAATGCCATATACACATACACACACACACGCAACTTGGATAAATGCACATTCAAAATAACTAGTTTAGGTTCATCATACCTATCACTAGTTTAAGCCCATATGTGCTACACATACCAAATTTAGACAGAATCAGTTACCAGTTACCAACACCTGCACATTCAATACACATATGTGGATTACTAATTCATATACCACACACACACACACAAAATGATATCCATATATGTGTATGCGTGTGTGTTTGTGTGTGTGTGTATATATATATATATATACACACACTCTACACACAGTGTGTACAGTCTACACGCAGATTATATTATATTCACTAATTCACACACATACCACCCACCTACACATACACACAAGTGAGTTCCTAAGTTGTTGGATATTGTGATATGTATGTATGTATGCATGTATGTATGTGCTTGGGGTACTTGGGATACCTGGGGAAAGGTTGAGGTAAGAAAGTAGAAGTGTAGGGAGTTAAAGTTACTGGAAATAAAAGTTGCCAGGATTAGAACCAGTAGACTAGAGGGGCCTGGGCTGAAGAACTGAGGCTCATGGGTAACTTTAGGTTAATTGACCTTAATTGATTAAAAGACAATGCCCAAAGCCTGCAGAACAGGGAAGCATGCTGGCACAGAGTCTGGGGCTGGAGCCAGAGCTACAGGGGAGCTGAAAAGACAGGGAAACAGGGAAAATGGGACTAAAGGAAAGCATGGGTGTCAAAGACGGGTTCTGGGTGTGGGGAGCGAGAGGATGACTCTGGAGCAGCAAGAGAAGTTGCAGAGAGTACCAGTAGATGCTGGAAGCTGTAGAAAATTGCAGGACAGCTAATAGGAGCTGGGAAGCTGCGGGGGCGGGGGAGAGATTACAGAAGGTGTGGAGGAAGCCTGAAAACAGAGAGAGAGACAACAGAAAGTCACAGGAAAGGCAGCAGGGACAGCAGGAAAGCAAGGAAAGGCTGAGAGGTGGCAGAAAAGGGGAGATGGAATTGGGAGATCAGGAAACTAGCAGAGAGGGTGGGAACTGGAGCTGAGAGAGAGAGAGAGAGAAAGAGAATGAGTCTGGAATTTAAGATAGGGAAGGGACTGGCATTCAGTAAAACATAACCCGACTCGGGGTTGCAAATGACAGTAGTTTTATTGAACAGGAGAGATGGTGATACAATGCTAAATTGGATCTTTTGCTTGAGTGTGCATGCGCACGTACACATACACACGCACACACACACACACACACACACAATGGCAGCAGGGGTTAAAGGGGCTTGGTTCAGGGGCTGAAGTCCACTGAAGTCCAGGAGGAGAAAGACAGAGACAGAGAGAGAGAGCCCAAATTGTAGGAGGAGGTATGAAGGTAATATCTACCTATCCAGGCTGGAAGGGGTCCTTGTCCAGTAGATGTTGTTCAGAGTGGGGGGTCGCCGGCAGGACCTCTGGGTGGATAGGTGGTGTGGCATGGTGCTGATTCAGATGGAAATGGCATTCCCACTGGGTCTGTCTTCACTGCCCCTTTTTATAGGGGCAGACCTTTTTTGACCCTAGTGACAGGAGGCATGCCCAGGCAAGAGTCAGCCCCTGGCGTACTAAGCATGTGTGCTTCATGCAGGGATGTGCAGTTTCAGGTGTCTGTAATGGTGAGAGTTGCTGGTTTTGCAGGGCCTTTTGTCTTTCAAATGCTGGTATTGTCTCTGTTTCTGGGTGAGGTCTGTGGTTCCTGGGTGAATCAATGAGAGGATGGCCCAGTCACTACACGACATTTAGTAAAGGTCTGCTACCATTGTATTTCAATCATTCCCATTCACACTCATTTATCGAGGAACCAATTTACATGGGAGAGGTGCGTGACTCATACAGTTGCAACATGGGATGCCCAGGCAGAGAACCGAAGATGGAGGCTTAACATATAAAAAGGAAACTTGACATGACTTTGGTTCATTTACAAACACTGGCCTAAACCATACAATATCCATATGAAACAATAAAGTCAATATGAAAATGATAATAATAAAATATACAACAGTGAAAATCAATGCAAACCTAATAATAATGCAATATAAAACAGTGGATATCCAAAACCAAAAACTTGCTACCAAAATAAAAATGTTTAAAGCTTATCCTAAGTATGAGCTTACTTATATTTACATATAGGGAATAGAGAGGATGAGAAAAAAGTCAGAAATGGTTGAGGAAAGGGGAGGGAATGCGTTTTAAAATAAATTTAAAAAAAAAATGGGGGTATTGCTACATTGGCAGCAGGGAGTAGGGACATGTAGCATACCCGTAGGTAGCCCTCCAGGTGGCAGCAGAGGTTGCGCATGAGCCTGGGATTGACCTACACATTGTCAAAGCTCAGGGTCCTATGCCAGGTGTGCAAGTTCACCCGGGGCACTATGGCCAGCAGCAGCAGTAGGACATAGTGAGTCAGGCACTCCTCAGTCTGCACAAGTAGATCTTTTTGCAGTGACCAGGATATATCCAGCAGGGGTAGTCTTGAGGAGCAACATGAGAAGTGGGGGCTGGCCCCATGGCACCTCCCTGGAGAAACCCCATGTAGGGAGGATGGAGACATGGGTAGCTCCTCATCCCAGTCATCCAGGAGCCCTGTGCCTCCCAGGCCTAGGTGCCATGGGCTTGGCAGCATCACAGGAGAGCGACTGGCCTGCAGGAAGAGAAGTGAGTGCAGTGGGGTCTGGAGCCAGGCAACAGATGCTGCCAGGATCCTGATCTGTCCCAGCCTGCGAATGGGGTGCAGGAGACAGGCTGCTCATGGACAGCATCCAGTGGCCAAATGGCCTCAGCAGAGTGAACAGGGATGGGGAGCTTGGCTGGTAGCCTCCTGGGCCCAGGCCTGCCTTACCATAGTTCCTAGGTACTTGTGTACACCTGATGTCTGATCTGAGGCTGAACACTGAATGGGTCTCTGTTTCAAAGTATCTTATCTCAGAAATATTGCAAATTCTCATAAATAACTTCTTTCTCGTGGCTTTGCAGGCCCTGCAATGCATGTAGAGGAGAGGGTACACTTGGCAGCAAGTATGTGGGCTCAGTGTCACTGACACCCATTCCCAGGGCCCTGCAGATACACCAGCTCTGCAGGAGGAGGACCCAGGACTGCACCCTCCTCTTGGACCAGCTCATGATGTATGCAGAGGACCATATGGCTGGTGTGCAGGCATAGGTGATGGAAGGCCAGAAATAACACGCCTTAGCCCCCTGCGAACACAGGGTCTCAGGGTCACAGGGAAGCCTAGGCATGGGCTCCGGGAAGCTTCTGCAAGGAGGGAGGGGGGTACACAGATTTAGATCTATAGCTGCAGTCTACACACAGATAGGATCACTGCCCAGTGGTATGTGAAGCACTGCCCAGCATAGCAGGCAAGTCTGTAAAGGGGAAGGACATGGGGAAGGCGTAGGGCAGATAGAGGCCCTATTTCCTATGATCCTATCATCACCTTTGAAGTAATGTATATGTTACTCACTATAATTTAAACCGTCTTGCTATCCACATATTAGCAAATAAAAAATGGTTTGAAAATATCAGTATTAAGAGTGTAAACATTTGTAATTGGATTTTTAAAAGCCTTGGATAAATATTTAAGATATTATCTTGCATTGATCCTTATTTTGTCTCAGTAAATTCTGTTGGTTCCTAAGTATTTCTGATCTGAGAAGAGACCTAAACTTTTTATGGTATTTCATTTATTTTGGTGATTTTTTTTGACTTTGTATTATTATTGGTGAAAAGTCAAGGAATGAAAGTAAAGGCACTTTAAGTCCCTCAAGAATATGCTGCCCAGACTGAAACCATCTAAGCATCATGAAAAGCAAATCCAAAAATAAGTCAAAATCCTACAACTCAGCTACTCAACGTGCCTGATTAATGATTGAGCCTATTAAATTGACAGCTATTTTCAAGGGACTCCCTGAACAGTGGAGAAGTTTAATCCATTATCTTTTCATTTCAATTTAACTCTGATTCAAGTTGCTAGTACATTAAAAAGTGTATGGTGGCCTCTGTTCATTCTAAGCAGCTAGAAGTGAACTTCACAAACAGGGCAACATGCAGAGCTCATTCTGACAGAGGTGCTATGCTGCATGTCTGTTGAAGTTCCCTGAACAGTTTAATATTGAATACTTGTGACAGTTAAGACAGCTATAAGGGAATTCTAACTGCATCTAAGACACGTATGGAGCACATCTACATGAGATGTTTACTGCACAGTTGACTAACTGTGCAGCAAACATCTCAGCATCTCCAAGTGTGCCCCTATTAGGGTACACAAAACTAATAACCTCTGCATCAGGGTAGTACTTGTATTTGTAGGTACTACCCTGCAGTGGAGTTTTTTTCATGCACAGCAGCACGCATGTAGATGCTGAGTTAGCTAATAGGGGCATAAGCGTGCTTCAGTGCCAGGGCTGCCTGCTTTCTAACCCCAAGCTGAAGTGCCCTTGTGCCTCAGCCAGCCAGCATAGCGAGCCTGGTCAGAGCAGCCCCAGATTGTCAGGCTGACCCCCTAGATCCCATGCTAAGGCTCTGTGACCCAACTCAATGTACTGTGGTCCAGGCCCATGTGTAAACCATGTGCCTGGGAGCTTTCCAAGAAAAATAAACTGTGGAGCAATAAGCTCTGATTTTTACTGCTGCCCCCTAATGACATGTGTAAATGCACCTATTCAGTATTATGGGTAGAGCCAAAGCTTTTGTCTGAAAAAGGCTCCCTAACACTTGTAGCCATCATGGTACTGAATAACAAGCAAGTTTACAAAATTTAAGTATAAAGGAAGAAGCAGGTATCTAAGTACACATCCATGGTTAGGACTGAATAATATGATTTTTTTTCAATTTAATCACACTTGAGGGAGAGCCATAGGAACTGGTATTACAGTGCTGAATCAGCTGCATATATGCTGATGTCACCAACACCAAAGATTCTAACTTTCTATAATTAAATTTTATTTCAATTACTTTGTGAGAAGAATACATTTTGAAAGGGATGGATAATTCATGCAGAAATGTAGAAGGTTTTCTTGGATTTTTTTCTACTCTAATATTGGTTATTATAATCATTTACTTGGAGTGGGATTAGTGCCTGAGATTTGGTGTATAAAAGCAAACAAAAAGTTGGTTTGAATCCTAAAGACATTTAAGTATAAGATGAATGACAATAGGGAGAATTCAACAAACAGAAGGAAAAAGCAAAAGGCATGTATAAACATATTACAAATACTAGTGATTAGGTGGTATCTGACACAACTTTTTTTCCCCATCAGAAACTTCCAATTAATTGAAATCAAATGTTGTTATTGTAGAGGTCAACTTTGATTAATCTGTCTTTTAAAAAGAAGAAAAATCAATTATAAATGGAAAATAGATAGTTTCTACTATCCTTATAGTTAGGAGATTTTCTTTAAATGTTTCTTGCTGATAATTTAAGTTGACTACTTCTTGTCCTACATCTGATGGAGGACAATTGTTCACCATCTTCACTATAACAAGCTTTTAGGTCCTTGAAACTGTATCCAATTCTCTCCCTGTCTTCTCTTTTCTAGATTAAACCAATCTAATTATTTCCATAGAGTTCATAGACATTAGGGCTGGAAGGGACCTTGGAAGATCACCAAGTCCAGCCCCCCGCCCCAGGGTCAGGAAGTAAGCTGGTCATAGGATCCCAGCAAGAAAAACATTCAGGTTTCTCTTGAAAGCATTTAAAGTAGGTGCTTGAACCACCTTTGGTGGCAGGCTATTCCAGACCTTCGGGGCTTGGACAGTAAAGAAGTTCTTCTTTATGTCCAGCCTGAAATGGTCTTGTAGGAGTTCAACCTTGTCATCTCTTGGGGTGCTCTGGTAAACAAACATTCCCCCAGATACTGGTGAACACCCCTGATAAACTTATAGGTGGCCATCAGATGGCACCTGAGCCAGCGCTTTTCCAGGCTAAAGAGTCCCAAGGCTCTCAGCTTCTCATCATAAGGTCTGTTTTCCTGATCTCTGATCATGTGCGTGTTTCTCCTCTGGACTCTCTCAAGCTTCTTCACATTCTATTTGAATTGTTGAGCCCAGAACTGGATGCAGTACTCCAGCTGCAGCCTCACCAAGGCCGAGTACAACAGCAGAACGACGTCCTGGGATTTGCTTGAGAAACATCTATGGATGCAAGCCAGGGTTTTGCTCACTTTCCTAGCCACAGCATCACATTGAAGGCTCATGTTCATCTTGTGGTCAATCCTAATCCTGAGTCCCTCTCGCCCATAATGCTAGTCAGCATAGCACAGCCAAGCCTATAAACATGCTGCAGGTTTTTCCTCCCAAGGTAGAGAACCTTGCGTTTTTCATTGTTAAACACCATCAAGTTCTCATCTGCCCATTTCCTGAGCCTGTCAAGGTCAGCCTGGATTACCCACCTGTCCTCAGGTATGGATGCTTTACCCCAAAGTTTGGTATCATCAGTGAACTTGGCCAGTCCGCTTCTGACTCCAATATCCACATCATTAATGAAGAGGTTGAACAATATAGGTCCAAGGACAGAGCCTTGTGGGACTTAACTGGTCACAGGGTACCATGACAATTAGCTTCCGTCAACTATCACCCTCTGGCTTCAACCACAGAGCCAATTTTCCAGCCAGCGAATCACGGTGGACCCGAGGCCACCATTGGCCAGTTTTGCCAAGAGGTGATCATGGAATACCAGACTGAAGACTTTTTTTAAAGTCAAGATATATGACATCAATCTCTTTCCCCTTGTCCAGGTTGATAGGTCACCTGGTTATAAAAGGAAATGATAGGTCAAGCACAATCTACCTGCAACAAACCTATGCTGGCTATCCCTCAGGGTGTTGCCATTCACCAGTCCTTTAAGAATGGCTTCTCAGAAAACCTTTTCTAAGACCTTCCCTGGGATAGAGGTCAGGCTGATGGTCCTGTAGTTTGCCGGATCCACTTTCCTTCCTTTCTTGAAGATAGTCACCGCATTAGCTTTCTTCCAATCATTGGGCATTTCACCAGAGTACCAGGAGCTCTCAAAGATCCATGCCAGGGGCTGAGCTATGATGTAGGATAGCAGCTTGGGTACTCTGGGGTTTAAATTGGGCCAGCTGACTTGAAGGTGTCCATCCTCTCAAGGTGTTCCTTCATGAGGTCAGTATTGATGGAAGGCAAGGAACCACCCTCAATCAGGCATGCCTGTCTCATAATAGGCAGGAGCATCCCATGGGACTTGTGAAAGACTGATGCAACGTACCCATTTAGTAAGTTGGCTTTTTCCTGGGCATCAGTCATCAATTCTCCCATCTGGTTTAGCAGAAGTCCAGTGTTGCCCTTGATTTTCCTCCGGCTCCCCACATATCTGAAAAAGGACTCTGTATTGTCCTTGATACTTGTAGCCAGTTGGAGTTCCATCACAGCCTTGGCTTTCTTGGTTTTCTCCCTGCAGGTCTGGACCAGTGTGGTATATTCCTCCATGGAGGTGGATCCTGTCCTCCATCCTTTGTAAGTCTGTCTTTTTAGATGCAGGTGGTCCACTAGTTCCTTGTTGAGCCAAGGGGGCTGCTGTGCTCTCTTGCTGTCTTTCCTTCAGGATAGAATAGCCTTGGCTTGTGCATCTAGGATCACTCCCTTGAGTGATGCAATCACTCTTCCTGGATTCCCCTCCCCTTGGGGTCATGGTCCCTCAGGGCCTTACTGACAAGTCTCCTTGGCTTGTCAAGTCACCTCTTCTGAAGTTGAAGATGTCTGTACTGCTGACTGACTTGACAGCTTTTTGGTGGATGGTGAAGGTGATCAGCTCATAATTGTTGTCACCCAGCTTCACTTTGATCATTAGGTCACTGATTAGGTCATCTCTGATTGCCAGTACCAGGTTGAGCAGTGCTTTGCCTCTTGTTGTCCCGTAGACTTCTTGAGTCAGATAGAGTTCATCCACACACATGAGGAAGCTTTGCAACCATTTGGACTTGGCTAAGCGATCTTCCCATGAGATGTCTAAGTAGTTGAAGTCTCCCATAACAACCATGGACTGGGAGGGTGCAGCCTTGGCCAATTCCCTGGCAAACTCCTGGTGAATCTCTTGATTCTAAGATGGAGGTCTGTAGTGGCCTCCCACCATTGTATCTCCTGTGCCATGTTCCCCATGGATTTTAACCCAGAGGGCCTCTAGTCATCCACCCTGGGTGCCAATGTCAGCTTGTAGTGATGCGTAGCTCTCTTTGACATAGAGAGTTACACTTCCACCCCTTTTGTCCACTCAATCCCTCCTGTTCAGGGTATAGTCATCTATACCCATGGTTCAGTCATCGGTGGATAGCCACCAGGTCTCCATTTTCTCTCTGACATCATAATTGTTTGTGTTGAGCAGAAGGACAAGTTCCTCTTATTTATTCCCTAAACTCCTGGCATTTGTGTACAGGCATTCAAGTGTCCCCTTGGAAACCCTTGATTTGCCCACAGCTTACTCTTGGGCTGATGCAGGGGTGAGGTCCCTTAAATGTCTTGGCCTGCTGGCTTTGCAAGGGTTGCTTAGCAGGTCAGCAGTGCTGGTAGTCCCCCCATCCCACAACAGGCTTAGTTTAAAGCCTGGTGGAACAGGTCAGCCAGTATGGCTGAGAAGAGCCTACTCCCCAGCAGATAGAGATGGAGGCTATCCCTTCCCAGTATCTCACTGCTTCTCCCACCAAAGAGCAAACTGTGGTCATGGTACCCAAAGCTTTTCCAATGACACCAGTACCACAGTCTTTGGTTCATTACCTGGATCCTCCTCTCCCTCCTCAGCCTGTAACCCAAAACCAGAAGGATTGAGGAAAACACCACCTGCGCTCCCAACCCCTTAAGCCCCACTCCCAAATTCCTGTAGTGCTTCATGACCCAGCTGGGAGTGCTCCAAGCCATGTCATTGGTACTCAGATGGATAAGGAGCATAGGAGAGTGGTCAGTGGGCTGGAGGAGTTTAGGGATCTTCTCCACAATGTCTTAGATACAGGCTCCTGGGAAGCAGCAGACTTCCTGACCTGAAGGGTCATAGATTCATAGATGTTAGGGTCAGAAGGGACCTCAATAAATCATTGAGTCCAACCCCCTGCATAAGCAGGAACAAGTGCTGGGTTCAGATGACCCCAGCCAGATGCCCATCTAACCTCCTCTTAAAGACTCCCGGTGTAGGGAAAAGCACCATCTCCCTTGGGAGCCCATTCCAGACCATGGCCACTCTAACTGTGAAGAAGTTCCTCCTAATGTCCAGTCTAAATCTGCTCTTTGCTAGCTTATGGCCATTATTTCTTATGATCTTCACGGGTGCCTTAGTGAGTAGAGCCTCACCAATTCCCTTCTGCGCCCCCATGATGAATTTATAGACAGGCACAAGGTCTCCTCTCAACCTTCTCTTGTAGAGGCTGAAGAGGTCCAGGTGCCCCCATTTCTCCTCAAAGGGCTTGGCATGCAAGCTCTTAACCATATGAGTGCCCCTTCTCTGGATCCTCTTCAAGTTATCCACATTCCTCTTGAAGTGTACTGCCCAAAATGGCACGCAGTATTCCAACTGCTGTCTGACCAGTGCCTGATAGAGAGGCAGTATCACCTCCTTGGTTCTATTTGTCATGCACCTGCTGATGCATGATAAAGTGCTGTTAGCTTTTCTGATGACTTCATCACACTGACAACTCAGGGTTGGGGTGGCAGATTGCCTCCCTCGGTCCCCATGAGGATGGAGTCTCCCAAGACAAACACTTTGTGTTTTGTCTTGGGGAGAGCGGGGGCGGTAGCTACAGTACAGCCTGTGTTGCCTACAGGAGCTGGCAAATAAGCAGGCTCTGCTGGGGATGCAAGAGGTTTGTGGTCTACCCTCCATCTCCTGGGGAGGAAGGACCTGTTAGTAGGAGTCAATCTCCTGCTCACAGTCCCTGATGGTATGCAGTCTCTGGACTGTGGCCTGGAGCTCCTCCAGCTGGCATGCCAGAGACCACAAATGGGAGCAGACCTCACAAGGGGAGGTGGCCATGCTCCTGGGCCCCAGAGCCTGAAAAAGTGACAGGCAGCCCCTGTAGCTAGGAGCCATTTTAATCTTTCTTAATGTTTTCCTAATATCTTATAAATGTTGTTTCTCTCCTCTAAACCCTCTCCAGTTTTTTACATTTTTGTAACATTTGAGGCCCCAAAACAAGCAAAGTTGTATGCAACCCACATCATTGGGATGATCTCTGTTGCAGTCTACTAAATACAGCCTCACAGTTTGACAGTAAAGTATGGATAACTTCTTTAAGTAGCTTTTCAATTAGTTGCACAGCCACCTTATATTACTTTCAGCCTGGCTATATTTCCCAATTTGACTATGGTGGTGGCATGTGGGACTGTGTCAAAAATCTAATTAAATCCAAAATATATCTCATCTACTGCTTCCCCACATCACTGGGTCAGTTACCCAGCTAAAAGAGAAAATTAGTTTGGTTGAATGTGATTTGTTCTGGGTAAATATATGTTTTATGTTATCTTTCTGGATACTACAGTCAGGGCAACTGATTTATAATTCCTAGGTCTTCCTCTTCCATCTCCCCGCTTCCCCCCACCTTTAAAACCATCCAACTGGGACTACACCAGGTTTCTCAGAATTCTTGATAAGTCCTAATGGTCCAGACACTATTTTTGTCTCCTTTCTGGAGTAAATTTTATCAGGCTTTGAGGACATGAATACATCTAACTTTTCTAAATATTATTATTTTTCTTTTGCTACTCTGTCCTGTCCTGATATCTCCTTGTTGTTAATATTGTATTAATCTTCTGGACACAATTAACTGTTTCTGATGAAGAAAGCAAAAAATTATATAAAGAATTCCAGTCATCTCTGTCATCAGTTATTTGCTCACCTCCCCTTCCCTTTTCTTTCTTTCTTTCCCCACCCCAATGTCTCATAGAACTACATCAGAAAAAACCCTATCTTTTCTTTTTTTCTTTTATGCTCTTGAATTACCCCTGAATTCTATTTATTCTATAGCTTACACTTTCTGATTTTGCTCTGGCATGCTTCTCTCTTTATTGTTAAGGAACAATAGGGATTTTTTTTCTTAATTACATGAAAATTATCCCATATAATGGACCTTTAAGGTACAGGGGTGAAACCTGGCCATAACATAAGTGATGGGATTTTGCCATTTACTAGAATAGGGTCAAGAGTGCTCCCCAGGACATTATCATTTTGCCTCATAAGACCTTCTAATCTTTGAACTGTGTGAAAAATGTCCTCCTTTGTTCATTAAAAATGTAAATTGCATAATGTGTTATTTTCACATGATCCCGTTTTTTTCGTATAGAATAACAGTGAAGATCAGGATAAGAATTTATGAGCTACAAAAAGTTCCAAGTTTCTAGGAATGATTATCCCTTCTCTTGTATTCCAATGGGATAAACCAGTTAAGTTATTATATTTCATTTTACTATTTTTTATGTGATGGAGCATCTAAAAGTTGTTACCCTCAGGACAGTGCAACTCTATTATAGAAGATTTTGTAAGATTAGTGCTTCAGGGAAGGTGTCATTAATGTAACCTTATAAATTTATTGAGAACAAAATAAAAACTCCTGGGTTGTTTATAACAAAATAGAAAAACATAAATAACATTGATCTGAAAATGTCTGGATACTGTAAACGCTTTCAAAGTAATTAAAAGAAGGGTTTGTATCACCTAAGGGCATATATAGTAGATACGTATGTATATAAAAATAGATCATTTAACTTCAGTTATCCAATTAGTCTTTTAATGTCCCATTTTAAATAACTTTAATCTACACTATTTCAAAATAGAACCTTAGTCAAAGCTTTTGTTGTCTTTATATCTCTTTTCTTATATGATTAGATAGTGCACATCCAAATACTGAGGGTAAAATGGTGCTCTCCCTAAGTTGCTGATAATTTAGTGTGTTGTCTAGGTGTGGCAAACCAGAGGGATTTCTGGACACATTCTGCCTTTTTGGTTCTTTTGTTGGGTTGGAGATACCTACTAATTTGTACCACTATGTTATAGACATTGCCTCTCTCTCCTGCTCAGCCAGCAGCTTCCCAGGAAATCCTTGTATCTTCTTCTGAAAGTGGAGAAATTTAACTAACAATTCAGTTATTCGGTCATGTTGCCCAAACATGCTGGAAATAAGGCACAAAAGTTCAGATTGTAAACTAGTGTAAATTGGCATTGCTTTAGGGATTTCAGAGCGGCTACATCTATTTATACCAGCTGCAGGATTGCTCTAATGAGTATGGTGAAAATGATGACTGCAGATTTTCTTAATTAACCATGCGCTGAAGGAAAACAAGGTTAGTAAGTAATCAACCCAGCAATCAAATGGCCTAGGCAATATAATTAGATGATACCCCAAAGGCTAACCTAAGGAAGGGAGAATAACCTGATCTGACCAATCTCATGCCCTGAAATTAAACCTAATGCCTTTGTCCTTCCATCTACTGTTTTCTTATACGTTTATCCTTTTCTTCACTTAAAGTTGTATCAAAACTGAAAAACGGATATATATGTACCTGATAGATTATTTTTATCATGCTCAAAAGAAAAGCCAGGCCTAGAGAAAGTATGAGAACAGAGTTCAACTACCAAGTAAAATAAATAATGCATAAGCAGCTCTTAGTGGGAAACATTTTGAAATGTTAAGTATGCCTGTGCAGTTACAAACCAGATGTGCTAACCCTGCATGGTCATAGGACTGCTTTTTTAAAGAGTGTTGTTGATTATTTCTCTGGGTGTTGAAAAATGTAAGTATATAACACAGATAGATGTTGTGCAAGTTTTCCCTTTACTTTACTTTAAAATAGTTCAAATCAGTAATTATTCTGGGAATTATGCTAATTACATCTACGTTTGGAAACAGTGGTTTTTGACGGTTGGATCTGTCATAGTGAGGGAGATTTGATGTTCCATTGGCCATTTGATTAGTATTTCTTCCTGCAAATTATGGCACAAGTGAGTAGAACTTTAAATAGGTGCCCAAAGGGAATGAATAAATAAAATCCAAATAATAATACACTGTCTATCCTTTTCAAGATTTTTCAAAGTTCAGACACGAGTCTGAGTATGTGGATGATATTACATGTTGAACTCAACATTTACTAAAGACAGTTAAAATGTGAGCAACTGCATGTGAAGGCAGTAGTTTAGAGAATGTATTAAGTGCCATCATGAAGTTGTTCCCTTTCAAGCAAAGATTATCTAACATACTAACTTTAATAGGTTACAACAATCCAGTGATATGCAACTGTTGCCAGTGAACATGTGACTAATGCAGGAACTTTAATAATACTGATTTCAATATGTCACAACATCCCAATTATTTGCAACCATTGCAAGAAGTGAATATGTGACTATACTTTTTGAGGGGGGTATGTGTATTGATAGTCCTGAATAATTTGTTGTTTAACTTAATTTTATGTCAGCTTTCTTGATCTTTTTATAAAAATGTGCTGTCATTTTGTTATTTCATTTGGGGACAGAGTACATGAACAAGTATATTATTAAGATGTGCTTAAAAAAATCCTTCTTAAGTAAGTAAATGAATGAATCATATAATAGCCCATGATTAACATATTCAATTTTTACAATCTTGATATTGTTTGAAAGTGAGCATATTTTTTCCTCGATACAAAAAAAAACCTATGGGATTAAAGCACTGTATGTGGCTCAACATCTTGTGTAAGATCAGGAGACTACAGAGGAAAGTGTTTTCCTTTTTGAAGATTTGAAAGAATCATTCTTAGAGGAAAGGAAGGAGGCTTCTGATGTTAGTGATCTTGCCCTTTTCATGTTTTAAAAACACTAAAGGAAAGTTCCTCTTTCATCAGTCTAAGGAAGAAAAGAAGTGGCTTTCCCAACTTTAAATATTTAAAGAATCCCTTATAAAACTTGAAAAGGGTTTGAGCTGTTTCTTTGTGGAACTAAATTCTTAAGGGTATAGATAGAACTACATAGATATTTACCTTTTAAAATATTTTACTTTTTCTATAATAAATGTGTCATGGGGATGTTGGAATCATTTTGTAGACTTTGCAGTATCTTACTTTTATATACTTTCATATGCTGCAGAACTACAATATGAGATGACTTCTAAATACAGAGGTCTTTACTTTTGCCTCCAAGTTCTTCTTGCTACTTAAAAAAAACTTGAATGAATTCAGACAGCTTCATCACACTTCTCTGCCAAAGCACTTCACTGTTGACCTGTGATACCCTTGTTATTCTAGTAGTGGTCCCCTCCTGAGCTGAGATCACACATCATGCTGACTTGAATGTTGATTCTTTTGAATAGTGGTTCTTAAAGGTTCACTGCAATGAGATGGAGATTGCTGGATTCATTTCACTCATGTGCTAAACTGTATTTGAATCAAGCCTAGAGAGTCAAAAAGTAAGCATCTACCTAATGCTCCCTGCATTCACTTTTCTTTGAAATATTAGATCAATAAAAGGCAAACAAGTTTTTGGTTAGGAAAAGCAAATTAATCGATCTCATTGTTTTCTTCAAAAACTTTTGTAATTATATATTATCTTCTAATTTCTATTTACTTTTCATTACTTATTTGCAGTGAAATGGTACCTGAAGGCCTCAAACAGGATTAGACCTCCATTGTACAAAACAGTGAATAACTACATTGGAGGACATAAATAAATATATTGGGTGCATAAACCAAACGATAGCAGTTCATTGTTCAGACATATGTAGCTATCAACCCTGCATATAGCATACTTGCTTATCTTTAGTAAGTTGTAAACTTTAAGGCTGTATCTTCAGTAGGTACAACTGAGAAGAGGAAACTAATGCCATATTTTTGTGCCACCAAACTTTAGGCATCAGTGCAAACTGTTCTGTACTTTACAGCCGTTTGAGAGCTAAGAATCACGAAGGCGCAGGGTCCTCCCCCTTTCCACAAGGACTAGCCACTACACTGAATAAAGGAAAGGAACAATCCTCAGTTTCTGGTTACCTTTTCAGCTGGAGTGGCACAAAGCAGCTTGCTCAGAACTGACACTTGTTCCCTGAAGGTAGAAACAGATGTCACTGTTGTGCCACCATAACATTTTTTATGGAGGCACAAAGTAAAAGCCAACAGACATCCATACCTTCTGTCGCACCACAAATGCTCAAATTTGTGGCTGCAACAAAAGGTAGAATTCAATTGGGCTATTTTTTTGTGGCCCACGTCTGTTTGCTTATGACAAAAGAATGAAACTGTCTGGGGTTTCCAGCCTCTCTGGGGCAGGCCTACCCCCTCAATCTTTGGGACCCTGCCTCTCTGTCCCATTTACTCAGATTTGTCCCCATGCATGCCTGCATGTGCAAAGGGGAAGGAAGTCCCAGAGGGGCATTTGAAGCTCATGGTTCACTGCTGCTGGAAATGCACTCCAACCCATCTGTTTCCAGCCTTAATGTTTCAATTCATTGAATTTTATTACTGTCATGAATGAAATCAGACTGCATTCAGTACGGCATGTATTTATGCTTCTAATTAAATTATTTTTTATAAAAGTGTAATTTTTGGCCAGCTGATCAGTTTTTGGCTGTTGGTATTAAAAAAAAAAATGATGTGATTTTACTGGTGGTCAAAGAACAATAATGCTACAGTAAATTTTTATTATTTGTATATTGCCACTTTACTATTTCTGCCTTTATGATTCTGATTCATACTAATCCTCTGTGTACTTTTGCAAAAATACAAACTTAATTTTGAATGAAGGAATGGGTGTCTATTGTCTCTTGCCTCCCTGTTGAGATAAAACCTAAAAAGGTTGGCAAAGGATTTTCTGCACTCATTGCAAGGCCAACAAAGCATTTTAAAAAATAAATGTTCATTTGAACAGTGCACTGCTAGATAAAGAAATTGTTACTACTTAAAGCAAGACGGTTTTTTCCCTCAGTTCTGAACATCACATGACAAAGGTTATATGAGAAATGATCTCTGACTTAGAAGGAGAAAAGCAGATAGAGATCAGAAGTGAAAGATTGCTTGCAAGAGTTTCAGAGACTCCATGGCTTAGAAGAAAACCATAAGCAAACAAGGGAGTCCTAGGAGGGACTTTGACTTAAAGAACACTCAAGTATGGCATGGGAACAAAGGCAAAGAAATGTGAGTGACTGTGGGTTTTTTAAAATCATTATTAAATAAAATGCAGAGTGACTTTTTGAGCCGTTAAGAGTCAGATAATCTGTTTTTAAAGTCAATTTTTAAAACAATGGTAACAAATTTTATGCCCTGGAATATAGGGTGAAGGTGCTATTAGGGATTCCTTAAGGGGAGCATAACAATGTCCACCAGGGCTTGGCAGTACTCAGCAGAAAGGTCCTATTTCTCTGAAGGGGTAACAGACTGAGATAGCTCTCTGTCCAGGAGAGCTCAAAGAAAAAAAATGATGCTAGAGTGTATTCAACTAATTTAAAGGGAAATATCATAGTACATATGCCTAAAATGTTGGAAAGTATTCAGGTAGGAGACCTTTACCAGAGATGTACAGCAGACTATTTAAAACTGTGGTGGTCTTATTCTTATTTTATTTTTTTTAATTTAATATGAGTCAATCAAAGGAAGATTTTAAATTTCTCAGTTCCTCATCAGAGGTTTTCAAGAACTTTCTAGATTATGTTTTAAGAACTCTTAGAAGGTTTGTACACTTGATGGGTGTTTTGGTTCTCATGGTTGCATTTTATGCCTCCAAAACTGAAATATTGAGTTTTTAATTGAAATGGTTGATTTTATTTTTCCAACACTGTATATAGGTTATTGTCCTGGTGGCCGTAGGCACCTGCTGAAGGGAGAAAGGGTGTAGGGCCCAATCTTTTTTTTTCCCCTGGCAGGGTCTGCCTGCCTCTTCCATGACGAGGGGGCCATTAATCTGTCACCTCACCCCACAGCTGTGTGAGAGCCAGGCAGGCCCTGCAGAAAAAAAGGATCAGGCCCCTTGCCGCTTCTGCCTTCAGCAGGCTCCTGCAGCCAGCAGAATGCCTGGAGCTGCCTGGGAATGGGCTGACTTGCCCCTGTGGTAGTGCAGGGAGATGGCAAGAGGGCAACTGGGTATGTTTGCAGCCAGAGAAGGTAAAGGGGACAGTGCACCAGGTGCTGGAAGCCCAGGCAGGCTTGGGGTAGCTGGCAGCCAGCCCAGGTGGTGCTGTACCCCATGCACCATCCCCCTGCCTTCTCTAGCTGCCAGCATACCCAGTGACCCACTTGCCACCTCCCCACACTGCCCCAGAGGCAAACCAGCCCATTCCTAGGAGCCCCCAGGCATCCTGAGAACTGCAGGAGCCTACTAAAGGCAGAAGCAGTGAGGGGCATGATCATTTTTTTCTCCAGAGCCTGCTCACTACTTCCACAGCTGGGAAGTGATCTAATGGCTGCAATGCCCCACATTGCAACATTGCAAACTAAACTACACCCCAGTTTGCAATGATGCAAACTCATTTAAAACTCCCAAAATTCACATACATGCAATGTATGATGCCATTAAGACACACAAAGGGAATGTTTTTGTCATATGTATATTGTGACATCATCTCATGTACAAGTGCCCATAAAGTTTAAGCCTCCAGTGGATCATTAGTTTAATATTCACTGAAGCAGGGGATAGAGACAAGCTATCCAATATTCACTTTTTCCCATTCCCTGACTGACTATGTAATCAATTATTAGATATAGAATGGAACCGCTTAAAAAGGAAAGATCGTCTTCAGAACACCATGCGTTCCAGTGGTTGAGACATCATGTTGGATATGTGAGTTCAAGATTCTGTTCCAAGTAAAACTGAAGCTAAAAGATTTGTCTCCTACATTATAGTGTTTGGCCTCCCTATGTAATGTATGCAAGGCTCAAACCCACAGTTATGTTCTGAGACCACACATCTAATCAGGTGAGATAAATGGAAGAATGCCTAACCAGTGTATCTCATGAGGATTTAGGTTCTGAGATACGGAGTTATTTTGGGACTTAGTGAATGTGTATAAAGCCAGCAGGAAATATTTACTTGTCTCAGCACTAAAAGAATTTAAGCAACTGAGGAATATATTTGCCCATAAAGTTAGACAGTAGCTGGTCAGAAGTTTTGAAGATTTTAAATTTTGAACTTGAGCACCTAAGTATCTTTTACTGTTGTTCTTAGGACCAGATTTCAAAACCATTTAGGTTCCTAAAGAGTTCTATAAGAGCTTTGACATTCTAAGATGGCTCTGATGATCTAGTATTAAAATACTTTCATACAAACTTTGACTTACTTTAAGATGTCATGCAGTGAAGTAAAAAAATGACAATATCAACACGTTTCAATAAAATCTATGAAGCAAATGAAGCCTTTTGACTTCACACTTCTACTTCTTTTTTCCACCTCTCCCACCTCCAACTTTCCAAGTTAAATATCATGACACATTAATTTGTGAACAGGCACAGGAATTACTTTCTATAGAATTTTCTATAATGGCACTTTCCCAATACTTTAAGACTTTCTTTGAAAATGGTTGTTCTGTCCATAGAGCACACTTGCAGGATTGGGCCTGCAAGGACAATGGTAATGGATGATATGAGGTGCTGTGGAGCATGTCTACATGTGTGCCAGACCAATCAGTTGTTACTGCACAGTCATTTAGTACTTGCTTTCCAGAACACACCAATTTTAAATTAATTTAGTACTGCACAATTGTCTAGTGGGCATCGAGGTTGCTGTGCAGTCCGAATGCTGCACAGGTATTTTCCCACAGTACTGTGCAGCAGCATTGGCATCACAGTTCACGCCCACCATTGCTACATTTTCACAGCAATGAGTTACAGTGACATAGCATCTCGTGTATATGTGCCCAATGTCGCTGTAGTGGCAAGCTATGTGAGCAAAAGAAAGGATGCTGCATATAAGTCAGCTGAGATGATGTGATGTTATTTAGTGAGGCAGAATATTGTCAATTCAAGTCTGTAATAAAATGACACTGCAATGTCAAGAAAAGAAAATCACTGTCAATGCAAGTCTATGGAGATGACTTTACAATATGAGAGAAGGCAAAACAATGTCATTGCAACTCTGTGACTGATTTTACAATGTAAGCAAAACACAGAATAATACCAGTAAAATAGAAAAGAAGTTGTAAAGATAGACTATATTCACCCAGAGAATGAATCTGTTATGTGAATAATTGAATTGATTCCCCTACTAAATAGTATTTTGCTTTCATGTGCCATACTCTTTGTCCTTCTGATTTATAGTAGTCATACATACTGAAGTCTTTTTTATACCACTGCTTAAATTGCTTCACTCAAGTGGAGACAGTAATAATGGTCATATACCAAGTTTACTTGACATTTATCTCTATGATGAATTCTCCAATTTCATTTGCTTTAAATTGAATACATTTGCACAATAACTTACAATATTCATGCTATATTAGTAAGAGATGTCATTCTTTACAAACTAAATGTTTTGCTACCTAAAAGAAACCTTTCTTTACTATACTGATAATCAAACAAATTATGAGACTAACTAGAAGATCAGAGATTACAAAGTCAAAGGGAGAAAGAATGTCCTGAATGAACCTGATTCAGTTTTATTGAAATCCACTTTGCTGAGGTAGTTAGCACTCCTATAGTTGTTTTAACGTTGACTTCAACAATGTTTGGCAATGTAAAACCTGCCCCTTTAAAATCAGTGCATTCTGAAGAGAGAATACTGAATGTCATTGAGTTCCTAGGAGAGTGTTAGGGAATGAAGGCCAAAACATTCCCTTTTTGTATCCTAGGAGGAATTTTAATGAAATAAGTTTTGGCATTCTGCTACAGAATAGTAATTCATCAGCAAGCATATATGATGTCAGTGTGAATAAATGCACATGCCCCAAGCCATGAGCAACGACTAACAACTAACTCAAAGCCAGGAAGTATACAGAATTACAGAGCTACATGTTTAACTGTGAGGTAAAAAGTGACTTCTTTTTTTTTTTAGTATACAGGCAGTCCTCAGACTTATGACACAACTGGTTCCTGAAAACAGCATCTTAAGTCAAAACTTTGTAACTTGGAACCAATTTTCTCATAAGAAACAATGTTAAAAATGGGGGATTGGTTCCTGAACCAAGGCCCTATACCCTGTTTTCACCAAAAATATGCCAGAATTTTGTACTCGATCAATTTTGGATTAGTAATATAGCTACATTAATGTCCTTATATTATAAATAGCAATCGTATTGATTTGGAAGGAGTTCTTTGAGGTGACTTTGCTGGACTTTTTGAAGGGCTCTTGGTTGGAGTCTTCTTAGGAGTCTTGGCTACAGGTTTTTCTG
Source organism: Caiman crocodilus (assembly GCA_030014935.1). Taxonomy (NCBI): domain Eukaryota; kingdom Metazoa; phylum Chordata; order Crocodylia; family Alligatoridae; genus Caiman; species Caiman crocodilus. The sequence continues at coordinate 34,992,266 of JAGPOW010001338.1, read as the reverse complement.
GAGTCTTGTCTGGTTTGTTAAAGAAACTGTCCAAGAAAGTTTGGACAGACGTTCGCCAGGCAGATGGGTAACACAGCAAACTTGTTCACTGGTGTGGCATCACATCAGATCAAGCACTGTAAAGTCGAAACTGGAGTAAAAGTTGAAACAGGGTGTCAATTTATAAATGATGTAAGTGTGAAATGTTGTAAGTCGAGGGCTGCCTGTACAGAATATCTTAATGTAAAGATGCTTCTATATCTTACATCTTTGAGAAAACTAGGAGACAAGTTTTAAAGCAAGTCATAGTGTATATGTATACTGTAAGATATCTTCATGCTTGGTTTCTTGTCTATGCCATGGTATCGTCTGTACTGGTGGCCCCTATATTCATTGCACAAATGGAGACTGCAGTGTGGGTTGTAATTACTCAAAATCCAAGTATGTACCACACTTAGTTGCCTTTCTCCTCTCCAGTTTAACAGCTAGTTTAAAATGTTGTTGCAGTACATCCACAAATGTATGTAGTTTCAACATAGCAGGTTCTCTATTGTGTGTGTGTTCTTGTGCCCTGGGGTATGTCTACACCACAGCCCTAGAAAATACATGGAAGGATGCTTTTGAGTATGCCCAGATCACCTACTTCTACTGCAGGCACCCAACCTGGAAAAGCTGTGATGAAGCCCCATCAGGAACAGTCTCTATGGCTGCTATCAAGACCTCTAAATTTGACACGCTGGCAAGATTTCACACAGAGCACCACAGAGGAGCTTTACGGGTCTTTATCTATACATTGTAAGAAGAAAAAAAAAAAACAGAGGTGGGAGACATTGCTGGTATTGAACCTTTCTGATGGTGGTGCTTGTGGTAATGTTCTCAATTAAGTTTTAGTTTACACTTCAAATTTTCCAGATTGCACTTGGCTTGGCATTTAGCTTATAGTTCAACATTACATTAAAAAAAAATGGTAGTAGTCAAAAAGTCTAACTATACTAGTCTTAAGTTTTTTCTTGTACATGTTTGTGAGCAGAAGGAAGATTTGTATTTAAGTACTTTATTGCTTTTCCCATTTAGTTGTAGGGAAGGGGAAGTCACAGCTGTACCAAAAGGTTCTATGGAAATGTAAAAAATCATCAATCTACATAAGGCAGTAGAATGGCACCCCATGCTCCCAAAGAAGCAAGCACAACGTCTCATTTAAATTGATATTATATATTCAGCAAATAAATCAACACTTAACCAATACTATCTATAAAGTTAATCAGGCATGAAATTATTCATGCAATTTAGCATATTCTTCTCCCTAGAAGCTATAAGAAATAATTATTTCAACTTCTGCAACATGTCGATACACTTTGTCCAGTAGTATCTTGCTAAAGAAAGTACTATATAGACCAACAATTAATTTCCATAAATAACTGTGTGTGACATAGATGTTATAACATATGGGACATAATTTCTCCTGACCTTGAACCCACATTTGCCTTTGTGTGCATCAGATGACAAACACTTTAATTTTGCAAATTTCATATGCATCCAAAGAAGTCTAAAGGCTGTGCCACTTATCCTGCTACTATTAAAAATGTAAATGAATGTTCTGTATGGCAATGTATTTGTGGGGTATGGATTCTTAAGCTATGGAAAAAAAGAATAAAGTTGGGTGCAGTAAGGATGGTTTCATGTAGGATCTAAAAATGAGGTTCTCCAGACTATAAAATTATTTGGTTCTAGGGATTTAGTTTAGGCCTATTTACCTTATCAGACAGACTAATCCAGGTCCCAATTTAGAATATTTAAACAAACATACCCCCCCATACACACACACAAAACCCTTCTTCAGTGACTTCAGTAGTTTTGCCAGTTTTCTGAATGACTGAATTAGACCTCTAGGCTAGGCACAAACCTTCAAAAAGTCCAAGGCAGAGTCAAACTAAGTATCATGGTTTTCTGTAAGAGTCATAGTTGAGACCTGTAGTGAGCAGAACACACACTTGCCCTTTGGTTGGGGGCGGGGAATCCTAAGCTAGGTTTTACCATTTTAAAATCAGTCAATTTATGCTGAATTTTCGTTCTCCTATGGTTACAGGCCAGCAGATTGGTTTTGTGTGCCAAACTTCTGATCTTTTACAGGTATGGACCAGTTTCCGATCACTTATACTGATAAAAGTGTATTGTTAGTACCTGTCCCTAAATAATTAGACCCCATTTAACTGGCCATCTATTCATAATTAATTTTGGTGTAATTAATTATGCATCAAGTTAGAAATTATGAGTTTTAGTAGTTTTTGTAATGATTCTTAAATCAGAAACGTTTTTATTTTATAACTGAAAGCAACTGTCAGCAGATTGACAAAAAACAATTATGAGTGTATTTCTTCATTTAGAAAATGGGAAACAGGAGTAAAACTTCAGTAAAGCTCAAACAGTGAATGGACTTTAGGCCAGAACATCACTGTCAACTGTACTACTTGCTGCACTAGTAAATTAAATATGAAATGTTATGAACTGGCACATCACAGGCCATCATGACTGAGGAAGGAGCTGAGATTGAGGTGACTCCCTTTAGTCTATGAAAGGGACCTTTGTTTTAACATCTTATGAAGAGGAGAAAGGTTAGATGTTCAAGGTTTTGTTTTGTTTTGTTTTTTTCTTTGGCACAAAAGATTACCTCTATAATTACTTCAGAGAAGTTCTTTCAGGAACTATGAGCTAATAGGAGTGTTCTCATAATGCGGAAGATCTATAATTATATGCTGATAAATTAGATTTCCTGACTTGTCCCCATAGCCTCATTGTAGTCAATACAATCTACTCAGGAAATCACAGTTTAACTTCCAGGACTTAATTTAATAACCATGGAAGCTAACTGAAGCTTTCACTGATGTCACTGTGGACTGGATCAGGCCTACAAAAAGTAAAGATGACACGCACTGCACAAATACTCATGTACTTTGAACTACTTTACTGATTAAAACACTACTTGGATACAGCAGAAAGTATGTTTTCTTGTTTCAGTCTGTCCCAATTTATAGAGTTAGTGCATGCTTTTCAAAGACAATATTAAAAAAAAAAGGTTAAAAGGGATAACCAATCAAATTAAAGGATAGTTAGCCTTAAAATAATCCCAGACAAACTAATGGCAAGTTAATTTTGTACTCTATCAAAGAAGAATTTAGGATTAAAATGTAATAAATACCAATCAGCATAGTTTCATGAAAAACAGACTTTCAAATGTTGTTACATCTTTCTTGCATTTTTTTTTCTTTTAAAATACGAGTCTGGTTGATAAAGACAACTGTATTCACATAGTGTGCTTCAATTTCTTGAAGGCATTTGACTTAGTATCACACAACAATTTAATTCCATGTAATGTGGATTTTTTAAAATCAACATTAGATAAATTAAAATCTGACTGATTGACAGATATCAGTGAGCAGAGCTGTTACTTTCAGAGTCTGTCATAGATTTGTTGTTAGTTCAACACCATTCAGTATTTTTGTCAACATTTTAGATAATGAAATAAAAATCTTTGCTGGTCAAAAGTGCAGAGTGGTGAGTAGTAAATAATGAAGATGAGTAGTAAATAATGAAGATGACAGGTTAATGTTACAGTGTAAATTTTATTGCCTAGTTAAGTGATCACAGTCTAACAAAATGTGTTTTAATATAGTCAAATGCAAATATACCAAGGAAAACAAAACACAAAGCAGTTACTCAGAAAAGGACTTGTATCATCTTGGATAACTGCCTCAGAAAGAAGTCTCAATGCAATGATTTGGTTAATAGGATACACTTCTTGGATGTTTAATCTTGGATGTGATCCTTCTTTTCACAGTAGTGGAAAGATTGTTGCTGGTGTCTACCCTACAAGAAAAATGTGAAAATATTAGGAAGAGTACAAATAAGGGCCTCTAGAATGATCTAGTGGCTGGAAAGTAAGGCTTCCAGTGTGACACTGAGGAGTTCATACTACTCAAGAAGGGGGTTCAGATGAAACTTTATCATTAAGTAGAAATATTGATACATGGATCTTATCCTAAATACTTAAACAAGATCATGTGGACTTTCCAATATGGCAGTCAAAGGATAACAGAATCCAGTAACAGTAAGTAGAGTTTAATGGTTGAGGATGCTTCTGAGCCTTCCCACCTTCTTCTGTAGCTCCCTTGCCTTTTCCCTGAGAGACCCCACCGGGAGGCACCGCTCCAATTACAGGAACTCCCCAACCTGGCCATCAAGGGAAGGGATCTGCAAGCTGCAATCCCCAAAGCACCAAACCTGAACCTGGGTGGAACATGGTGAGTGGTCCTGCCTGGACAGAAACCTCCAAGGTGCAAGCAGAGGCAGTGGCAGGGCTCTGACATTATGACATCCTTCAGCCATTTCCCCTGGGTCTCTTGATCTGCTTCTTTTCTTACTGCCCTTCTTCCAAGCACACCTTCCCTAAAGACAGGTTGGCAGGGTGACCTATATTAATAAACTCAGAGGGATGTTAGGTCTCTATAGCCTGCCAGTTGCTTTTTATTCTAGTGGGCCTAAAAGGGTCTCTTCTCTGGAGATTGGCCTATGGCCTGGCCCTATCCAGAGGGCAAATACACCAATAAATACGTAACACATGGTCAGCATCAACAAAAATGTATATTAAACAAGGTTCACAACATAACAAGAAATCCAAATCATAATAAGCCAATATTTCTATTAGTTACAACATGGAATGAAGTGTAGCCCAGGTAATGAGGATATATACTCCCCTTCTCCCGGTGAAGGGGATTGTTCACTGGCAGGTGTGCTGTAGGGGAACTGCAGGCTGTTGTTTCCCTCCATCCCTATAGAACCAGGCTAGGACAGTCAGGGGACTTAACTAAATACAAGTTTTATTTACATTAACTTATCACAAGGGAAAGAAACATGGATATAAACATATGTATAATATATATATCTATATATATATATTTCTTTATTTATTTATAAGATATCTAAACCAGTAACATAAACAATACCCTCTGGGTAAATGACATAAAACCATATACCAGTGCTCTCATATACAGGTAAGTATCTGATCTGAAACAGGTAAACCCCAAAGATAAACTTAATCCTGAAGTGAAACCCCAATGCCCTTAGACTTTTCCCAAGCCCTACAAAGAAGCTGGTAATCTGGAGGGCCCTCTCAATGGGACCTCCCCTTTCAGAAGCCCTTAACTGACTGGGGGGGGGGGAGGGGACTCCTCCTTCCCTGTGGGAATCCTCTTTTTCCTGCAACTCATGGCTCCAAGGCCTGGAGGGCAATCCTTGTCCTCTGTGCCAGCTGCTCTCTTGCATGCATTGGGCTTCAGTGGGGTTTCTGTGTCCTGGAACAGAGCTTTGCTATGCAGGGATTCTGGGGCCTCTGACTTGGCCCTGTGTGCTGGCTCAGGAGCCCAATCACCGTCTGGCTCTCTGGAATCAACCTTTTGCTATGTGTCAGAGGCCTGGGCTGCCTCGTGCAGCACCAGCCTCGGTCTGCTCGTGGACCCTCTGTGCAGTGCCTCCTGCACTGAGCTCCCAGCCTCATTCCAGGGTTTGAGGACCTGAGCCACCCAAGCACTCCAAAGGCCCTACTCCATGCACCATCCTGTGTACCGTGTCTCTGGCTGCATGCCAGAGGATGCAGACCTGAGTGGCCTCATGCAACTCACAGGATCTGGATGCTGTATGCCAGGCTACACCCTGAGAGCCTGGCTACTGGAGCCATCTGCCATTCCCCACTGATGGAAGTCTTCAGAAGTGCTTCTGGGCTACTGTTTCAGCCTGATGAGCAGCTCTTCTCAGCTTTTCTAAGCCCCGCTCTTCTTTCTTCTCTGTCCCAGATGTTTTTTCCTCATGGACTTGCAGCTACTTTTATATGCTCCAGAGCTCTGCCCCTGAAGTCTTCCAGACTTGAGTGTTGCAGTCTTCAATAAGGTCCACAGGGGGGTGGGGGAACTCCTATCCCTCTCCTCTCAGGAAAGGGGCATGACTGCACTCCTCTTGCTGCCTCCTGATTGAGGGATGAGCTCCACCAATCAAAACAGCAAGATTTCAAGCCTGGGACTGAACCCAAGCTCCAGAAGGCAAGCCTGCTACACAAGCAATACTAATGTGTCATCCTTGGGTGTCAACCCACAGCACTAAGGCCTAGTATGCAGGAGAGCCCACTACTTCAGCCTCTGTCACTGAAGGTTTCTATGCTGTTCCCCCACAATGGGTACTAGGCACCTCAGGTATAGGGGTGGGTAATATACCCTTCATACGAGGATGGAACAGGCATACCACACAGGTGAGTATGCAGATGACAAGGGCTATTTTGCAGATAAGGACTTTGTTGCTCTTCCAAGCACTCTGTACTCTCAATCAATACTGTCCACTCTCTCAATCAGCCACCTCCAATCCTCAATCACGCTCTCTATCAGATTCCACTTGTGAACCCAGCCATGAAGTCTCAAGTACACATCTACAGTCAAGCACAAACCAATCATGTGCTGAGACGTTGACTCACACAGGTTTTATATTGACTTCCTCATGCCACCTGTTAATCATACTCTATCCAATCATCACTCACATTACATTGTTAATCAATGGTCTATTTCAAATGGACCACTCATACCTATTTTTACCACACCGCTCATTACCATAACTTTGGTGCCACTGGTCACATAATCACCAGCTGGGGGCTGGGGGTGCCAGGAGAAGTGCTGCTAGCACTTCCATGTGTGCCCGTGACCCTTCTGGCCACCCTTCTGGGTTGGTGCAATTGACCATGGAGGGATGCCCCCCACCCACTTGCTGACTATCTGCCAGGGGGACAAGTGTTCCCCCTGACTCAGGACGTATCAGTCACCCATGCACATAATCATAGCAAACCGCATATGCTCATAGCTTGAAAGTAGGTCATAGCATCATCAAGGTTAGAAGTTTACAGGTTTGAGAGACTTCTAACCTCTAGCTATCCTATGAGTGCATGACCAGGCCAGGACTTACTGTCTACATTCCTAGTAAACTTAGAACCTGGCCTGTTTACTGTTCCTTGGTCCCAAAGCTGAAAGGCTTTCCCTCAAGGGGGGAAGGAAGGGCAGCAAACTCACCTGCTAACTGCTCAGCAAACTGCTTGTCCTGTTTGCTGCCTGTTTTGTATGAACTGTTTGTGGACCTGTTTGATGATGTTTGCTATACATTTAAGGCTGGGGAAGTAACAGGACTCATTGGAAATGGGAAAGGGCTCTGTTCAGGTTTGGGAGTGAAGAGGAAGTTGAAATATATTCCATATTGTGGCTTATCATGAACTTGAAAAAGGGTTGGCACTGAGGGGGACTGCATGCAATGGTCATTACCATATATTTCATTCAAATGAGCTGCACTATCCTCATGGAAAGTATGCTGCCCAGTATGAGCCATGTGTTTTATGGTCGTGCTCACTGTTGGCTACATTTAATCAACTTCATAGCTGGTTTCTGTTACTGAGCACATACTGCTTCTGGGAGCACTTTAATTATATACAATGTGTTTCATGAGGTTTCCTTGTATGTAACTGTTAAGCAACAATCTTTTTCCACATGCTGATTAAGGGGCAAAAGCTTTATTTTACTTTTGAGTAAGTAGGGTACTTTAATCTAGATTCGGGGGGAAATTCTCGATGCCTATATGTAAAGCAAGTCTGTCAGATGGTGACACTAGTCCTTTCTGATGTTAGAACCTATGATCTCAGTGAGCAAATGTCATTCCAAAGAACAAGGCACATTTTAGTCTCCATATGAACAGTTTCACATTGTAGCATGTGTCAGATAACACATGTTTATTAATACACCGTGCTTCCTACAATATATATGAATTCATACTTAAAAAAAGAAAATTTCTTATACATTCCCATAAATTAATAATATTACTCCTATAAAAGCCAGTCATGTTTACATTCCTGAAGACAGAACTGAAAATAGCTCCCTTTAAATTGAAGCAATATAAGATTTTTCTTATTAAACCTGCTGTATTGATTTCACTCTATTTCCATAATTGCACAGTCAAATAATATACATTGTGAACTATTATACAAAACAGAAATACAACATTGTGAAATGATCAATACATCCATAACAAAGATCATTAGTTTGATCTGCTCTATTTGTGGCTCTTTAGTGGAAGAAAAACATTTAGCTAGTGTAGGTGACTCTAATACCATCTTTCCTGAGAGCCCACGCAGCTGCAAGGCATGTATTAGATATGGAACAATATAAGTAGGAGGTAGCACATAATCTGATATGATCACACTTATTACAGCTCTTCTCTGTGTTAGAGTGTCCCTGAGAGAACTTTGCTAACCACTGCAGGTTGCAGATTATCCGTGGAACTCTAATTTGTACAAAGGCAGAAGCCAGGGCAAAAGTGTGGGGGCCAGAATTAATTTTCCATTATAACTTTTCTGCCAGAGTCTGTTGCACCAAGCTTCTGCTCAGTAGAGTGTCTGAGCAGATGCTGTCCCAATATTTATTTATTCATTAGCTCTGTAAATATTAACTTCAGTCTAATAGTAGTGGATATTTCTTCCTGTGCTTGTACAAAACTGATTGTATCTTGCTTAAACCACTATGTTTTCATGATAGTAGTCTTCAAACTAATTCAAGGAGGATCAGTGAGGACTGCCTACTTATGAACCAGAAATTATACCTGCATTGTTATGTTTATGTTATGTCACTTAAAATATCATCGACAGATTTTTATTATACAAGAGCCAGGCAGTTTTTGGTTAGTGTGTAGTCTCTACATGTATCAGAAGACTACATATAATTCAAAGGAAAATTAATTTATTTTCCTCAAACTTGTAGAAAAGAAAAAAAAATTCCACCTTGATCTGAAAAGAAGAATTTTTGTGGAAATTGTGAAATGTGTAAGAAAGGGGTTATAATCTATGTTTCAGTTTAACCTTAACCTTTGCTTTGGCTGCCAAAGACATCTATAATAAACAGTGTAGCCTGTCAAGCTTGTTTTTCATCTATTTATAAGGTTAGATATTTGTCTTTTTTTTTTTCTTCTGAGAGGGTAGCTGGGTAAATCATATTAAAGCAGTATTTAACATTCAGGCAGAGAATGCTGCCATAGTGATATCATTTATTGTTTAGATATTCTTTTGCATATGTAGAAACTTAAGTCTAAAATAACTTCCTGTATTAGGTATGCCAAAAATGAATCAGTAACTTCAAAGTGTGAGATCTAAAACAGAAATGCCTAAGAAAAGTACATTTTAGTATTCATTTTTTATATGATTGTATTTATTTTTTCATGAGATTCAATATTCTCCTGCAGACATTAGGTTTAACCACAGCAGAAAATACATTCAGAGAATAGTTGAAATGGGAAAAAAATGTCAAACAGGTAATTTCTCCCTAAATTCATATGTGACTACAAATACCTCCTTAACTACAAATACCTCCTGTTGTACCTCCTTAACAGAATTTGGCAGGTAGTCTTATTTACAATCTTCATCTTTGTTTATATGGCCCCATATGCAACTTTCTAAAAAAGACTTCTCTTATATATTTTTTCTTTTTTTTCGGGTTACAGCTTCAACCTTTCATAATGTCCTTTGCACCTATCTGGTGTAAGGTGCTTCTGAGGAATCTTTTTTTGTTTGTTTGTTTTGGTTTTGTTTTTTTATGGAGGATAATGAAACGAGTGTAGTAATATAACTCCAACCCACCATCCAGGGTCATGGTTTTGACCAGTTTTAAAGAAATGAAATACCCACAATTCTGAGAACATGAAGACAACCTCCAGTTTCCCTGAACACAGTATAAACAAACGCTCCTTTGTCCCCAGATCCACAGCTGTTTTCCATGATAGTTTTGAACCCAAGAAGCTCTATCTCTCTGCTTCCTCTAAGTGTCACAATCACAAATCCTCCTTTAGGCTTTTTCTACCTTCAAATAAGATTCAGACCTACATCCTATCCCATGATTTAAAATTAGGGAAACCCAGTCCACAAAATTTAGCCCTGGCCTACCAAAGGTTTGTGATACTCTCCATTCCTTGCAGCTGTTTTTATTTCACAGAAGTTTAATTTTACCTTCTGTAGCATTTGAAAGACAAGGTTGGACTTGGGAGATTCATTTTGGATTCAAAACCTCTGGTTTCCCACAAGCAGCTAAGACTTCTTTTCAGCATAATATCTTGAATAAGGGAAATTCAGCAGGGGTGAACACTGGATATTGTGACTTCTTTCTTATTAGATATTTTCTTACAAAATATTAAATAGTATTTAATATTATTGTTATTAAAATGTGCTGATTAGTTCTTGTTACACAATCACATTTGCATTATCACTGCCTAATTATTAATAGGACTTTATTGCCAATATGTCTTTTCTCTTCATTTTAACTTGTGCAAAACCTATTTGCTATTATATTGCTACTGTTTAATTTGGTTCGGTATAGTTTTAAATACATGTAATATTAATTATTTAACAGTTTTGTAGCCAACCATTTAATTTTTATTTAAAGAATATGTATTGGGTGAAACTAAGCAAAGGAAATGGAAATGCTGGGAAGTCTCAACACAGCTCCTGCAGTTCAGCTTGTATTTGATATGTAGTACTCCCCTTGTTCCCATACAGGTCTGTGAGTTTTTGCATGCAAATATACTGGTATTTTTAAGACACTTTGAATCTCTGGTATGAACAGCTCTTTTCAGTTCTATTCTAGCCTATATATACATGCTCTTGAATCTTCAAATCTCTGACCTACCTATTTTAAAGGACTCATGAATTCTATTTTATAGTCACAGTGAGTAAAAATAAAAATTGGGTTTAAAGTTAAAGCAATCTTTCTTTCTTTACACCACTATCTGCAGTGAATGTCAAATGATTTTATGAATTGTAGCAAATTTCATAGCTATTTATTATTTTGAATGTGTAAGTGTCTGACTCTGTTGAATAATATAACGCTTATGAGATTACACACACACACAAGTAATAAAGGTTTTCAAGTCCTGTTGTTATCATCCATGCTGTGCTTGAGATATGTACAGCAAACATGAGAGGAGCATTTTTTTTCATCCATCTTCTATACAGAGCTTGGCATTTACTTTTTGGCATTGCTGAATTTCAGGGTTTACAGGTAGCTTAGGATAATATAATTTCCAATAAACTGCAGCTTGTGATTTTTTTGAACAAAGGACCTTTTACAACATGCTCTTTAATAGTATATGTGGAATGAATTTAGAGACCTGAAGTCACTTAGATGATCTGTTATTCTTTGTACTTTAAATCCCAGTTTAATGATGACTTTCTGGGACTATGAATCTAATAATCTTAAAAAATGTACTGGTTAATTACAATGGAGTTTCTTTTATGATAAGAAAAAAGTACAAACTTTTTGATTCTATTGTAACTATCAAGATACTGGAAACATGCAATATTATATTTTTTTTAAGCATCTGAGTAAGCCAAGTCTCATTTTCAAGAGAAGCCTAAGGCATGTCTGCACACTGCTATCTGTGGGCCCCAGACAGGTGTCATAGGCTAGCTGGACACTGTGAGTATATCAATTTTATCATAGGCCAACTGGGCTGTTTGATTCAGTTTTGGATTGAGGAGGCAAAAGTTGGGAGTGGAATAAAGGCAAATTTATTATAGCTTACACACACACAACAGTTAACAAAAAGATAAATGCGGTAAGCAGATAAGGCAGTCTAAAAAAGCTAATAGTAAAATAATAATAGATAGATAGATAGATAGATAGATAGATCTGTCACAGGTCAACTGGGCACTGTGAGGGTATTAGCCACACTGGGCTGTTCAAAACAACAAATGGACAGACATAGGTTGGCAACTTATCGATAGTCCCTCAATGCCAAGTGAGCGCCAAGTGATTCCAGTGAAGTCAGGCGTTCCTGATGGTCAACGCTGTCAGAAGGATTACCAGGGAAGGTCCCTTGCTCAGGATCCGATCGTCACTCACACCGGGAGTCTGGGATCTGGGCGTAGGACAGAAATGACTGTTTTGTTCCCTCCTTCCTGCTGGTTAGCTGATGCATGTGTTTCTTATACCTAGTCTTATGTTAATCTGTTAGCCCCAGGGCCACTCACAATATTGCCAATAGCTGTTACCCTGTGGGATTGAAAGGTGTTAAATGTTATCATAAAGGTTACTACCCAGACTCAGGTTTATCCAATAAGCAAATTATGATGCAGCACCTTTAGGTTTGAAATTGACATCACTCCGCCTAAATCCCAACCCCTTTAGGCTTCAGTTGAATATGCTTTCTTGGGATATGCTTTCCTGGAATGTGCTTGGGTGTGCCTGGCAGTTAGATCCAGGTTTTATC
>JAGPOW010001338.1:34960044-34974867 GCA_030014935.1 Caiman crocodilus | reverse complement strand
TGGTTTCACTAAGTATTTGGGGAAACTTAGCTCAAGCTTAACTAATACAGTCCAGGTTCAGAAATTTATGCCTAGAGAGAAGAGTGAGAGAGAGAGAGAGAGCGCGCGCGCTGAGATCTCACCAGTCCAAGGCAGTTGGGTCTCAAAGCTGACAGGTAAAGTTCCTACCACAATCCTTGAAGGGAGACAATATGTTTTTCCTGCGTCCCGTAAAAAACAGCAGGTTGTGTCAGCACACACACTGCTGTTTTTTTTTACAGATTTTTATATCCTCAGTTCAGCTTCTTCAAAGCATTTTCAATAGTGTAAATCGTTGTTCTTTCTATTGACAAGGGGTTATCTGGTTTGGAACATCTCAAGAAACTGATTGATAATCAGGAAACACACAAAATTAGGGAGTAACCAGCTACTTGGGAGCCAGCTTGAACTTCCTATGGATAGCAGATATACTGATGGGATATCTCATGGTTTCTTTAGAAACAATAGATAGCGTGCAGCATCAGGGTTTTGGATTTTTACTTGTTATGAACAAGCCTTAGCTTAGCATGACTTTTCCAGATCGTATGATAGTCTTTTAACAGACTTAAGGCAATTATTGGTGTGTTCATAACCTTTTGGCAAGAGGACTTCCACCAGTCATCTTGGGAAAAGTATGACAATACCTGTAGTCAGGGTTCCAACATGCTGGACGCTGTGATGAACCCCTTTACCATTGTTCAAATGTTGCCCACAGCCCCCTCTGACTCAGTCTCTTGCCTCAGCATTCCCTAACCTGGCAACTGAGTTTTAGTCAATCAAAATTAAATAGGACTTCCATAGTGGGACCAGGGAATGTATGGCCCGAGATGCCTTATTAAACTTAGAGGTGTGGGTGTGTTGGGGGGAGCGGGGGCAGGAAGGAGAAGATCCTTTGTAAATCCAGATTAGAACTGGTCTAATAAATGCTGAGCTGGGTGTCTGCAAATGTGAGTTGATTAGCATTTGGAGCACAGATTCCCCATCATGCAGTGCTCCCCTGCTTTTCTGATCCTAGAATTCACTGCAGTCTGGCTTTCTGTTCTCCACCTCTCATGTAAACGAATGGTCATCTGGTTGCATCTCAGATGCAAATGAGACCTAAGGCAGTTGTTTCACTCTTGTCACCCTTATCTGGAGGGTCTTAGGTGTGTCTCCCACTGCATCTTAATCAGTTTCATTTAGGTAGAGGAGGGGAGGGAGGCAGAAATTTTTATGAGTCAGACAGACTGCATCCTGTGCCAGGGTTCCCAAGAACACAGAGCTGAGATGTAACAAGGGTGGCTGGAGCCAGACTTACTCTGACCCTGGGCAAGATTGAACAGGCCGTGGGAATTGTTCCTGCGGTAGGCAGGTCCAAGCTGCATCCCAGTACTTCTGACTTTGGCCCTGTCCTGGGCACTGGGAGCTGCAACCCTGCTGGAGCTGGGGAGGAGGGTAGTCAGGAGAGCCTGGCCCCACGCCCTGAGGTGGATGCTGCACCAGCCACTCAGCACGGGCCCACAGGGCTGGAGCTGCTGTCTAGGGGCATGGGGATCACAGCTATGACCCTGGGCAGAGCTGGAGGTGCCAGAGCCATATCTCTCACCTCCACATCCATCCACATGCCATTCCCACCTCCCTCCCAAATACCAGGGTAGCCTGGCAGCAGGCGGCTGCAGCAGGGGGAAGGGGTGAAAATGCAGCCAGGGTAGATGGCAAGGCATGGCACCTTGTGCTTTCTGCCATGGATCTGGGAGCACACACCGTCTGGGATGAGCCCAACACAGGCCCCCCAACCCACACCCTGGGGTGCACACAGCAGCGAGAGTCACCATCCTGTGCTCCATACCCACTGACAGCTCTCCTCGCTTTGCTCCCTGCTGCAGCCTAGGGAGCAGTCAATGGACAGCAACACTCCCCTTCCCTAACCCCTTCCCTAGTCCTGCCTTAGTCCCTCCCTCCCTCACTGCCTATATTTCCCTAATTTAAACTAATTGTTTTCCCATTTTCTTCCTTTTATCCTGATTTCATCCTGGTTTTTATATTTCAAAGATAAACCCTGAAAAAATCCTGTATTTTTTTTTAATAAGAACTGAGACTGCAGAACACTATGTATGCAGTATTCCAGCTGCAGCCTCACCAAGGCTGAGTAAAGTGGGAGGATGACTTCCTGGGTCTTGCTTGAGATGCATCATTAGACACAAGCCAGGATTTTGTTGCCTTTGCTGTCAGCAGCATCACATTGGTGGTCCATGTTTATTCTGTGGTCAATCATGACCCCAGTCCCTTTTGGTTATGGTGCTAGTGAGTGTAGCACTTCCAAGCCTATAAGTATGATGTGGATTTTTTTTCCCCAAGGTGGAACACCTTGCATTTCTCCATGTTGAATGCCATCAGGTTTTGATCCATCCACTTTGTGAGCATGTCTAGGTCATCCTGAATCGCCAGCCTAGCCTCTAGTGTGACCACACTTCCCCATAATTTGGTATCATCAACTAATTTAGCCAGTCCACTTCTGATACCCAAATCCAGATAGTTTATAGATAAATTAAAGGGTACTGGTTCAAGTATTGAGTCCTGAGGGATGCAGCTAGTCACTATGTGTCAACTGTTACTCTCTGGGTCTGACCACAAAGCCAATTCCTTAGCCTTTGGGCCATAAGGTTGTCAAGGCTGCAGTTTCCTAGTTTTACCATGAGGACTTCATGGGAGACCAAGTCAAAGGCTTTTTGAAATCCAAAAAAATGACATCAGCCTTTTCTCCTTTGTCCAGATGATGCATCACCTGATCAAACAAGGACATGAAGATCGTCAGGCAAGACCTACCTGAAATGAAACCATGTTGGCATCTTTCAGAATGCTGCATTCTGTTAGCCTGTTGTTAATGGTTTATTTGATTTTTTTTCCCATCAATATCTTACCAGAGATTGAGATCAAACTCATTGGCCTATAGTTTCCTTGATCTTCCTTCCTCCCTTTCTTGAAGATAGGCACCACATTGGCCCTCTTCCAATCTTCAGGAACCTTCCCTGAGTGCCACAATTTCTCAGTATCCTTACCATTGGCTGCACTATGATATTAGACAGCTCCTTTAGTACTCTTGGGGGCATTCCACCTGGGCCAGCTGATCTGTGGATGTTCAACCTCTTAAGGTGTTCCCTCATGAGTTCTTCACCAATGATAGTTTGCCCATACCAATGATAGCGTTTGCCCATACACTGGCAATCCTGCATCCAGGGTGATTCACTTGGGCTGGTGGAAGACTGATGCAAAGTAATTTTTAAAGATATTTGCTTTTTCCTGGGTGTTCGTTGTCCGCTGACCCATTTGGTTTAGCAAGGATCCAATGTTATCCATGTTTTTCTTCCGACTATCCACATATCTGTAGAAGGTCTTTTTGTTTTCTGGATTCCTGTAGCCAGTTTAAGTTTGGTTTCACCCTCGGTTTTCCTAGTTTTCTCCCTACAGGTGCAGGCCAGTACTGAATACTCCTTCTTGTTGATGTTACCTGACTTCCATCCCTTTATAGGCTTTTCTTCTCAGATACAGGAGGCTCATGAGTCCCCAATTTAGCCATAGGGATTTCCCTTGTGCTTTGAGGATTGCAGCATTAAGGAGTGACCACTCATCATGCCAGCTTTGCAATTGATAGAGGAAGTGATCAAGTCGTGATCATTATCTCCTAGCTTCCCTTCAATTCTCAGGTCACTTAATAGATCATCCCCGTTGGCCAGTACCAGATCCAGGAGTGCCTTACCTCTTGTTGGTCTATAGACTTCTTGAGACAAGTAGAGTTCATCAATGCAAGTGAGAAAACTATGCGACTGATCAGATTTGACAGAGTGCTTCTCCTGAGATATCAGGGTACTTGAAGTTGCCCATGACAACCATGCATCAAGAACATGCAGCTTCTGCCAGTTCCCTAGCTAATGCCTGGTCAAGATTTTTCTCTTGGTTAGGAGGTCTGAGGTAGACTTCTAGTGTTATATCTCCTTCACCATATTCCCCCTGTAATCTAACCCAGAGGGTCTCAAGTCTTCCTTCTTGGGAGCCAAACTCCACTTGTAGGGAAGTGTGCTGCTCCTTCACATAGAGAGCTACTACCCATCCTTTGTAGCAACACAATCTCTCCTGTACAAGGTATAGCCATCTATACCTGTGGTCCAGTCATAGGTGGAGTCCCACCAGGTCTCCATTATTCCTACGAGATTCTATTTATTGAGTACTGCCTCTATCCCCACTCCCAAGCGGGAATCATCCACAATGATCTATCTGTGTTTTATCCTAAGGGTGTTTGCAAGTTGTGATTCTTCCCTGAGTGCTGGAGCTAGTGGCTCAGCTAGTTCTATTGGTGTTGTGGGGAGTTTGTACCTGTTGTGAAGGTTCAGGGGGGTGGTGACCCTGGTGCGACATACCTTGGGACTGGAGACAACCTTCATCCAGGTGTCCCCTAGCTGGACTTCACAGGAGCTTCTTTTGTCAACCCTTGTCCTACCAGCCATCCTTGCACTTCCCTCTTCATTCTTCAGGCAAGGAGTATGGCAGTAAGAGGCAATCTTCTCTTCCTCATCCCTGATGGCATACAGCCTCTGCACTGCAACCTGGAGTTCCCTTATCCAGCACTCCAGAGACTCCAATGCAGAACAAACCTCACCATGGGAGGTATAATTGCTCCAGACCCCAGGTGCCTGCAGTCATTCCAGGCAGCCCCCACAAGTGAGAGCCAGAGACCCCATCTGAGTGGAGGCTGGTATCATGGTTTCTGTCTGGGTGGATGCCTCAGTGGTACCAGAAAGGGGGTCCCAGATGCAGAGAGGATCTTCAGGGTGCAGTGTATTACCACCATGGCAGAGGAAGTAATAGTCCAGGCTACTGCTGTGCTGACCCTTCTCTTCAGACTCTCCATCCTCATGCCCCTCCTCCACGCCCTCCTGAGCAAACTCCTGCACTAAATTGCACACTGTGGCTCAGAGCATGCCTGCTTGCATGCTCTGTTCACATGGCTACAGTTGTATGGTTCCCTAGGGGGACTGGCTGGGCTAAGTAACAGCGTGGGGGTGGAGCTGCTCATCTTCTCTCAGCTGCCTTCCGCTCCTAAATAGTGCCCTTCCACCATTGCCCCGCTTATTTCCTGGCTTTCTGTTGGGGGTTAAGATCAGGGCCCGCCGGGGTCTTCTGCTCTCAGGGGCACGACGGGCTTGCGCCCATGCATCTCCACCTGACAGCTGGTCCCAACTGATGTCTCTCCCATACAATCCCTTCTGAAATTCTCATTGGTCAGCTAAGTTTAATATCAAAATGAATCATTTGGATCTATTTATTCCCATTTATAGGAGGACCTGGCCACCTCTTGAAGCTTTTAGCATAAGTTCCTGGATTAAATGACTTGTGCTCTGATCAAACAAAATATCAGTTTAAAGACATGCCGGGTGCATCTACATGTGCCATTAAGGTGACATGATAAACAGTATTATCTTACAGCAGTGACAATTAGTTTTCTGTACTCTAATAGCATCATAAATATAGATTGTGATGTTTTACACCATAGCAAATTAGTGTACTGCGCAGTTAAGCACGCAGGTATGTGCACCTGCTGTGAAGGAGTTTATGCTAGCTGATCAATACAACTATCACTGTCTTAGATTAGGTTACAGGAACAATGTTATTTGATTAAAGTTTTCTAAAGGAAAGATTGATACTTACAAGGAATGTATCTGAAAGGGAGTGCAATTTATTAAATGTTTTACCAGTAATAACAGTGTTTGGAGTCAAAGACTGTATAAGACCTGGCCTCCTGATTTACTCAATTCCAGTGCTTCTCTAATAATATAAAATCAATTAAGTAACTCTAGATTTACAAAGGCAAAACTGTGAGCAGAATTTGGCTCTGAGGTATTTTCTTACTGTTTCTCAGATGATGATCATGCAAAAGCACAGCTGAGAGCAGGGCAATGGAGTGAGAC
This sequence comes from Caiman crocodilus, assembly GCA_030014935.1. NCBI lineage: Eukaryota > Metazoa > Chordata > Crocodylia > Alligatoridae > Caiman > Caiman crocodilus. Next base: position 34,968,907 of record JAGPOW010001338.1, on the reverse strand, counting down.
AATCAGAAGAAAGTTACGCAAAAAAAAAAAAAGGTTTGCTCTAACGACCAAACTGAGTGGGTAAATATGAGTTAGAATTTTTCACTTTAACATTTTTCATGCACCAGTGATTTTGCAGCAGAAACTGTGAGAACAATAACTTGAATTGTGTCTGAGTTCATCTGTGTCTCAGCCCATTAAACTGTGGAGTGTCTGTGCTGTGAACTGAGGTGTGAACTGAGATAATTATACTAATTGTGCTGACTGGGAAAGCTTAATGTAGTGGGAGCAAATGAACAATTTCTAGAGGGTGTATAAGAAGTCAGACACTGCAGCACATTCTCAGCCTGAAGGATGCCACATTTCATTACAGGAACTGAGGTTTGGGCAGAGGAATAGTAAGAGAGGGATGAGGAAAAACTGCTCTACCCAGCTTTTCTCTGCAATTGAATGCTTGTGAGAGTCATCAAAACTCTTAACTCCTGCAATCTAATATAAAACAGTGATAGATGCCATTGTTAGTGCCAGTTATTTTCCTGTATGTGTTCCTTTCCTCCTGTATTTAGATTATAAGCATACCCAAGCAAGCTTCACATTAGCAGGCTCTTCGTGGAACAGTGTGGAGCTCAGCACATATAGGGTAACATAGCCCACCCTGAAATCAGCCCTCACTGAACTTAGTTAGCCCACACTGTGCTGCCATGGATACATAAGCTTGTTTGTCTCAGATGAGATATGGCATTAAGAAGAATCCAGCCAAAAAGGACTGTAACCAGTTACATCCTAAAGAAGTAAGCCTTTATAATAGAGCTTAGCATACCTGTATTTATAATCATCGCTAGATCCTGCTTAAGAAATTGTACAGGCTTGAAAATGATAGGTTTAAGCCAGTGTGTTGCAGGAGGAAGCACTAAAACACTATACTCTGGGCACATCTACACAAGTTGTTTACTGTAGAGCTGCCTAATTAGCTCCACGGTAAAGTTTCAACATCTACACATGAAGCCCTATTAGGCTGCGGTAAACTAATTAACTCTTCCATAAGGTTACTGCTTGTAAATTCATACTGTCCTATAGCAGAGTTCTTTAGTGTGGAGCAACTCTTGTGTGCTCATGGGGCTGGCTGGGGTATGTAGGTGCTGCAGTGAAGGGGTTTCCTGTTGGCTAGCCCCACACTAAAGCACCAGGCCTTGTGCAGCATATTCTGTCAGGTCAGAGCATCCCCAGGATGGCAGGCTGATCCCCTTCCCAGGCCCTCCGTCAGCAGGAGCTTCTCCACCCCTGCTCAATGTGCTGTGCTCCGAGGTGCACACATAGATAGGGTGCCTGGAAGAAATAAATAATATGTGCCAAAGTTTATTGCTTTGCATTAATTTCACATGTAGATGTACCCTCTGGGTATTCAAATACTGCATGAGTTGCCTTACCATCATTTTTTAGCTTTTCTTTTGATTAGAAATTCTATAATGGATTTATAGTGCAGTATAGAAAACCTACATTGGATTTATAGCAAGAAGAATATGTTTCTATAAGTCTTGTTTACAGTATTTTTGCAATATTTTTTTCAAACACCTCTGCTATGCCAAAACTATGGTCAAAATGTCCAAGTCAAAATGAAGTATTTCATTGAACTTCATGAGCTATTTATGGCCAGGTTCAATAAGGAAGTTAAGCATGTATCTAACACTGCTGACCGTGACACTGACCATGGCTAAGTCTGCTGGAAAGTCAGAATCAGTATCAAAAAGATCCACCATAGCAAAACTACCAGTTGTCCTCAGGTAGACATCAGCCAAAGAAAAGACATAGAAAAATGCAAACTATTCAATGAAGAAGTTGTGAAATCAAGTTTACCCAACAACTGAGCCACTAAGGTGTGGGAAAGCTTAAAAACTAACGTGTACAAAGTTACTATAAAAGTATTTAGCAAAAAATACAAGAAAAATGCAGACTGGCTTGAAGACCATTCTGAAACTCTGCTGAAACCCTTCTACCGCTGACTGAGAACAAAAAGGACAGTACTAACCAACTATAAGAAATCTCCTAACAACATAACCCTAGAAAATCTAAGAAAAGAAAGGCTCAACAAGAAATGCAAGAGGCTAAGAAGCGTGCTCAAGATTTTTGGCTGAAACTCTGTGATGATATTCAGAAAGCAGCTGATGCAGGTGATAGCTGTGGATTGTACAAAGGCATCAAAATGAGCAATTGGTCCATTCAAGAAGAAAACAGCTCTGCTGAAAGACAGAAACAGAAATGTCATCACTGATGATAAACAAAAACAACTTGACTGTTGGCTTGACCACTATGGAGTTTATATACTCCAGTGAGACTGAAATCAAACACAAAGAGCTTGACAGATTACCACAGTTCAAAGTTATGATGGATTTAAACAAAAAGCTTGCATTAGAAGATTTGAAGAAAGCCATTAAATCAATTCCTAGGAATGAGGCAACTGGCAATGACTTTGCTTTTTGAAGCCTACTAATATGCCACCGATTAATTACCTTGAAAGCTTCTGTTCTGTTGGAAAGAGGAAGCAGTATCACAAGATTTCAAAGATACTTGTTTTGTACAATTATACAAAAACTAGGGGGATATAAATGACTGTAACAACTATAGAGGTATCTCCCTGTTGAACCTCGCCAGAAAAATTCGCTCGTATCCTGATCCCGAGGCTGCAGTCTCTAAGTAAAAGAATCTATCCTAAAAGTCAAAGAAGTTTTCACTTAGCAAGCTCCGCCATTGTTATGATATTTTTGGTCAAGCAACTGCAAAAATAGCGTGGAGAAAAACAAATACCATTTTACATAGCCTTTGTCGATCTGACAAAAGCCTTAGTACAGCCAACACATAGAGCCTTTTTACTGTTCTGAAGAAACTGGGTTGTCCCTCAAAACTGTTGAACATCATTTGCTCATTACCTCAAGGTATGAAGGCAACTGTAGTGTGTGAAAACAAAGAATCAAATACCTTTGACAACAGTGGGGTGAAAAAGGACTGTGTCTTAGCCCCTATGTTTTTTAACATCTACTTTTCATTCCTGTTTTTTATGCATTTAGGGACAACAATGATTGTATTTATCTTGAAAGCAGACTAAATGGAAGCTTGTTCAACATCACAAGTGAAAACCAAGGTGAAAGAACTGGTTCTGAGAGATTTCTTGTTTGCGGTTTAGAGCAAATTTTTTTTCCAGTTGCCCACAGTGAAACTTTCCTGCAAAATCTCTTGGGTAGATTTTCTGAATCATGCAAAAGCTTCAGGATGGCAATTAGTCTCAAGAAGACTGTAATCATATACCAAGGGATAAAAGAACCAATACCTGCCATCACTCTGAAAGATCTCCTGGTGTCATTGACAGTTGTTGCTATTTGCCTTCTGCCGTCAGCAGGAATGTTGACCTTCAGCCTGAACTGAACAGAGATCCTGACACTTAGAAACCAGCCTTTTCTTCTTCATTACAGCCTTTTCTTCTTCTCAAGAAGAAAGGGCTGTAATGGATTGGCCATGTCAAGAGAATGGGAGAAGACCGTATCCCCAAAAATATTTTGTATAGTGAAATTCAAAATGGTTCTAGAAAGCAGGATCACCCTCTATGGCAGTATTATGATGTGTGCAAAAATGATATGAAGTCATTCAACATCAACATAGAAAGGTAGGATAAGTGCATAGCATTCTATCTGATCCGGAAGGAACATTTGGCATTGGATCCAGCTCAGCATGAAGCGGCTTTGATCCAGAGGATGGAGGCAAAGCAAGAAAGAAAGCAGCGTGCTATAGATTTGGACTTCAAGTTAGACAACATATGGATCTGTGAAACTTGTAATTAGTTGTGTCACTCTCAAATTGGTCTTGTCAGTGACACACATGGATTCATCAGGCATCTGACTAGACTTCGTACATGTACACCATGATCCAGAGGATCAATGGTTGCCTGCTAGCTTCAAGCACTTGTATAACTGCACTGAAGTCCAAGGGACTCTTGAGACTAAACTTTGGCATATCCTTGAGTACCTTCATAATTACTGGTTTGGCTAAGGGCTGTTATGATAATGGGAATCTTTTAGTTGCCTCTTACTACATCCTTGTGTGTCATAGGGAGCAGGGCTGGATTAATGCGTAGACAAACTAGGCACATGCCAAAGGCCCTAAGTAAAGAAGGGGCCCAGATATGCTTATTTTATATATCATAATTATTGAGTGAAAAAAGTAATATAAATATACAGGATTAAGTAGAAGCCCACCAGTTTGTTTGCCTAGGGCCCACTAAAGGGTTAATGCAGCCCTGAGTGGGAGTGCCCAGGTTCTGCCTTATTCCTCCTATCCATCCCTTCCAGTCTATCTGGTTTACTCTGTGGGTTGTTTCAAGGGTGGGTTGTAGACATGCAATCATTCTGCCTCCTTTCCTTGCTTGGGGTAATGTTTTCTTTGGAAATGCCTATATAAACAATGCACGAATTCTCCCTCAGTCAGAAACTGAAAAAGTCCCTACAGTATAGGGAGATGACTACTGGCAAACATCCCTCTTTTACTACATATACATGTAGAAGAGTCAGTGACTTTCACAGTAGATAGGAAAACTGCCTTCCCATGAATACTCTAGAGAACAGTGAGAAATGAATACCTCTTAAACAATAACACAAGAACAAATACATTTGGAAAGGAATAGGGCATATGTATTGCTAGTATATAAAAACTAAAAAAGATGCAACAAGTGAGTTATATAAATAGTTTTCAAAGTTTAAGGAAATTATAAAATTATTAGGGAAACAAAATATGGTGACAGTCATAAAGGAAAATCATATTACCTATGCAAACTATATCTGTATTAATATTGTTCTACTTTTTATCCTCTCTTATGCTCATAGGTACTGCTTTATAAAAAATATCAGAAACTAAATTATTTGCTTACTTAACATCACTGATTTGTATTTAATGAGTTTTGATCATCTACAGTTTATTGAATACTCTTGAATACCAGTTTACAACTTGAGGGTTATGTTCTGCCAATTAGGCACAGCCTTTCCCTGAATGGAACAGTTTTTTCTCTGTTCTGGAACCCTGCAGTACATAGGGCAAGAAACCCCCACCAGCATTCACCCCACGCTGCAGCAGGCACTCTGGTCCCAGCCAGCCAGCAGTACTCGCCAGCATGGAGCAAGATCCACAGCTATTGTTTCATCTAAGGAAGACCCAACATTTTCCTCCTATCATAGGCCGCAAAATAGGGTGAGCCACTCGGTCCATGACCATACTACCTTTTAGCTGGTTAATGTATATAACGAACAAATGCACAATTGTCATTCCAGTTAAAACTGTACAGCTATTTTTTTAACTGCATAGCTAGCTAAATTAACATGCTAAAATTTGGTCAGGCCATGGCTCAGGTGGCCCACACTAGTCCTCAGCCTATGCTTCCTAGTATACAGGAAGTGTAGTTGTTCCAGCACTACAGGACATCATTGGATAAGGACATCATGACTGCACCCAGCATAGTATTATCTGACAGGCTAGATAGAGCAGGGTGGGCAAAATATGGCCTGTGGCTGGATTCAGCCAGCCAATTGTTTGTATCCAGCCTGCAGCTGCCCCTGTGGCACTCCATGTGGGGCTGAGACCTCTCCGCTCTTGCCTGGAGCAGCCTGTGCTGTGCTCCTGCTGGTACCCACAGACAGCACCATCCTGAGCCCAGTCAATGGTTCTCCCATTGCTTCCATCCCTCCCAGTGAAGCTGCTCCCATTGCTGTTTCAGCTGCCTGGGTACTGCTCAGCTCCCCTGTCTCCAGTGACTTCTCCTCCTCTTCTTGTTCCTGTTGCACCACTCCAGACAGCAGGTAGCAGAAGGAAGCAACTACGTGCCCAGCCTGGTATGGGGGGTGGGAAGCTGAAGTTGGGCAGCTCCTGACCTCATGCATAGGGCTCCAACTTCTGGGAGGTGGTTGCTCATCACACCAGGCATGTGGAGTGAATGAAAGGTGGCTGGCAGCTGGAGCTGGAGCCTTGTGCATTGGGGCAGGAGCCTCCCAGCTGCACCTCCCCCCTGCCTCACTTGGTGGGACATATAATAGCTTCCCCACACTATATTCTGCCTGGAGAAGCACAAAAGGGCAGGAGGAAGAGGAGCAGCCACTAGAGGTGGGGGGGGAGGAGCTGAGCAGTACCCAGATGACTGCTGAAAAGCTATGCATGCTGGCCCAGGCCAGGGATGGGGTGGGTGGCAGTGGGAGCACCATATAGATCTCTGCAGGGACAGCCGTGGGCTAGATGGAGCAGGGGACAAACCACACCTGCACCACACTGCTCAGGCAAGCTCTGCTGCATGTTCCCCCTCACATCCTCCCTCCTTGCCCCCCACCCAGCCAGCTTCTGGGATCTAGCAGCTTTCCACACACATATGGATACCCCCCCCACACACACACACACCCCCTACATGCATTCCCCCACAAAAACTTCAACATCTCACACACACACCACAGACATCCCCCACATACACACTATATAAAAGTAAGGCTTTATTTTGAGCTATTATGCAATCACTTCTATATACACTACTCAAAAACCCCCATAAATCAGGACCAAACATATATATTTTTTAATACAATTAACATGTTATAGTAGATGTTTGTTTTTTAGTATATGATTTTTTTTAAATCTGTAATTTGTTAGGATGATATGTTCTCAAAGAGTTTAGGTGAGCAGTCTTCAACAGCTCACCAAATCTTGTCAAGTTGAAATAATCCTGCCAGCTGAAATAATTGCCCATCTCTGGCCTAGATGCATTTTCAGAAGAACATCTCTGATTCTTGGGGCTGGAACGTATACTAAATTTAAGGCAAAGCCAGTTTTTGGGATGAATGATAATTGGAACCTTACCCATTGTGAGGGGCCATCGTGTATTGCAGAGCTATTTAGAAGCTTCAACAGTGTTTTTTTCCTCAGGCACTTTCATATTAAAATCATTTTTAGACTTTGCTTTCAAATTCCAATTTATTATCATTGTAACTTTTTGGTCTTGTGCCTTTGATTTTGTCTACTGTTTAAACTCATGTAGACTGAAGAGTGTTTGGGTAAAGTGTTATTTTAGCATGATATGGGACTATTCCAACAATTTCCCTGTTCAAGGTATCTCTCTCTGCAGGAACTGCAGTCAATTCACAATTTTTTTTTAATCTCATACTGTATTCTTCAGAATGTGTATATTTCCTTTGAGATATCCTAAAGGAACTTTCCACTCCCCATGCATTTTTGGTTGCCAAGAGCTTGAATATAACTTTTTTGCACAATAATAAACTTTCAACTGAAAGTCTTATAAAAGTTTGTATTATTTTGAAAGTTGTTACGGGTGTGGACTATATATCTATAAGCCAAGCACAATAATAAAGTCCTCTTCCTAAAGGCAACTTCTGGTTGCCCCTTTAATATCAATATTTAAAAATGAGGATGATTTTCAAAGCACTAAGAAAAGTGAATATCCACCAAATAGTTTTCTAAGGCTGAATGGATTATATCTGCTCCCCAGTAGCCTGTGTGGTCTGGAATCTAATAAGCTTAATATCATGGTAATACATACAATCAAACAGCATTTGAGACAGTAACTATTTCAGCAGTTGGTAACAAAAAAGCAGATCTAGAGAAGTGTGGTTACATCACACACTGTTTTAGTGTCCATACCCATTTTTAGCTCATAGTCTGGGCTGGCAGTCCCTTTGACTTCCTTGAGTAAATCAAGCTGAGCAAACAGGGGAGTTTGAATTGGGGCACTGTTTGGGAGAGGAGTAGGACTCTATGGCTGTCTTGAGGGTTTGTGAGTGTTAGGGAGTAGGAAGGGCTGGCTGGTTCAGGCTTGGTAGTATAGCCTATAGTCTACTGTAACCCCTGGTTCTGCTATCCAACACTACAGCCTATCTTGTTGCCCTGTGGAGTCAGGCCAACTCTCAGGATCTCAATATTGCATTGTTAAACAGGAGGGTGTGACTCAATTGCACATGTACAAACACACAAATCAATTAGGTACATACACACACACACTACCAGCTCAGGCACATACACATCCAAACAAGCCTAGGCACATGCATACCTAACACCAATTCAAGCACATACACACTACACACTAAAAATTAGACAAAAGTCAATTGTCAATACCCACCCACTCAGTACACATACACAGTTCACTAATTTGTATGTCATGATATATATATACACACCCCACTTACACATAGGTAAGTTCCTAACTTGGATGGTACGGTATGTATGTGTACACTTGGAGTACTTGGAATACTTGGGGGAAGGTTAAGGTGAGAGAGATAACTAAAGTGTAGGGAGTGAAAGTTGCCAGAAACGGGATTAGAAGCAGTGGATTAGAGAGAAGCTAACTGAGGAACTGAGGCTTGGCTTTACTTAAGATCAAGTGGACCCAGGGTTACTTGAGGTCCCTGGTGCATGGGAGGGGAAAAAAATAAGAAGAAGCCTGATGGCAAGGGAGCAGCAGCCAGGAAAGAGAGAGAGACAGAAACCTGGGAGCTTGGGGCTGGAAACTGAGGCAAACAACTAAGATATTGGGGGGGGGGGCAGATAAGTGGTGGCAAGGAAAGATAGCCAGAAAAAAAACAGAGACAGAAACCTAGTTGCTCACGGTAAAAGAAAAAGGCAGTGGGGATAATATAGTGGCAAAGAAACAGGGGGTTGGAGGCAGAGAGGAGCTCAGGACAGGTGTTGGAGGTGGCAGTGAGCCAGAAGCAGAAGAGGGAGAAATGAGACAGAAGTTAGAGGGGCGAGGAGCAGATACTGGAGCAGGGCCAAACCATAGTAAAGCAAAACCCAAATTAGGGGTCCAAATAACAGTTTTATTACACAGACAACACACTACACAGCCCCATGAAGTTAT
>JAGPOW010001338.1:34949613-34959944 GCA_030014935.1 Caiman crocodilus | reverse complement strand
TTATGACAGACAAGTCATTTGCAAACTTACAAGCTAATATTAACTAATATTATCTATTTAGGCAGAATACCAAATGCCTCCAAGAAGCACACATCATTGTTTATTAATCCCTCTGGTTCTGGCTGTCTCATAGGTGTGAGTCATGGGTTACACAACCAGGCCTGGGGACAGGATGAAGACTTGACAAACAAAATGGAAACTTGACATGATCTATGCTAACTTACATATGTAGGCCTAAATCATATAGTACCATGAAAACTTTAATATAGAACAGTAAAAATCAATATAAATATAATGATTATACAATATAAAAAAGGAGAAAAAACAAAACAAATACAACTTGGTACCAAAATAAAATGCTGAAGCTTATCCTATATCTTAGCTCAATTATCCTTATCTATAGGGAACAGAGAGGGAAAGAAAAAGTCAGAAATGGTTGGGGAAGGGGAGGGAATGCATTTTAAAAGAAAAAAAGAAAAGAAAAACTGGGGGTTTTGCTACAAGCTTGTCATTCCCCAGTCTGTCTTTGTGCATTCAGTTTGTTCATGCCTACTACAAGATTTTGCACTTGTTCTTGTTGAATTTAATCTGATTGATTGCAGACCACTTTTCCAGTCTATCCAGGTCATTTTGGATCCCAGCCCTACCCTCTGAACTGTCTGCAACTCCACCCATTTTGATGTTGTCCAAGGCCTGATTTGGAGATCTGTGTCCAGTTTTGGGTATACACTTAGAGAAGGATATAGACAGTTTGGAAAGAATCCAGCCTAGAGCAACAAAAATTATTAGGGGCCTGGGAGACAAGACTTTTGAGGAAAGGCTAAAAGAACTATAGCTGTATAGCCCAAAAAAGAGGAGACTTTGGGTGAGGGTTGATAACTGTCTTCTAAAACCTGAAGGGTGATTACAGAGAAAATGGAGATGGGCTTTTTTTCTGTGGCTGCAGGAAACTGAATTAGGAACAATGGCTTCAAGCTTCAGCAAAAAAAAAAATAGTTTGGGAATTAGGAGAAACTTTCTGACTCAGAATGTGGTCAAGCATTGGGACAGTGTACCTCAAGAATCTGTGGACTCTCCATCCTTGAAAGTTTTCAAGAGCAAGTTAGATGGTCTCATTGGGGAAGATCCTGCCATGAGTGTGGGGTGGGGGGAGGTGGACTAAATGACCTGTGAGGTTCCTTTCAGCCTTGTTTTCCTATAGTTATCTAACTATCCTTAAGAAACCCTTCCGTCTCACATAATTCCTGGACCATTAAGGCTACACCATCACTCTAACAGTGATTCCTAATTCAGAGGTCAGTGAAGGGCGCTGATAACAGAAATGTTGTGAAGCTTCTCATTTTACTTGCCATATCTTTCTAGTCTACAGGAAGATGTGCTATGCAATAGTATGTTGGGTTTATTTTTTCTTTGCAATACTTGGGCACAGTTTCAGAATCTGCTTTTGGTGATGTGACATTGGAACATTCAGGAACATTTACAGGCAAAACTGATTTCTGGGAATAGTTTGAACATTCAGTCATTTACTGCTATTTCTTTTAAACCCTGGGGATTTAAGTCCATCTTTTTTCCCCTGTACAGAAGCTCAGGAATAATATATTTTAAAATACTGTGGGGATGTAATCAATAAAATAATTGTTCAGAGTATGAATCTCTGGAACCAAAAAAAGGAAATATTCTTTAACAACCTCACAGCTGGAGAGGTATGAGTAAATGATTTGGATTTTACTCCATGGGCTAGGAAGCACTTTAACTTAATCAATAAAGATAATGTGTATTTGGTCCTCCAAATTGACAACAGGGAGAGTCTGAAATCGCTTGGAATTGTCAGATCCATTAGTCTGTGATAATCATGCTCAATTTCAACTTGTTTATATAGATTCACTTATCTTGCATGACATTTACTTTGTCAATTATGTTAATAGCTGTAAAGTTAACTTCTGGAAAAACTTTGACATGCGAAAGAACATGTTCTCAACAGGGACTCCATCTACAGAAAGATGCTTGTTTTTTCTCTGCTGTGGAAGAAACATGATGGATGATTCAGAATTACATATAACCCAGAGAGCTGTCAGTTACAGATATGCATTACATGCACTGTTACTTGTTCAGATGTCAGTTTTACAGTCTACTGTTCTCCCTTCAGCAGTCAGTAATTGAGATTCAGAGTTTTCATTTCCCCTTAACCTTTCGTATTCAAGAAAGAATACAATATTGTGGTTGTAAGCAGTACAATTGTCCATGAAATCCTGAAAATGGTTTAATGCTAAAATTCTGCTATTACAGTGGTAATTTTGGTAACAAAATAGCTAGAAGGAAAAAATTTCTTCTTTTGTGAAGAATTGAAGGTAAGGGATTGTGTGGCCTTTTCAATATCACATGATTTTTTTTTTACTTTGCTTTCTAGTGTGACACTGGTAGCAACAGTGGGAGAACAGCTCCCTCAATTCCATCTAATCTGCTCAAAGCACATCTAGGTCTGATTAAAGCCCAGGAGCCAGTCCAGAAACCACCACTTCTACCACTGATGATACAGGGGAAAATACACGAGTAGAAATCTGACGGGGGAAAAAAGGAACACTCTAGTGTATCCCAAGTCTCTAGGTGTGGACATTGAAGAGATTTCATTTAAAGATGATGTCACAAGAGACTGAAATCTGGCACTCCAAGTCTCATTGAGCAGTACCTTATACCAGAACAATCCTCTTCTTTTTCTGGTGGGGTACAAGAGGTCTCAGATTATGTTCCGTCTTTTAATTTAGAAGCTGGATGGCCAATATTTTTCTCTGATTTCTAGTGATTATCCTTTTTTAAAATTATTTTGGTCATGTACGTGTGTGTGTGTGTGTGTGTGTGTGTGAGAGAGAGAGAGAGAGAGAGAGAGAGAGAGAGACTTTTATTTTGAAAGTATTGTAACTCCTTTGAGGCATTCTATGAGAACAGAAGCAAGGATGAGAACTTATTAGAGAATTCAGCCTCTGAGGCAGAATACGCAATAATGACTTGAAAGACATAAGCCAACCTGAGTATTTTTCTTTGATTATTTAACAATTTCCAGTGTAAGAAATATAAATATTTGTCAGACATACAGATTTTAGATTATAGTTTTAAGTAAGGAATTATCATCTTGTCTAAGCCTTGTGAAGCTTTGTAGATCTTTGCTTTCCCATTTTACAGTAATTTACTGATATACATTTCTTTGTTATGACTGCTGAGAATGCAGTTTCTTTCTGTCACTCCTCTACAAGTCTGGAATTGCGCCCCAGCAGACCTGCCAATCAATAGGCAGCAACAAGAGGTAGCTAAAAAAGGACAAAAAGACATCTTGTATGGTTTGCTGTGCAATCAGATAAGCACAATGTCAGAGATCTCTGCGATGTTACTTTCCTACTAACAAACTGCTGGAGAGCAGCAGGCCTTAAAGAAATTAGTATTATACGCTTTTGCACAAATGAACACAATCTGTATGTGAGAACAAGAACATAAAAGAAGATAATTTATTTAGGAACCTTAGGGCATGCTTATACTGAAAACTTACCATGCCTGGTACATAGCAATAACTTAAACAAGTCATGCTGCTTCACGTGATCTACTTCCTGAACTGTGAGTGGTGCTGCTTCTCATCACTGCATATGACTCTGATTACAGCACCATGTGAATGTGGTCAGCCTGCTTCTTCTCTTTATGGACACTTTTACTTGTGGTCCAGGAGTGGGGTAACATCGCTTTAATTAAAGCAGCTATGAGAGTCACTTTAAAGCACCACTGCATCTTGTGTATCAGCATCCCCATGCTTAAAAATTGAAAGATTAGGTCATGGGGCTTGGAAACAGTCTCCTTCCCTGGGCAGCTGCCTACTTCCAAGCCCTGTGCTGCTATCAGCAGATCAGAGTATGGGTTTAAGAGGCAAGTAGCTGCCTGAAACAGAGGACTGTTTTCCAACCTCGCCCGCTCCCCTCCCTCCCCACCAACCCTGATCTGATGATAGGGATACGGGGCTGGGAAGCAGATAGCTGTCCAGGAGAGGGAATAGTTCCTCTGCCCCTGCCACCTAGGCTGAAGAGGAGCAATTTGTTTCCTGTCAGCTATCTACACATGTGCTACTGCACAATAGCCCCTGGCTGCATCTACATGAGACACTGACTATGCAATCATTACTGCACAGTCATTTTAGTACTAGAGGTACTAAATGACTGTGCAGTAAGTGGAGTTACTATGCAGTAGCATTTCTGAAAGGCTTGTAGGTGATGCTGACTGCACAGAAGCTTGCTACTATTGCACAGTAGCATCACATTACGCTTACTGCCATGGGACACTAATGCACAGTAGTAATGAACAACTGAGCAGTCAGTGTCCTATGTAGATGCATCCACTGTGCAGTAAACCTACTACTTGTTTCTATAACCACTTGGTAGACTAATTTACTGTGCAGTAAATGCTGCGCATGTGTAGACACTACTGAGCAATTGATTGTCTACTGCAGAGTAAAGCTTCCCAGTGAGTAATAGCTTACTTTATTATTGGTAATGCTGAAATTAATACAACTAGCCACTGATAAAGGCAGTACACATTAGGGCTGTGTGAAGCTTTGGTCCCTGAATAGATTCAGAAGAGATTCAGCCCAATTTGGTGGCTAAATCTCCAAATCTGAATTGAATCAAGAGACCCTTTAATTTCTCTGAATTGATTTGGAGAGATTCAGAAAGATTCAATGTTTCAGATATAGACACAGCTTTAAATGCTTCTTCTACATACCTCAAGGTACCAGGTGACTCATGAATGCTGCAATGGTGGGTCAGATGGAGCATCCTACAAGAGCGCAGGTGGCTCCTAAACACGCTCAGCAGCAGACTCAGAAGCACTTCCAGCTTGGTGAGTGATGCCTCCTGGGCCTGGAGGGGAACCTGGGGTCCCCCTATGGCTGATCACTGAGCCGGGGGCAGGGCATGAGGGAGCCCCACATGCTTGGCAGCAGACCCAGATGTGGACTGGAAATACTTCTGGTCCACTTCCAGACTCACCATCGAACATGTGAGGGGTCCCCCCACACTCTTGTGGTATGCTTCATCTGCCCCCACATCACAGCATTCACAAGCCATGCCTGGTACCTTGAGGTATGTAGAAAAAGCATTTAAAGCTGTGTCTATGGCCAAATCACTGATTCTCCAAATCAGCACTGAATCTTCAGATTCCATCTCAGCTAAATTGAATCGGGGACTGTGATCCTAAACAACTAATCGAATCACTGCACTTAATTTGGGCCAAATTTGAATTGAATACGGCCTATTTCGCACACCCCTACATCACCATAAGAAAGGGTGGCAGAATCTTGTTTTGAGATGACTTAGGGCTTTCCTGTAACTTGAGCAACCTCTTACACTATATTCACAACCTCTGAAATGCCTTCACATGCTACCTAGAAGTTGAGTCTGTATGCACAGACATATGTAAGCACTGTACACCCAGATTTTCATTCTGAATCAGGCAGGCAGGGAAAGCAGCTGATACAGCATTTCTCCAACTGCAAAAAAATGTCTCTCTGGAACAAAAGAAATTTTGACTATGATGATTTTTCTGACACCAAATGTGTCCTGTGGCCATTCTTGGAATCCTAAAGCTAACAGAATATCATTGGTTCTGGGCTCTGTGCAACAAAATAATTTAGTTATTTTACTGCAAACAGCTAATATCTTTTGTGGGTATGTATGGTTGTGCTTCCCCCCCATTATTTTACTGAATACCTTGCTGATTTCAAGAGGATGTAGAAAGATATTTCCTGAAGTGCCTCCCTCAGACTGCAAAAGTCATGTCCTGCATTTAGAGAGAAACATGGTTACGCTCTGTCAGGGGAGGGAAAGAGAAAACACAAGCAGCTGTATTGTAATCAGAACCAACAGCAGAATAATTTAAGATGAGAAAGAATAAAGCTCATGATATTCCTTCGAATTGTGCTCCCTCCTGCATTATGGGTTCATCTACACATGCTGCTGCCAATGTAGCGACGCAGTATGGTGATGCAGCATCCACAGGTGTCTACAGATACACAGCAGTTACTGTGCCATAGTGGCACACTCCCCCCATTATAGCATGCCAGTATGGCAAAGTAGCTGCTAAAAATAACTGTGCGCCGCACTTATGGCAAAGCATGGGTGGTTGCTGCACCATGTTTTAGTACTTCTGAAAGGAAGTACTAAAGCACAGTGTAGTAACAATGTCACTGTAGGGCGATGTGTATATGTACTTTATGTGAAGTAAAATTCCTACAGCCAAGAGGAGTGGGATGAAATAAAAAGTGAAAGAGTGGATAAATGATATGAAATTACTTATTTTGAAGACTATGGAGATCATCATGCTTGTTTAACATGACCTCTAATCTGTTTAAGTAACCTAAAGAATAATGATATACATCCATATATATTCAAATAAGGAATGACAACCTGCAGTTACCCATAATCATCTTACTAGGCTTTGTATAACTTCATATTTTTTATCTTGCTATTTCTACCTGTCCCTAACATCTTCTAGGATAAAGCTTTCATTTGGCGCACTGCCATTTTTCTTCTTTGTACCTAATCAGCAATCTCTCATGCTTTTCCATATTGTTCATGTAATATATAGTACCAGGATGCAAGTTCCTATTTGTATGTACTTGACCCAGTAAATACCTCTATTTTTTATTTTTGTTTGCTTGTCAGAATGCTCATTTAGATATTAATCTAATTTCACTCCTCAGTGAATTTCAAGTGGTTACTGTTATTGACACCTCATACAGGTTCAGAATAAAACAAATATTTAACCCATGAAACCTCACTAAACATATATTTCTTTCTAGGATCCTTGCTTAAGTACATGCACTAAAAGCAACAGCCTTGGTGCATACTGGATATCATTAAGCACATCCAAACATAAAGCCTACAAACTCTTCTAAAACGATAAATGTTGCTTGAGGTTAACCTCAGAAAATAATGCTGTTACGATGAACTGACATGTTGCCATCCATGAAAATCATGTGCACTTCCAATATGTTATGCTACACCTGCATACTGCAATGGATGTTCCATCCATGAAAGTAAAAAATCTCAAATAAGCAGAATATGAGTGAACAGAAAGCCTAATCAGTTCTGGAGGGACCATAAGAAAGTAAATTATAAACACAAAACAAAACAAAACAAAACCCCACTTACCAAGGCACTAATTTATTGGAAATTTGGATCAGGCAAATTAAAATAGGTGTTCCATTAGACTTAGTCCTTTATTTCCAAAAAAGGCTACACTCACTTTAAAATAAAGTTTGGACTGGATATATTTGAAGGAAGGAATATTATTGCTTCTACAAACAAGCATTCTCTGACCTCCAACATCTGCAATAAAATGTTAATATCCATTTAAAAAAAAATCAAATACTTGAATCAAACTCTTATCCTAATCTATCTTGTCATTAAGGATATGTCCATAGTGGGACCAATATTTGCTTAGTACTTTTGTTACCTTCATATGTTAAATGTAAGGCATTAAGAATTATTTTATGAGTATTATAATTATAGCTAAAAATAAATAAAATTTGCACTATAAAGGAAATAAGAAAAGGCTTAAACAAGTAAGAATATGCAGTTAAAAATAATTAATGATCATCAACTTGCAGAGAAATCAGGCCCTCTTTAGTCTCTACCCAAAACCTCAAAATTCATAGATTCAGAGAATGTAGGCTGGAAGGGACCTCAGAAGATCAGTGGGTCCAGCCCCCTGCACCAAACAAGAAAGACAACTGGGGTTAAGTGACCCCAGCTACTACCAAGTCCCCTCTTAGCCTTCTCTTCTTCAGGCTGAAGAGTCCCAAGCCCCTCAGCCTTACCTAATATAGATTCATAGATTCAAAGATGTTAGGGTTAGAAGGGACCTCAATAGATCATTGAGTCTGACCCCTTGCATAGGCAGGAAAAAGTGCTGGGTTCAGATGACTTCAGGTAGAGGCCTATCTAACCTCCTCTTGAAGACCCCCACGGTAGGAGAGAGCACCATCTCCCTTGGGAGCCCATTCCAGACCTTGGCCACTCTAACTGTGAAGAAGTTCTTCCTGGTGTCCAATCTCAATCTGCTCTCTGCTGGCTTGTGGCCATTATTTCTTGAATGGCTTGCTGTGCAATTCTCTAAGCATACAGGTGGCCCTCCTCTGGATTTTCTCAAGCTTTTCCACATTCTTGTTGAAGTGTGTCACCCAGAACTGGACACAGTACTTTATCTGCGATCTCACCAATGCTGAGTAGAGCAGAAGAATAACTTCCTTGGTTTTGATGGAGATGCGTCAATTGATGCACACCAGAGTATTATTTGCCCTGTTGGCTACAGTGTTGCACTGCCGGCTCATGTTCATACTGTAGTCAGTTATTACCCCCAGGTCTCTTTCATTCATAGTGCTAGTTCGATTGGCCTTGCCAAGTCTATAGGAGTGCAGGGGACTGTTTGCCCCCAGATGGAGCACTTTACATTTCTCTATGTTAAACCTCATCTGATTCCAATCTGGCCAACTTGGCAGCCTGTGTAGGTCTTCCTGTTTCTGCAGGCTATCTTCAAGTGTGATCACGTTTCCTCATAACTTGGTGTTGTCCGCAAACTTGGCCAGTGAGTGCTTCACCCCCACATCCAAATCATTGATGAAAATGTTAAAAAACACTGGACCAAGAACTGACCCTTGAGGGACACAACTCGATACTTCTTGCCAAGATGACACAGATCCATTCAGTAGAACTCTCTGGGTCCTATCCCATATCCAGTTTCCTACCCACCTAACTATCTTGCAGTTAAGCTCACAATATTCCAATTTTCTCACAAGAACATCATGGGATAGCATATAAAAAGCTTTTGGGAAGTCAAGGAATGCAATGTCAACCTCTTCTTTCTTATTCAGGTAGCTAGTTACTTGATCATAAAAGGGGATGAGGTTGGTAAGACAAGACCTGCCCATGATGAAGCCATGCTGGCTGTCATTCAGAATCCTACCTCCTACAAGTCTATCACATATAGACTCCTTGATGAATTTTTACAGGATTTTCCATGGGATAGATGTTAGGCTAATTGATCTAGTTGCCCAGGTCCTCCTTCCACCACTTCTTGAAGATGGACACAACATTTACCCTCTTCCAGTCCTCAGGGACCTCTCCAGAATGCCATGAGATTTGGAAGAACTTTGCCAGGGGTTCTGCTATGACTTCGGCCAGCTCCCTCACCACCCTTACATGATGTTCATTTGGGCCTGATTTTTATATATGTCTGATTGTTTTAATTGGTCACATACCAGTTCTACGGCAATAAGCAAAGTAGTCATTCATGAGTTCAGTTTTCTCCTGAATGCCAGCGACCAGTTGTCCTGAGTCACTGAGCAGTGGCCCCGTATTCCCATTTGTTTTTCTCCTCTTCCCTACATAGCTAAAGAAGGACTTCTTGTTGTTCTTGATTCCCATTGCTAATTTTAGTTCATTTGCCACCTTAGCCCTTCTAATTTGTTCCCTACAAATGTGAGCCATTATTGTATAGTCCTCCTTTGGGCATGTGACAAGCTTCCATTGTTTGTATGCCTCTTTCTTCTTTCTTAAGAGGACCATGATTTCCCTTTTTAGCCAAGAGGGCTTCCCAGCCCTTTTGCTGCCTTTCCTCTGCATGGGAATGGACTTCCTTTGCACTTCAAGGATTGTGTCCTTAAGAATTGTGTCCTTTATGTATGCATTTTGCCTTTAGTCCCTCGTCCTGTAACACTTCTCCTACTAGTGACCTAAGTTTGTTGAAATTTGCATTTTTGACGTCCAAAACTTCAATCCTGCTATCTAGTTTGTCTGCCTTGTGATGGACAGTGAATACAATGGTTTCATGGTTGCTGTCAGCTAGGCTGCTCTCTATGTTTAAGTCAGTCACCAGGTTGTCTTCTTTGGCGTGGACCAAGTCTAGAAGAGTGTTACCTTTGGTTGGCCCTTGCACCTCCTGAGTCAGAAAAAGTTCTCTAATGCAGATCAGAAACGAATGTGACTGATCTGACCTGACTGAGTGCTCCTCTTAAGAGATGACCGAGTAATTGAAGTTGCCCATGATGATGACCATGTCCTGTGCACATGCAGCCTCTGTCAGTTCTTAGGTGAATTCTCAATTGAGTTCCTCTCCTCGGTTTGATGGTCTCTAGTACACACCTACAGTTAGGTCTCTCTTGTTGTGCCACCCCACTGCCACACACACACACTCACTCTCTCTCTCTCTCTCTCTCTCTCTCTCTCTCTCTCTCTCTCTCTCTCTCTCTCTCTCTCACACACAGAGGGTTTCAAAATATAATTCTTTGGAGCCAATTT
>JAGPOW010001338.1:34920714-34949513 GCA_030014935.1 Caiman crocodilus | reverse complement strand
GTGGATTTAGGTTAGATATTAGGAAGAAATTTTTCACAGTAAAGGTGGCCAGGATCTGGAATGGGCTTCCAAGAGAGGTGGTGCTATCACCTAGCTTGGGGGTCTTCAAGAAGAGGCTAGCTAGTCACCTGGTTGAGGTCATCTAACCTCAGTTCTCTTTCCTGCCAGGGGCAGGGAGTCAGACACGATGATCCATTGTGATCTCTTCCAGCTCAACAATCTATGAATCTATGAAAGAAAAAATCATCCCGTTAAGTTACAATAAATAGCCTAGAACAGGGGCTGGCAACCTTTTATAACCTGTAAGCCAGAACAACCTAGCTCTGATCCAACGTGGACTAGGTGGCTTCAGCAGCAAAGGGCTTTCCCCACACCAAAGCTGAGGCCCAGCAGATGGAAGTTATATCCATTCATCTGCCTTTTCCCCAGCCTTGCTCCCCATCTGTGGCATGGGTACATCTTCCAGCCAGTGGGAAGCTGATCTGGAACCAGATACCTGCAAACTTCCGCCACTCCCCTCTGTCACCTTTCCTCCACCCCTTTCTGTGGCATAGGCACAGGTGGTAGCTGTCCAGCCCGACTGCAGTCCCCGCTCTCCATCAACTGAAAGCTGGGCCCATGCCACAGTTGTATGGGTGTGGGTGGAACATGGCAGCAAGGACACAGTTTGAAGATACCTGGTATTAGTACATGTCCCCTTGGGCTGGAAGCTGCACATGGGCTATAGCCGGGGAAGCAATAGTAGTGTGGGTATAAGCAAAAAACCCCACACCACTGAACCTCTGCTGAAATAACTCAGTCTTCAGCAACCCAGAGCTTGGAGAGTGGGGAAAAGCAACAATGGCTTGGGAGCAGCTGGAAATTGTCTAGTCCATCAGGCCAGAGGCCCAGGCAAAAGCACAGGCAAAGCTGTCCATTTCCACAGGCCAGATCCAGTATCTGTAAAAGAAGTTAGATCTACTGATCCATGGTCTAGAAAGTGTTGCTCAATCTACACCCAATGGGCCAGATCCAATCTCTGAAGTGACTGGATCAGTCCCATGATATGAGAAATCAATAGTATGCATCACCTTCTCTGTCTTGAGCCTTGCTACCTGCCTTTCCTCCGCAGCTCTCCCCAGTATCTCACTCTTCTCCTCCCCTATGAGAAGGGAGTGATGAATAGGTGATGCGTATGGGGAGCACAAGGGGGCACGTGGCTCCCCTGAGATTGGCTGCTGCTGAAGCCACTTCTGGCTTCTGTGGGCAGTCACCACTCCCAACCCCTTGTTGTTGATATGGCTGTGGGCAGTCCCCGCTTGCCACCTGCCGCTCACCAACCCTCCCCCTCTTGCCACCTACACCACTGCAGCCTTCTGTGGGCAGTCCCCAGTTGACCCACCCTCACCACTGACATCACCACAGCCACCAATGGGCAGTTACTCACTGCCACCATACCCCCATCACCATAGCTGCCACTTGTGGGTGGTCACCATGCTCCCTCCCCCCCCCCCAGCCCCAGGAGGCATGCATTGTTCATGCAGTGATGGTTCATGGTATAGCCAGATAACAAGCACTTGGACTGCTGCTCTAAAAGGTTTAACTCTACTGGTCTAGGAAAACATCCAGTTATAATTTATTGATTTCAACTAATGGAGAATTTCCACATTTCTAAGTTGATCTAGTGGTTATTTTTCCTTCTATTCATTTTCCCCACCTCTTTTCTAGTCTGAATTGGTCTAGGTTCAACTTACAGATATGATATCTTGTTATGCCTTTGTCTTCTACATCAAAGGGAAACTCACTGTCAAAAAGACCTTTCCAAATAGTTGCTTGTAAATTATCATTAAATGAATGGAACACTTTCCTCTGGTACAACTGAATAGTTTTAACTCCTGGAATCACACTTGATTAAGCATACTTTCCAAACATCAAAATATACTTATACATTTTTTTCAGAAAGCTTTATAATTTGTCAACATCCTTTTAAAACTGTGGACATGTGACCTGAATCAATAATGGCATCGCTAATTTATTTTATAGAGAGGTAATAAAGCTATGACTACTATATATGTCTCAGTTTACACTTCCAAAGTCCATATCTGCACTCTTAGCTACAACCTTGCACTAGAAGTGCATGTTCGGTTGTTTTTTTCAAATCAACTTCTAAGGATTTTTCATTGACTCTGTATTCCAGAATGCAGTCACCTTTCTCTAAACTGTGACCTATTAGTTCCTTTATTGCATATCATTCTTAAAATTAATTTCTACTACAGTAATGTTTTTCTTTCTTTCTTTTCTCTATGGCAGTGGTTCCTAACCTTGGGTCTTGACCCCATTTGGGGTTGCAATGATAAAAAATGGGGTTGCAAAGATGCTTGACTACGTTGACCGATTTATTTTGAATACACTTCCTGTTTATAAAAATGCAACTTTCACACAAACCAGTTTTTCCTCCATGCACGACAATTGCAGCTCCAATGCAAGGCAGTACAGGAACAGACAGTACTTATTACAGTACAGGAAGCTGATGTAAAATCAGTATATATATATTTTACATGACAGAGGAATCTAATAAGAATGCTTTTCTCCAAAAAGTTTCTGCTTCAAGCACTAATAGTAAAATTAATTGCACGTATAAGAACAAGAAATGAAAGTAGTACAAGAAAAAAGCAGAAATTTAATGACTCTTTCCTTATTGATCTTGTCTGCATCATTTTGGGGTTACAAAACATTTCCATTGTTTAATTAGTGTAAGGTTGAGGAAAAGCTTGAGAAGCCCTGCTCTGTGGTCTCTGACACTCCAGTGTATGAGTACCATCAAAATTGGCTAGTAGGTAGACGTGTCTGGAAAACAAGCTTTTGGGCAAAATTTAAAATTTTCCCAAATTGTGATGAAAATACAAAACACTTTTTTTCTAGATATGGACATTTTTATCAACTCAATTGGAAACATGAAAATATTTGCAGAAGGAGATAGTTTTTTTTTTTCAGGCAAGCTATGCTTTTTGGCTAACCACAAGACTACTGAGGAACTTGAAAGCCTGACCAACCACTTTTCCTAAGTTGGTCACCTGCCAAAGTGGAAACAAAGGGAGAGGTAAGTAGGCAGGAAATTTCATCAAAATCGATGTGTACTCATGGAAAGTTTTAGTACTAATAAATTAACATTTTTTTCAATGAAAAGCTGTTTTGTTGGAAACTGTAAAACCAGGTCTATTCATGAGTCCATTTCTATTTCTCTCCCCTTCTCTTAACTTAATAACAAAGATATTGAGTAGCTCATGAATCAAGAAGAGTAATTTATCAACATAAATACAGTTGCCTATACATTACATTTTAAATAGAAAAGTCTAGAACTCAGTATAAAACATGATTCAAATAAATTTGTATTTTAATTCAATTATTTCAGTCCATAAAATTTCAGAAGACAATAGTGGTTGGACCACCTTACCACGATTTTTTCAATGTAAGAATACAAACCTAATATAAGACAATGTTCTTCTTTTGTAATTTTGTATGATTTGATTAGTTCAACCACAATTCAACCACTAATTAATAATGAATATGACAAAATGCTAAATACCTTTGGTTTTACTTACTGATTATTAGTATCCTGACAAGAAAGTTGATTATAGGACATTTTTAAATAGTTGAGACTGCTAGCTTGGAATGAACTTAAAAGGCAAAGGTAAGAAATTCTTATCTTTAGATAAAGATCTTTAGATTCAAATGTAAATGCAACTAAAGAAGATTGTATTAGAATCGCACAAAGTATACTCATTCGTCAACAAAATACGAAAAAGAACAGCAAGTAGAAAATAATTATTATGATGAAATGACAGGTTCCATTATTTTATTTAAGCTGAAAAGAGCTTGTCAAAAAATGAAAATAAAAACAATAGAAAGGAACAAAACTGACAGCAGGTATAGGCCTCCAATTCAGCCTATTATTTGTGCACATTATTACAGTTAATTATATGCCTAAATCCAGCTGATTCCATGGAACTTGAATACAAGTATAGGTAACAAGCAAGATGACAGGATAAATGTCTCCCTTAAGTCCAAATTCATAAACATTCCATATTTAAAGATTTTATCTAGCTGACCTACTGAAAATAACCATATCTCCAGATGGAATGAGGAGATGGCAAAGCATCTGGTGGGTTTTTATATCTTAATGAGAGAGAAAATTTCTATTCATACTGCCAAAATTTTAACTGGCTAAATACACAGCACACCCAACTCTAAAAAAAGCAGAGAATCATAGAAAATTACAACTGGAAAGGACCTCAGAAGGTCATCCTGTCCAACCCCCTGCTCAAAGCAGGACCATCCCCACCTATATCATGCAAGCCAAGCGTTTCTCTAGGGAGGTCTTAAAAACTTCCAAGGATAGAGATTCCACAATCTTTCTGGGTAACCTGTTCCAGTGCTTTGCTACCCTCCGAGTGAGAGAATTTTTTATAATCTCGAACCTCAACTTCCCTTCCTATAACTTGAGACCGCTGCTCCTTATTCTGTTATCTGCAACCATTGAGAACAGTATAACTCCATCTTCTTTAGAACCCCCCTTCAGGTAGTTGAAGCCTGCCATTAATTCCCCTCTTAGTCTTCTCTTCTGTAAACTTAATAAGCCCCTTTCTTTCAGCCTGTCATCATAAACCATGTGCCCCAGGCTCCTCACCATTTTTGTTGCCCTCCACTGGACTCTTTCCAAGTTGTCCACATCCTTTCTATAGTTGAGGACCCAAAACTGGACACAATACTCCAGATGTGGCCTCACCAGTACCGAATAGAAGGAAATAATCACTTCCCTTGTTCTGCTGACAACACTCCTACCACTGCAGTCCAGTATGCTGGTAGCCTTCTTAGCAACAAGGGCATACTGTTAGCTCATATTCACTTTATTGTCCACTATAATCCCAGGACCTTTTCTGCAGAGCTACTGCATAGCCAGTGAGTCCCCAGAATGTACTCGTACCTGGGATTGTTCTGCCTTAAGTGCAGGACTTTTTTCACTTGTCCTTATTGAATCTCATGAGATTTCTTTTGGTCCAGTCTTCCAATTTGTCTAAGTCACTATGACTCCTAACCCTAGCCTGCAGCATATCTACAACCCCTCCTCCCCTCTCCCCATCCCCAACTTGGTATTATCTTCAAACTTATTGAGGGTGCACACTATGCCATCTCTCAGGTCACCAATGAAGATATTGAACAAAACGAGCCCCAGAACCAACCCTGAGAAACTTCACTTGATAGCAGCTACCAACTAGACATCAAGCCATTGACTACTACCCTCTGAGACTGATGATGCAGCCAGTTTTTATCCATTCATCTAACTCATACTTCCTTATCTTGCCTGTGAGAATGTTGTGGGAAACCATATCAAAAGCCTTGGTAAAGTCAAGTTATACTGCATCCACAGAGCCACTCTCATTATAGAATTCACTCATGTTGGTCAGGCATGACTTGCCCTTGATGAATCCGTGTTGACTGTTCCTATGACTACAACCAAACTACAACCACAGTAGGTAATTAAGCATAGTAAGAAGGGGGCAGAAGTAGCTACCTAGCTTCATTTTCATCTAAAGATTTCTCCATCAATGAGAAAACATAAAAAATGGACATAATATGAAGAGGCACATGCTTGCCATCAAAGGGCTCAATCTTCTTCCCCTGACCTAAAATGGCAGTTGGATATCTTCCTATCATTTATAACAACTTTTCCTCTTCCTCTGCTAACAAGAATGGTGTGGGGAGCATTGCAACAAACTTTAGATGAACCTAGCAAAGTTAGGTAATTCGTGATAGCAATTGAAATTCACTGTAGAAAAAATTAATAGTAGGGCACATTTAAAGGAATATTTCGACTACTTATCCCCATTGATGGATTCTAAATTAAATTTGTCCATGCCACGCAGGAAAAGAAAGAAGTGTTAGAGTTGTGAAATCAATTGGTTCAATAAAGAATAGCAATGAAAAAAGCAAATATGATATTAGACTGCATCAACCAAAGGATATTTTATTATAATGCCATTACTGCTAGTTTATGCGTATGCACAATTTACTGTGTTTGTGTATTCAGACAGCATATAGAAGAAATACAAAATGCCCAAAAGGACACCTAGAAGAGACAGGTAAGGGCTTTTGTATGGGGGCAGGTCAGAAAAAGGATTAGGATAATTGAATAATCACAGAAATTAAAAGGCAAAACATTTAACACAGTACACAGGAAGTGTGCTTTCACACATTAGTAACTACTTATATAATAAACGTTGCTGGTGTTGTGGCAAAGTAATTTAGTACAGTTCAGAAATAGGTTTCATATCTTCATAAGCAATCTCATCTGTAGTTGTGTTATAAGAAAAAAGTGTACAGAGGACTGGACTTTCATGCTTCAGGACATAATCCATGCACTAGTAGCTTGGGGATAGGAACAAATCTACATATGTGTATTATAAATTTGCCTAATATGGAGACGTTTTATGTTTCTCTGGAGCCTTGAAAATTTACTGAAGTCAAAATTAGATCTGACTATGGGCAATTAGAATATTTCATTTAGATTGTAGTAGCATTACTGTGTCATATTGAACATTAGCACATGCTCTAAGTTATTGTCCAGTAATGTTTATTAGGATCTCTAACACAATATCCAGTCCGCTGATTGTTGATCTCAGACCTGGCTCTATACTGGGGCCCATTCAAGATGTTGGTGCAGTGTCAGGGCCGGGACCAACAAGCAGCTGACAGATAAGCAGTCAGTTCCAGGGAATGAATTACACTAGTTAGTTCAAGACTGCACCCCTTCCATGTTTGCAGTTCCTAAAAATAACATTTGCACTGCACTGGAGCCAGTTCAAGACTCCAATGTGGTGTTGGAGCTGGAATCAGCAGGTATCAAAACATGGTAAGTTGAGACTGACTCAAGTGCAATCCCAGGGCTCAGACAAACAATTAGCTGATTGTTGGTCCCATCTACAGGACCACAAATCACTCATAGTAGCCCCATGAAGTGGGACTGCAAAGTGCTTGTATTATTTCCATGTAGTGTTCAGGTGATAACAAAATACGTACTACTTAATATGATCTAAAGCAGGGGTTGTCAGCGGGGGGTATGCCTACCCATAGGGGTATTTAGAAAGGTTGGGGGGGGAGGGATGCAGCATGCCCCAGGGCATGGCAGCATCTCCCCTGGCGTGTTCCCACACATCACCTCTTACTCGGGGCCAGGAGCATGCCGGGTGCCATTGGCCCCACATGGCACATTGTGGCATCTCCTTGCCCCCCACCCCAGTTCACTCTCCTGATTGGCTAATATTTTTCTTTCTAATAAAATCTTAATCTCATCTAGTACTCCTACACACACACACACACACACACACACACACACACACACACACACACACATTCATTCACCAGATCATGCTGTCCTCGATCAATGGCCAGTTGAACAGGGGTTCAGCTGCTTGATGTTAGGAAAAGGGTCACTGGCATGTCTCTCCAAGGTACAGTCTGGTTCTGGTTCTTATCTTGATGTAAAAGAGTGCCACCATGAAGTCTTTTCTACAGATTTTTATAATTTTTCTGACAATAGTGGCAAATTACCAACTGTGCTACTTTCCTTCAGTTGCTGGGAAGGTGCTGTTGTTCTCCAGTCACCACACATCTTAGAGCAGATACATAAGCTTTTCAAAAGGTTATGTAAGCAGTGTAGAAATGCAGATGTTACCATCCTGTTATCAGTTGTCAGAAGTTTGCTGAAGTTTATGTCCTTGAAGCCTTCAAACCTGTTTTTGTTTTTCACGGTCCTGCTCCATTGTCCTGTAGTACCCTTCGGATTCACATTTCCACTCATACCATTCAAACAACTCTTAATTATGTTACAAAGCTCAATAAGGCTATTTGCAAAGCATTCTGCTACTGTAATCCTAACCCAAAATAAATACAAAAAGCAAAACACATATATATTTCTCTAGAATATTTTCACCCCTAAGGGGAAGGGGGCAGGGAAGAAGTTTATTTTCCCTCTCCCTTCCTCTCTCCCTCCCTTGTCCCACCAGCATGGACCCAAGTAGTGTCTGCCAGACAGAGGTGCAGCAACCCCTGTCAGGCATTTCTTTGTTCGCTGCTCCAGCGGCAGGAGGTTGGCCAGTCACAGCAGTAGCCTCAAGTGAACTGGCTGGGGAGGGGGGTTAATTCCCCCTCCCTGTCCCACCATCACGGACCCCAGCCAGGGTCTGCTTGGCACTTCCTCCTCGTGGCTGCAGGGGTGAGGGCATGGCTAGATTCTAGCCAGCATGGCACCCTGAGGCAGAGCGGGCAGGGAGGAGGTTTATTCTTTCTTCCGTCCCCCCTGCCCCTGGGGGAGCTGCAGCCAGATCTGCCCAACTGGACTGCTGCTGCTGTCAATTGCTCCCTGTGCTGGGTGAGCAGTGGAATAATTACCACACTCCAAAAGACTCCAGCATCATGTGCATCAGTATTTGCACGCTGAAAAATGTCAGTTGGACTCTTTAAACTAAAGCTTGTTTGATGAGCTTTAGTTCAAAGTGCCCTACACATTTTTCACTGTGGGGATGCTGATACACATGACACTCTTGGGCCTTTAATTATCATAGCTCTCAGAGCTCTGCTAGATAAAGTGTCCACCCTCCTCCCTGCTGCCCCCTGAAGCACAATCTAAGATAACCACCCTTCACGTTTTAGACAAGTGCTGAAGCAATAGTGCCATAACAGAACACCATTGTCAACAGTTTACTTAGCAAAGTGAAGTGCTGGCTACTTTGAAATATAAGGAGATCTGCTTAATCATAAAGGGATTTTTTTGGTTGGTTCTGGATATTTATCATTCCTTGCATAGCTCAAAGTGATTAAGAAAATTATCTTTAAATCCAGAAGAACTGGTATTCAGATGACACTTCTTTGGACTTGAGATCTTGCTTGTGAAGATCCTGAATGATTTGTTTGTTAGATCAAGACTACGGAACTATTGGTGTTCATGTGGGACTTCGCACTGGCTTTGATTTGATGTCCAAGGCCGAGACTACCGATTGGCCTGAGATATTTTTTTTGTAATCTATACAGTTTTAAATATTGGAATCAGTTAATAGTAAATGTTTCTTATAATTGAGAGACTTGAAATATGCCATGCTTCAGGGCCTGTCCTTATTTTCTGTGTTGGTTACTGTATATGTGATAGGTAAGAATACTTGCGGGTGATATTTTTTTACTGGACCACTGTATAGTTGATAATAGAGATAGGCAAGCTTTCAGGTATCACAGTTCCCTTCTTCAGGTCTCTGTATATGTGAAGTAGCTTGAGAAGATCACTGCACAACTTCAGGTAAAATGTGTTCAGTGTGCTGAAGATAACTCAGTTAAATGGGCAGAGATTGACTATATGTCAATTGCTGCACAATAACGTTCCATCTGCATGTTGCTACCTTGCAGCAAATAAAAGTTAACTTGTGGTAGCATAGCTCTGGTGTCAAGTTTGTCACTTTGACATTCATCTCTAATCCAGTATAGAAATATTTGTGTAACTGCATAAAACTAAGTGTATATACACAGTCTACACATCACATATTTCTTCTTCATTGTGAAGCTGATTACAAGGACCTGAACATCTATAATACTCAGCAAAGAAGTGACACTGAATCAGAAGGGACTATGGTATAAATATTATTATTTTTCCTGGTTTTTTTCACAAAACCAGAAAGACAAGTCCTTCTCATGCTCATTTATGAATATGTCATTTAAAGGGGATGAGCATCTTTAAGATGTGAGGAAAAGATAACCTTATGATAAAGACTATGTGTAGTTCATGCTAATATGCAAAGCCCAATCTATTGCCTACTATAAAATGATCTAGTTTTATTTGTATTTAACTCCAAGCAATTTAATAAAGAACTGCGTACTGGAATCATGGCACTTAGCAGCCCTCTTATTCGATAATGTACATAGAGTTGAACTCTTTCTTAGAAAGAAATCATCATGAAAATATTTATAGTGTCTGAAGTATATTTTTTCACGTGTATATAAGTGAAGCATTGCTTAGGTTTTTTTATAATGAGAGATTTGACAGTGGAAATAAAGAAAACTAATATTATAATACAGCAATAATATATAGAGATCTGCTAAATTCTCAATCATCCTAAAATTTTTCAGCTAAATTCCAGATATCTTAGACCCAAATCCTGGGAAAAGTGTCCTTTTCCTAAAATAAAAATCTCATAATATCCCTAATCCCTCATAAAAAACAGGAAAACCTCAATTTTTGTATGAATAATTATTTCAACATCACTGCACAACATTTAATTACTCACCTCAGGAGATTAACTTGACTATGCTTGATAGAATCTAGGAATTTCAAACCGAAGCCTCAGACTATTAAGCTCTTCCTTTTTTGCTACTGAATGAAAATGGCTCTACTTCATCAATGAGTTATTTTGGAGTTAATATTCAAATTAATCATACATTGGATTACAAAATAATAACATAAACAAAATACAGGGAGGGTAGCTATTGCTAGTCACAGTAAAAAGAATGTCACTATCCTTCAATAATCATTTGAAATTGTTAATTGTTTAAAAACGTCTTAGCTTTACCCTGTGTAATGTTCCTATCTAGAAATACTTCCATCTATCACTGCCACTGAGCTCAGAATGCTTTTGTACTTGGAAGGCATCCAGGCACAGAGCTGCAGGATTTACTTTGTGCCCTATCAAAGGGGTATCAAGATACGGTACATATGCAATGTTTCATCTAGTTTTCTTAGAACATGCAAAAGATCCAACTGTGCTGTTAATTTGGTCAGGCCTCAGGCCCTTCTCAGCACATCAATTTTCCTTGATTGTATTCCACAAACTAGATTGTATTTCTATTATAGGATCAGTAGGAAAACAATCTTTTTTAACCCCATTAAATAAAAAGGAATGAGTGGTTTCAAACTAGCAGCTGGGTGGATTAATACATTCTGTATGACATACACAAATACATGTGGATGTTATCCCTTTATCTATGGAGGGTTTGAAAGAAAAACAACCTTTTTTCATAATCTTTTGCACTTTGGCTGCTGACAGACATGAAATAAATAAAACCAGCACTTTACCAGAAGAGGCAGCATGTTAATTCAACCTGGCTCTGCAGAGTATGTGTAAACCACATGCTTCAGTGTGGGGTTTTGGCACTTTTATCTAAAGCTGATTCAATCAGCTTTAGATAAAAGTGCCAACAAACCCTGCTGAAGTGCCCAGCCTACACAGGGCAAGCTGTGTCAAATTAATGTGATGCCTCTTCTGGGTATTTATGGGGTATTTGAAGCCTATTTACTGTCTTTGGGATAATTTTTTTTTAATGTACTTCATGCTGTTGCTCCATTAAATTTAAAGTTCAGAAGAGGGAACCATGGCCAAGAATTTCTAAAGTAGCTAATAAATTTGGATGCCTTGGTTTTTGTAGTCTAATCTGAAACATCTTCAAGAGTATTTGTTTCTAAAAATATTAAGTACCCACATCACAGAAGATTTTTTTTACTGAATGTTAGCCAGGGCATATCCTTTCTATAAGTCTTACTGGGACAATTTCTGGCATAAGATCCTTTTGCTTCCAGTATCAGTGTTCTAACGAATGTAGAATTGCCTTTGCAGTGAGTCCCTCCTTTTCCCCCTCCTTTAACTAGACAAAATTTTTGTTTGTTAAAAAGTCAAGAACGAAGCAAAACTAAACAATGAAACTTGCTGAAAGTCTTCTATGTAATAGTAACAGTCTTAGTGACACCACTAGGAAATGACCATATGTATCTTCCAATACTAATGAAGAGGATATCGCTAAGCAAGAAAGAAGAAATAAATATCTAAACCCATCAAAGGCTAAGTACAGATGCTCAGAAAGCCTGAGGAGGAATCAGTCTAACTTAAATGGGATTCTGGACCTTTGTTAAACTAGTAGCCCTTTGGTGGTGCAGTGGGCATGTACGCTGCCTGCACTGGCTGAGGCCAGCAAGCTGGGGATGCTGCTTTATACTTCCTTGTATGTCCTGCAGGCTTCCTGGGATGCCAGAGTGCTGAATACAGCTGAGCACTTGGGCCACCCTTGATTGACTGCCTGGCATAGGCAAGCACACCCAGACTCCCTGACACATCACCATGGACCCTCCCCTGTGTCCAGTCCTAGGCTTCCAAATGAGCCCCAAAGCAAGTGCCTTCAATCATGAACTGCATGTGCCTCCATCTCCTGCCCGCACCTTGGCATAGCATCTCACCACCTGTGACCAAGCAGGAAGCAGAGGATATGCAAAGGTATGGGTCCCGGCACATGACTCCAGTGTTACCAGGGCTTCACTGGTCAGGCCACCCCCACAACCTCAAACTTTCCAGGGGCTTCCAGCAGACATCTTGTGATTTTGGCAATGCCCTATGCCCCAGCCTGGAAATTTCCAGTGTCCTTTACCAGCAACATGGAGGCAGGGGGCCATGTTCCACCTGCTCCTGAAGTATCCAGGAGCATTCACCTGCTTGCCACAGCTTGTATGCTCAGTGTCTCCCCACTCCCCCGACCTTGTACTCCAGGACCCTGTATCTGTGGGTCAAAAAAAACCCTTGTAATAATCCAGGTGCCCATGGGAAAGTTATCTGTTGGAAGTGGCCAAACCACAGAAGTCACAGGGTTGACTTTATGCAGGCCCAGTCCCAATGTTCTGCCCCTGCCATCCTAATCCAACAGAGGTTAGCTGCCCACACAGTCTTCTGCTTAGGTGCGTGGTCCATGCTAGGCTTTGGGTGGCGGAGTTCCTGGCTCTGACCACTGAGATGTTGTGTGTGGGAGCCATGGTTGGGGTCTGTGGAGCTGTGCCCAAGTGCAGGCATTTCACTAGGTTCAGTGTCATACCTGTGTGTACATTATGGACTCCTTCATCAGTCTTTCATCAGTCCCAAGGGATGCCCATGCCCATTATGGGATATGGAGCTCCGGGTGAGGGAGATCCCCTGTCCTCCATCAATGCTGACCTCGTGAAGGAACATCTTGAGAGGCTGGACACCTTCAAGTCAGCTGGCCCTGAAAATCTACATGCCAGGTTACTCAAGGAGCTGGTGAGCATCATAGCGCAGCCCCTGTCATGGATCTCTGAGAACTCCTGGTATGCTGGTATAGTGCCTGAAGACTGGAAGAAGACCAATGTGGTGCCTATCTTCAAGAAAGGGAGGAAATTGGATCTGGCAAACTACAGCCCCATCAGCCTGACCTCTATCCCAGGGAAGGTCTTGGAAAAGATTTTCAAAAAAGCTATTCTTAATGGACTGACCAATGGCAACACCCTGAGGGATAGCCAGTATGGGTTTGTTGCAGGTAGATTATGCTTGACCAAACTAATTTCCTTTTATAACCGAGTGACCTATCACCTGGACAAGGGAGAAGAGATTGATGTTATATATCTTGATTTCAAAAACACCTTAAATCTGGTATCCTATGATCACCTCTTGGTGAAACTGGCCAATTGTGGCCTTGGGTCCACCACAATCTGCTGGCTGGGAAATTGGCTCCTTGGTCAGACCCAGAGGGTGGTAATTGATGGAAGTCAATCATCATGGTGCCCTGTGACCTCTGTGGGGTCCCCCAAGGCTCTGCCCTTGAACCCATATTGTTCAACATCTTCATTAATGATGTGGACATTGGAGTCAGAAGCAAACTGGCCAAGTTCGCCAATGACACCAAACTTTGGGGCAAAGCATACACACCTGAAGATAGAAGGGCGATCCAAGCTGACCTAGACAGGCTCTGCAAATCAGTGGATGAGAACCTGATGGCGCTTAACACTGAAAAATGCTAGATTCTCCACCCTGGGAGGAAAAAGCTTCAGCATCCTCATAGGCTTGGCAGTGCTATGCTGCCTAGTACTATGGAAGAAAGAGACTTGGGGGTCATCAATAATCACAAGATGAACATGAGCCTTCAATGCAATGCTGCAGGTAGTAAAGCGAGCAAAACCCTGGCTTGCATCCATAGGTGCTTCTCAAGCAAATCCCGGGACATTATTCTTCCCTTGTACTCGGCCTTAGTGAGGCCGCAGCTAGAGTACTGCATCCAGTTTTGGGCTCCACAAAGAGGATGTGGAGAATCTTGAGAGAGTCCAGAGAAGAGCCAAGCACATGATCAGAGGTCAGGAAAACAGATCTTACGATGATGGGCTGAGAGCTATGGTGCTCTTTAGCCTGGAAATGCACAGGCTCAGGGATGATCTTATGGCCACCTATAAGTTTATCGGGGTGGCCACCAGTATCTGAGGGAACGTTTGTTCACCAGAGTGCCCCAAGGAATGACGTGGTCAAACGGTTATAAACTACTGCAAGACCGTTTCCAGCTGGACATAAGGAAGAATTCCTTTATTTTCCAAGCCCCCAAGGTCTGGAATAGCCTGCCATCAGAGGTGGTTCAAGCACCTACATTGAACACCTTCAAGAGGAAATTGGATGCTTATCTTGCTGGGATCCTATCGCCCCAGCTGACTTCCTGCCCCTCGGGTGGGGGCTGGACTCGATGATCTTCCGAGGTCCCTTCCAGACCTAATGTCTATGAAATCAATAAAATCTTCCTGTCAATATGTGGGGACATGACCTAGAGACTCAGATGCCCAGGTCCCAGGGCTCATGCAGGGGACAGAAATTCCTCCCTTCCCCCTTTTGCCTGGATGTAGCAGACAGATGGCTGGAGGCATTAGGCAGGGCTGGGGAGATGGTCTTTTTGGCTTTGCTTTAGGAGAACTCAGGGGCGGGGCCCTCTGAGCCCTGGCTGGAGGAGCTGAGCATAGGCTGAGTGCTTGTGCATCTCTGCAAGGCTGCAAGGAAGACTCAGATGCAGAGGTCAGGTATCTTGAATTGATAGGGGATCGATAGGGTACAGAAGTTAGATTCTCTTGTCTAATTTAAATTGATTAGATTTGAGTGCACATGGAATGAGGTCTATCTTAGACCTGGTTCCATCATTTTTAGATTGGTCTATGAGTGCCAAATTTCTGTTCAGTTATGGATTTAGATTGATTTTGGATCATTTACACTGGTTTATGCATAATATCTGTACCTGGCAAAAAAGGCAAGATACCACCTTGAAAAAGTCATGCCTTTGGACAAATAAAGAACTATTTATAGTTCCTTGAGGCTGTTAATAGAGGACAATTATTGTCAATAGAGATAACATACACATGCTAAAGAACTCTTTGCTGTCAATTTTAAGCACTTAATTGGCATTTAGAAGGAGAAAGGTGTAAACACTCAACCAATTGACTTGGAGTCAGAAAAAACTGTTTACCCATCTTGATTCTTTCATGAATTTGACAGCAACTTCTAGGTATGCAAGAATCCTGATCTAACACCTAAGATTGTACTTTCTACATCTTGGGAACCTTTAATTAATTTATCTTAGTAAAAACATCTGTACAATACATTAAAGGTACAAGCCAGTCATAGTTAGGTTTATTGGGTTTATTATTATGATTGCAGAGTATAGTGGTCATTATAAAATTAGAGCACTGCTGTGCTAAGAACAGTACAGCCACATATTAAGCGATGGCCCTGAAAAAATGAGTGTATTATTTAAAGGCTAGAATGAGATTTTATTCTTAGGATGCAGCAAAGGTCAGAGGATAGCAATGAATGCCACATTATGGAGAGAGATAGGAGCACATTTTGGGGGTATATTAGTGTGAATCTAGCTGCAAACTATATGGGAAACTAACTGTGATTCTCAATGTAAGCAGTTGTAATGAGGCACATTGGCAGTGTGGTTAATATCTCATTATGGCTCCACAGACATGAGTTTTAGTCTCACTTTAGTCTTCTGCAAAGGCCTCCCTCATTGGATCCTGTTAATTGTATCTGTTAATTGGTACTTGGTCGATCAAAGATGGCTGGACATAATTCTAGGTGTCTCACTCCCTTGTGTTCTATTGGATATAGGAACTGGCATACCTTAACACAGGGGTCAGGAACATTTTTGGGCAGAGTGGCAAAAACACCCACAACTACAACTTGTAAGATGTTGGTGTGCCAGGGATGGATGATGGGGGAGCCACGAGGGACCCAATCCTTGCTGTTGCTGTGTAGCCCCTGCACCTTCCCTGCCATCCACACCAAGGCATGTGTGCCAAGCAAAATGCCTTTGAGTGCCACAATCTGGCACACATGCCCAGCGTTACTGACCCCTGCTTTGACCACTAGTCTTATGTACTTAGACCTGGAGTATCCTTTAAGGTTTTACTGTAATAAATTATGAACAAAAATTCTGGATTCATGTTGTTGGACAGGTTCAGCCCTTACAGATCAGCCTGGTTCTTTAATATCCTGACAAACCAAACACAGATTGGACTGAGTGCTGTCATCATACAGGGTCTCCCTATACCTGGACTATGAAGATGATTATATGGCTCATTGTAGCACCAAACAACACTAATTCTGACCCAGAACACATTTTGCTACTCACAGCTCAAAAAACTGTTCTTCCTTTTCAGGCTTACAATCTAGTAATGAATCACTTGTATTCTTCTCACATCATTAATAGTTAGTTTCCAAACCAAAATGCTCTTCTATTAATTTTATAGCACTTCAGGGTATTAATGTCAAGGGCTCCATAATGGTATTAGCACACTTGGCTTATTTTTTGCTGTATTTTTTTAACAAGGAGAAAAACTCAATGCCTGTTATAGAGCAAGCAACACATTATCAAAAATAACAGGAGTGATATTTCTCAATTCTGTAGAAGCATCTGACAAGTAAAAATGTAAACGGAAGTTTACTCCCACAATGCTAGAACACTTTTTATTCCGTGTATAGTATATGGTTGTTTGCATGTATGTATATAATTTACAGGTTGTAAATAATTTAGATGATAGGAAAGCAAATAAATTTGCATGTTTGCATCAGAAGCAATTGAAAGCAGCAACAAATTACATGATCATGTATTTAAAAAAATAATATCAGTGAAGTACTTGATCTTGACATTTAAGTACTTCAGTAGGTTGATGACAAACTCAATATACCTTAAACTATAATAATAAGCCCTACAGGCACATAATTAAATTAAAAATTTTGCATTTGCTGCTGGAGTTGTGTTAAATGATTGTCAGAAAATAAAAACTGTTAGACCCCATTTCAATAGCCATTTAAAATAAAACACTCTTTCTGCATTTCAGACACTGCTGTGTAAAAGTAGCAATTAGCAAGTTTTTAAAATGTTGAACCCTCACTAGAAACAGTATGTCCTTATTTTTCTTTCTTAATTTATATTCCCATAGTGTTATTACAGGTTAATAACCAGTGTTAAGATGTTAACATGGCCCTGTTATCTACTTTATTTTAAATACAGAGAAGTTCTCTAAAATTGTTCAAGAACTGATATATAAGACAGTGTAGATTTTTTTTGTGGAAAAAGAAAAATATTTTAAATGTGTTATCATTGAGTAGTCCTCAATATGAGGATGATGTCTGCCAAAGATGAGTTTTAAGGTAGCTGAGGAATCCAACCCATGCGAGTTTTCCTACAGATATGACAAGTGATGTCTTGGGGAGGGCACAGCTGTTGGCTGGGCTGATGTGTGCTTTTCTTCCTTCTCTGCCATTTCTCAGCGTCCTGAGCAAGACAATTCTCTTCAAAGTGTGGTGTAGCTTGATGTATGGTGCAGTACCATTGAGACCTGTTACTAGTCAGCATTTCCCAATTTGTAGGGTTGATACCACCCTTCTTAAGTTATATTTTCAGTCCTTGCCGCACTTCCTCTGTTCTCCATTGGTCCTCTTATTATGACTAAGTTGAGAGAAGAGGACTTGCTTCAGGAGATGAGCATCAGCCCTGTAGAGTTAATGTTTCATGTTCTTTGCCTCAGTGCTGGTTATGTTAGCAGGATGCTGGCATTGGTGCAGTGGTCTTCCCATTTAATGTGAAGAATCTTCCTCAGACAATGCTCATGGAACTATTCCAGGCACTTAAGGTGGCTTTGATGTGTCACCCATGCCTCACACCCATAGAGGAGTGTGGGGATAACCACTGCATTGTAGACCAGGATCCTAGTTTTTACAGATCTTGGTCAACAAAGATACAGTGACGTAGCTTTCTAAAGGATATGCTGGCGCAGTGTAAATTTGATTTATCTAACAAGACTGACGGACTGTGAAAGGTTACTGACAAGGTATGGGCAATGCTCAACATTTTCCAGGGATTATGCCAGGGACTCTTCACCAGTAGTTATTTTTGGTGGAAGAAGGGCAACTTGTGCTGGGGCAGAATGATGGAGCACTTTAGTCTTCCTAATGTCAAGGGAGAGTCCCAGGCTGTGATAGGCACCTGATAAAAAGTCAAGGGTGAACTACAAATCAGTCTCAACGTACGTGAAGAAAACACAGTCATAAAGGTCAGGTTTTGATAACTTTTGTTTTGCTTTGAAGGCACCACAGGTTGCAAAGCTGATCATCCATTTGATAGTCAACCCCAGTTCCAGGAGGAAGGTAGTCATGAATGAGAAGATGAATATTTTAAATGCGTTTTACAAGGCCATACAGTGACAACAGAAGAGAGCCAACCCAAAATACAGAAGAAGGAATTCTTGTGCTCAGGGCAACCTTTCCAAGTTCCAGACATGCAGAGATCCCAGATCAGGGAACAGATCCTTAATCCCAATGCCCAATGCACTGGCAAGTTTAAAGGTGCACCAGGCTGCCCATATTGGGGAACTGATCCTCACTGCCAGGATGCCCAGTATTACCTTTGCAGCTCCCTGAATGCCATCAAATTGAAGAGTCTGCTGGGCAACTCAGCCTCAAGGAGTCATTCCCTTGCACTGGGTTCCTTAAGTGCACACCGGCACACAGCAGATCTGAGGAATGTTGTCCCAAATCCCAAAAAAGCATGTCCTGCCATGCCACATCTTAAATATCTGGTATGTCTGAATATATGAGTTTGGGAACATGGGATAAAGTTTCTCAAATGCCATTGCATGCTTACATTGACATCTGCCAAGGGTCTTTGATTTTATTTTTGGGACTGTGACTATTAATGCGATTTAAACATTGATGGGGCATGTCCAGATGAGTGAGTGTGCATGTGTGGTTTGCAGCACCGCAGATGGGTCTGCTGTTCCTCAAACTGCATGTGCCACACATGCAGGCATTTGCTGTGTTGCTAATTTGCAGGGCAGTGAGTTTTTTTGACACCAGGAGATCTTGGTTTCAAAACAATAGTCAAAAAAAAGTGGGTGGTTGCACATGGCGGCAGAGTGGGCTGCCCAAATCCAGAGTCTGACTAGCCAGAGCCACATTCTGTCTGCCAGCCAGCCTCTGCCCGCTGGGATTGCCACCACTGCAACCCCAGAAGGCTCCCAGAACCCCGTCCCAACTATGTGCTGCTGCTATTTGTCTCCTGGAAAACGTGTGTGCTCCCCTGGACATGCCCATAGAGTATATTAGGATTTAAAAGGACCTGCCATGGCCTTAATTCTCATGTTTACAATGATTTCAATGGGCATGAAGCTTTGAAAAAATTAATTATTTTTTTTATATCTGAATAAAAGTTTCTAAGATGGTGAAAAATCTCAGGACTACAGAGGTAAAAGAAGTGAAGTTAATAATAAATCTGTCAATTCTGCGTGAATAAATGAGTCTATTCCTAAAGATTTCTTTGGTTAGCTTTCTGAAATATACCACAGCTACCACAAATGGTAGAGAACATCAGCTGAGATACCTAGAAAAAAATTGCCTGTGAAACAAGGAGAGTATCAAAAGCACTGGTAAAATAGATCAGTTAAATTTCACAAATCAGGGGAATTATTCTTTTCTTTTCTTTTTTGATGAACAGTATGTTTGCCAAATGTTAAGCTTCAGGGAAACTGAAATTATTCATAATTTTCTTGTGGAATATGGCAAGTAGCCTGTGCAAAAATAGAGAAAAATTAAATGAAATGTTTGGTTTTTAAAATAACAAACTATTTTGTTTTGACATTTTCAAAATAAACTTTTGAAATTATCATGCTGAACCAGCATTTTTAATTTACCTAAATTAAAATAAAAGTAGATTTTAAAAGGAGCTAAATATACTAGACCCAGAACATTTCATTTGGTCTCAAACAAAACATTTTAGGTTTACTCAAAAGGAATCTTTACATTTTTGCATGTTACAGACAGAAAGACAGACAGACAGAAACCTCCTTTGATCCAGTCAGGATATTCTTTTTTTGTCAGTATTTTTTATTTCAGATATCAGCTTGAAAAAATGACTACTTGCTGAGTTCCATTATTGAGAACTCTGGTTAGCAGAGTTCTGGAACAGAAATAGAGGCCAGAATAGTTTCCACATTTTAGTCATGAAACCAAAGATAAATATGAGCCAAAAGTGTACTCTTGTTGCAAGAAAAAAGAAAGAAAGAAAAGTGAACAATATCCTGGGTTAATTAACAGGATTGTCTCCTGCAATTCAAGGGAAATGTTCTTCAGCTCTGTTCAGTATTAGTGAAGCCTCATATACAGTACTGTGTCCAGTTTTGGGCCCTTCATTTCAAGAAAGATGTGAAAAGATTGGAAAGTGCAACAAAGAGCAATAAAAAGTACCTTGGAAAAATGGCTTACGAGGAAAGGCTGGAAAACTAAATTTGTTCTGTGTGGACAAGAGAAGGATGAAAGGAAATTTGATACTAATCTTCAAATACCTGAAGGACAATTACAAAGAAGATTGAGATAGCCTTCTCTCTGTGGCTATAGGAGACAGAATTAGGAACAATGGCTTCAAGCTGCAGCAGAGGAAATTTGTGTTAGAGACATGGAAAAACATTCTGAGTGTAGAAGCAGATGTTGTAAGTGTTCCAGCATAAAAACATTTGTGGCAGCAGAAAGGCCAAGAAAGCAGATATCCATACCCCATTGCCATGCTACAAATGGTCAAAATTTGTGGTTGTGTCATATGTGGTATCAATTTGTACTGTTCTCCTGTTTATTGCAGGAGAGCATAGTCAATCCAGAGCTGACCATGCTCTCCAATGGCCCTAGACAGGCACACCCAGGGATTTAGAGTCCTGATCCTGTGTGCTCTGGGAATGAGAATTCACAGGAAATGCAGGATCAGGCCCCTGGAGCCCCAGGAGCCCTTACCTGGCTTCCTCTATTTGATATTCCTAATGTGCCTGTTGACACTTTGATACAGCCCTAGGACTGGGACCGCCAATCAACTGATTGGCAGTCCCAGCCCTGGGATCATTCTTGAGTGTCCAGTTCATTCCAGTGCAGTCTCTTGGGTGCATCTTTTTAAGAGGAAGCCAGGTTTCTTGCCTAGAGAGACATGTGCAGGGTATCTCCAGGGCATGTCTCTAAGTGGCAAAAGCTCTAGTTTCCCCACTTAGAAGTGCATCCTGGAGATTTTTAGGGCACTTCTCTGTAAGTGGGAAACATATAGCCTGTTATCCCAGAAGATCAGCAGGTGATGTGTTATGCCCAATGAAGGAGATCAACTCTGCTGACACACATCCCAGCACTGCTGATCAGCTTAATTTGGCAACATTTATTTTAACCTGACTGTGATAGTGGTCAAGCATTGGAACAGACTACCTAGACAAGTTATGGAACCTGCGCTTCTGGATTTCAGCTGATTAGAAAGACACTTGATTTGGATGGTTTAATCAGTAGGACTAATTCGGCAACTGAATCTCTGAATCTGAATCAAATCAGAAGACCCTTTAATATCTCTGACTTGAATTGGAACCCTCTGAATTGTTTCGGAGAGATTTGGAAATAGACTCAGCTTTCAATGTTTTTTCTAAATACCTCAAGATACCAGGTGCCTCGTGAATGCTGAGGTGCTGAGATGGATGGAGCATCCCACAGGAGCACAGGGGAGTGGGGGTTGCAGGGCCCAACGTGCTTGGTAGCCGACCTTCTGGTCCACTTCCAAGTCTGCCAGGGAGCATATGGAGGACTCTCCTGCCACCTCTCATCTGGGCAACTAGTGCCTCCTGGGTCTGGGGGAGGGGCACTCAGGGTCTCCCTGTGACTGATCACTGAGCCATGGAGGTGTGGAGAGGGGGTGCCCTGTGCACTACCCAGAGGACCTGGAAGTGGATCAGAAGTACTTCCGGTCATTTTTTCCAGGATTGTCGCCAAGAACATGCCCCCTCCACCCCACCCCCGAGCACTCCTGTGGGATGCTTCATCCATCCCACTATCACAACATTCATGAGCTATGCCTGGTACCTCGAGGTATGTAGAAAAGGCATTTAAAGTGGTGTCTGTGGCTGAATAGCTGATTCTCTGAATCAGCA
This sequence comes from Caiman crocodilus, assembly GCA_030014935.1. Classification (NCBI taxonomy): domain Eukaryota; kingdom Metazoa; phylum Chordata; order Crocodylia; family Alligatoridae; genus Caiman; species Caiman crocodilus. Next base: position 34,927,246 of record JAGPOW010001338.1, on the reverse strand, counting down.
TTGAATCTTCAGATTCAGATTCAGCTGAATCAAATTGGGACAGTGATCTGAATCACTGAATCAAATCACTGTCTCCTGAATCAGCCAAATCTGAATCCAAAGTGAATACTAGATGCTTTGCACAGTCCTACTACTAATCAGGGATGATTCTGCCTTGAGCAGGAAGCTGGACGAAACAATATCTTGAGATCCCTTCCATCCCTTCTTTCATATGACCCTGTAAGAAGAGTCAAAGATATGGGTGATATCTTTTTTTGGACCAACTGCATAGTTGGGAAAGAGTTAGAAAAGCTTTTGAATGCAAGACATTCTCCAGGTCTGAGAAGAAAAGCTAGTAAAGCCATAGTTAACATTTTCTTTTTTTTTTCCTTTTTTTTCTAAGAGCTGTGAAATGTGAAGGCAGAGAGAGACATTCCCAGGGTTATCAAACAATTAGCAGAAGAAAAGAAGCTGACTACTGGGAGATAAAGGTCTATCAAAAGAGAAGAGGGTCATTATCACCTTTCCTGTGTGGGACACAAACATCAACAGACGTTCCCTATGCCTGAAAAAGGATTTTGTACTTGAAAGCTTGCAAAAAAAATTTTTTTCCAACTACTTAGTTGATTTTATAAAAGATATTATATCTACCCAAAGAACCTTGTTGACCTGTATGGGAAGAATTCAGAAATTAGATGATAAGATTCTATAGTAAGGTTATGCTAAAAAGCTAATATTAATGTTAATCTAACCTAACAGTTTTCAAAAATGTAATTGGGAATAAAAATCCATAAGATGCCTAGATACTAGGAACAAAGACTTAACATCTAGAGAAATCCTTGCCCCTCACACAATTCTTGGACCATCACAACTGAAATATCACTGTAATCCTACCTATAAATAAGAAATAATTCTGTTTAACAAAAGTCTTTTAAAACTAGAGAGCATTAGAAGGGAATAAGAATATCAAATCAAAATGTTTGATGTTTTATTATGTTTAATGGCAGATGAATGATATGGAGAAGTATATATGCCTCCTACCAATCATAAAAGCATAAAGGTAAATCATAATGGTTTAAGAACAGTGTTTATGAAAATAATATTGGATATTATTAAGGCAGAATTCAAAGCTTGCTACAATATATTTCTATATGATATGTTAGAAAACCAGATGCTTGACTTTGATTGCATTACTTAATGTAATAAATACTTTGATGTATATAGTTATAGACTTTGATTATATACTTACATACTTCAATGTATATAAATATATAATTTCAAGCCTGGGACTGTTGAAGACAGCCACACTTCTAGTTTTAAGTGGTTTATGGAGGAAATAGAAATTGCTTTCTTTGTGAGACTTCAAGAGATTTTATATTTTGGGGAATGGGAGTTGTGCTTTTGTTGTGTTTGTTCATTTGCTTTTTCCTTCCCTGTTTTATTAGCAAAAATCTTTGGATGAAAAGTAGACATTCTAGTCTGTACAGTGGTTAGAGTTCAAGTCCAAACCTTGGCCCTTATCTATGGGTCAACAGGAACTTAGAGAATTGTGCTGACAACATAATGCAGGTGATCTAGTATCTAAGATTTTTCTCAGTCAAGAAAGAAAAGATAAAGTCTGAGGATATGAAAATGCATATAGACCTTTGCGCCTATTAATCAAAAGCAGATATCATAATTATCAAAAAGGGTGAAATGTGGTTTATTTTTACATACATTCAAAGACAGCATAAATACCAGTTGTATATTACCAGAATAAAACTGCAAAATTCATGCAACTAAAATATTAAATTATACCTAGCTGGACAGTACCACTATGGCGAAAGAGCTGAGAGTCATGGTATATCACAGATGCAAAGTAAGTCTGCAGTGTGATGCATCTGCAAAACTACAAATGCAGTTTTGGGATGCATCAATAGCAGCATTATGGACAGGAAGTGATAGTGCCTTTCTACTTGACAGGCCTCATCTAGAGTACTGTGTGCAGTTTTGGCTTCCACATCTTAAAAACCATGTGGAGAGCTGAAGGAGGGTCCAGAGACAGGCAAGGAAAACGACAAAAGGCTTGGAAGGCAAATCTTACAAAGAGAGGCTGAAAGAGCTAGGAATATTCTGATTTGCTAATGATACCAAAATTTGGGGTATTGGGCACGCTAGTAGGGAGGGAAAGACTACAGCAAGACCTGGATAGGTTGCAAGGGTGGGCTAACAAAAACAGGATGTATTTCAATACTGACAAGTGCAGGGTGTTGCACTTGGGCAATAGTAACCAGCAGCACACTTATAAGATGGGAAACTCCCTTCTTGAGAGCACGGAGGTGGAAAGGGATCTTGGAATCATTATTGACTCCAAGATGTACATGGGCTAACAATGTGAGTTCACGGTTGGCAGGGCTAACCTGAGCCTATCGTGCATCCACAGGTGCATCACAAGTAGGGCTAAGGAGGTGATCCTCCCCCTCTATGTGACACTGGTCAGGCCACAGATGGAGTACTGTGTCCAGTTCTGGGCACCGCACTTCAAGAGGGATGTGGACAACATTGAGAAGGTCCAGAGGAGGGTCATCCGCATGATCCGGGGACAGCAGGGCAGACCCTACAATGAGAAGCTACAGGACCTGAACCTGTTCAGCCTTCACAAGAGAAGGCTGAGGGGGTGGCCTGGTGACCATCTATAAACTCACTAGGGGGGACCAGAAGGGTTTGGGGGAGAACTTGTTTCCCCTAGTGCCCCCTGGGATAACAAGGAATAATGGCTACAAGTTGTTGGAGAGTAGGTTTAGATTAGACATCCATAAGAACTACTTCACAGTTAGGGCAGCTAGGATCCGGAGCCAAATTCAAAGGGAAGTGGTGCTGGCTCCTACCCTGGGGGTCTTTAAGAAGCGGCTCAATGCCTACCTGATTGGGGTCATTTGAGCCTAGTTTTCCTCCTGCCCAGGCAAGGGATCAGACTTGAAGGTCTACAAGGTCCCTTCCAACCCTACTTCTACAATTCTTCTATGATTCTATGATTCAGCTTGTAGAAAAGGCACTTAAGAGAGAGCATGAAAGCGCTCTTTAAATACTTTAAGGACTGCCATAAAGAAAAGAACATGGACCAATGGCTTGAAGTTGCTGCAAAATATGTTTAGACTGGATATCAGGGGGTGCATCTATACACACACTTTATTGTGGAGTAGACTAATTAGCTCCATAGTAAAGTGTCACTATCTACACATGTGTTAGTATTAGGGTGCAGTAAACTAACTCTGTCATAAGATAGTACTATCAGAGACAGTATTATCTTATGGTAGAGTATTTTACTGCACTGAAACACATGTGTAGATGGTGACCAGGTAGGGGCCAGATTCCTGCCTGCCATTTAGCCAAACAGCTCCTCAGGGTCAGCCCCCTCGTGCTCCAGCCAGCTCCTCCAGTTCTCACCATCACCACCCAGAGGCAGTCATATTCTATTCTGAAGAGTAGCATTGCAACTTCAGATAAAAAAAAGATAGATATGTTAAGTAGATATGACCCATCCCAGATATATATATATATCTATGTCCTTAGATATGAGAGAGACCATAATATTTTGCATTGGAAAATTAAGGTTGTCTTCTCAGGATTTAAGATTCTATTATTTCAGTGATGTACATCATATTAATGTTAATAGAAGTTACAGCACAAATTCACTACACGCCAAGGGAATATTAAATCCCTTAAGCTCTTTCCCCAGATTTTGAAAAGTTCTGAAAAAAATCTAAGCTTTTGATAAGCACAAACTTTCTAGGCCTTTGGTTTTCAAAGAAAGTTTTTATTCTGTAATCTATATACTTGTGTAGGTGTACAGTTTACTTTGCCTCCAGATGGACAGGAGTAACAGTGCCAGCAGAGCTATGAACTTTCCTCATTCATCTTAATGTCATATTAACGTCAAAGCCAAATAACAGCCAGTTACAGGCTAGCCCAACAAATGCCTGAGTCCAGATAGTAAAATAAATGTAAAGCAGAGGATTCTATTAACATTTAGACAGAAAATATGAAAATGAGATGGTATCATTTAAAATTATGAAAGGATATTGTTCCTCAAAGAAGAGAAGTTTTAGACTACTGAACTGCACATGCTTTTCCTTTGTCCTTCTAGTAAATCCTGATTTATAGCACCTCTTATTGCATAAGTCCATAATTAGAATTGGTACAGCTGCCCTCTCCTCAATTTAAACAGGAGTTCGCAGCTGGCAGCACATTTTGCATGTAAATCTGGTAGCAGACCAACACCCCCCACAGCCCCCCCGCCCCCCCCCCCCCCCTCCCCCCCCCGGGGGGCCGGGGGGGGGGGCTGGGGGAATCAAGGGAACCAGGTGTGTCTGCAGTGAGTTGGTAAATCTGGGGAGGGACAGGTGTCCAGTTGTTGGGGCATTAGGAGAGAGCACTAAAAATATCCCATCTATAGTTGGTGGGGTGGAAATAGTGTAGTCCAGGGCTGTGGCAAGCCTCAAAACATATGCTGGCATTTGCGAGATTGATTTAACACCTTGGTAGACTGGATTAACCCAATCTCAGTGTAAATTAGTGCACCTGCACAGGCACTGAGGTCAGGTGCACTATTTTTGAGGTGATTTAATTCCTCTGCACACCTGTCTGATCAAGCATTTAAATCAACCCAACCCTGGTTAAAGCAATCTAAATGTAATAATTGTACATACCATGGGATTACTATAAAGAGGAGCTGTGCACTGTGTGTCTTCTGCACTCTCACTAGACAATAAAGTCAGTTTATTATACAATACCCATTCATCTTAATGGAAGTCGTTATGATCACTGTAAATAACTGCCTTAGTATAAGTCCTATAACCAATAAGAGGTATTCTAGGATAAGGATACCTAGACCACGTCTTGGAAAGATATGTATCTTACCTATTCTTAAAAACCTCCAGTAGATTTTTCGCTGTGTTCTTCTGGGCTCCCTCTAATTTTAGTTGCACAGTTCTTCGTATGATGCCCAAAAATTTACAGAATACTCTAGCCTCCTTAACAAGAAATTAATTGTATGCTTATATAAATAGTATGTAAAAATAATAACCTAACTTTTGGTCTGAAGGTATCATGAACAATATCCTTTTGAGACATCACTACACCTCTCTTGTACACTCTGCTCAGTTTTTTGTCACTGTTTTGTGAACTCCCAGAGCCTGAGATTTACTTAATAAGGTCTATCACCTCCTCTCTGCCGAGAAGAATGAAATAAATACTTCCCATCTTTTGCATATTACATTCCTGTGAAATGTCCCAGATGACCTTTACCTCTTTTTCAACTGCATTATATTGTTGAATTATACTCAGTTTGTGATCCACTATCCTTCCCGGGGTGCTTCCCTGAAGTACTTCTGCTCAGCCAGATGAGTCCAATTTTGTATTTCTACATTTGATTTTTCCATCGTATGTGCAGTACTTGTTTTTATTGCATTTCAGCTTATTAATATCATACTGTTCTCTGATTTATCAAGATCATTTTTAATTCTAATCCTGTCCTCTAAAAGCATTTGCAACCCTCCTAGCTTGCTGTTGTCCACAAATGTTTAAGTATATTCTCTAGTCTCTTATCTAAGTCATTAATGAAAATACTGAAGAGAACGAAAGGTGGAGAAGTAACTTGATCTCCTTAAGTACTTACACATGGAAAATAGATCTGATGGGTGGGAAGCAGAGCTTTCCAATCATTTAGGCAAAGACATAACTAGTTCCAGGGACTGCAAAATAGTTAGCATCATTTTGTGATTAACAAGCAAGGTTAACCAAACATTGGACCACTACTGGATTCACAGTGGCTTGACTCTTTAAGGCAACATTTGATATTTATCTGAAAGATATGTTTTAACCCAGTTTTCAGAAGAAATACTGTGGCCTGTAATGGGATATATGGTCATAGAGCCATGGAGTCTGTGGATAAGCCAACCTATCAATCCACCAGTTAATTTTGTTTCTTCACAGGCCATAGAGAGAATAGGAAGTTCTGTACTGGCCTCAGTTCACTTATAACACTTGCAGCACTACATTAAGATAATGACTATAATTAAGCTTCTTGTTCTAGGGCTTCTCAGATCATCATTTGCAGACATTAGTGAGGGTTTCCCTCCCTGTGCAAAAATGGATAGATATATTTGGTTTCTTTTTTCTTCCATCTGAAGTATCAGAAACTGGTCACTGATAGATTGGAACACAGGACAGGGAAGACTACTTTGATGATCTGTGGTTATACAGAGACTTCTTTCTCTCAGGAATTTGGTGCATGTTGCACATGTTCCCTTAGTCAGATCAATCGCCAGATTCAAGTTTAGAAAGTAGTTTTCTGCAGTTTACCAGGGATCTGAGGTGGTTTTCACTTTTTTTGAAGGTGAAACAGAATGTGTATTGCCTAGTGAGATATGCTGGCAAGCTTAAAGTTCATCTCAAGCCTAGCAGTGTGCTTAGACATGTGTGACAGCCAGAACCAAGAGAGTTTAATAAGCAATGATGTGTGCTTCTTGGAGGCATTTGGTATTCTGCCTAAATAGATAATATTAGTTAATAT
>JAGPOW010001338.1:34899596-34914701 GCA_030014935.1 Caiman crocodilus | reverse complement strand
AGTTCCATGAACAGTTAATTCATCAGTTTGGTTAAACTTATGACAGACAAGTCATTTGCAAACTTACAAGCTAATATTAACTAATATTATCTATTTAGTCAGAATACCAAATGCCTCCAAGAAGCACACATTATTGCTTATTAAACCCTCTTGGTTCTGGCTGTCACATGTGCCTGGTACCTAGTATTACCGGGTGTTTGATAATCATCATATTTATATGATAATTTAAACCCTTTTACAAGGTACAATAGATGATACGAAAAGTGTTCAAAATGTACAATAATTTTTGAGGCAGTTAATTAATGCAGCATAGGCAAAACTCAAGTCAATCTCAGGGAGTCTTAACTGAGTTTTGGGTTCATTGTCAACACTTCTTCTGACTTCTTTCCTTGAAATGAAGAAAACCTTCAGCTTTGACCCAGTTCTCATTCACTCACTGCAGAGTTAGTGAGAAATATAAAGTAAATAAGACTTATTTTCATATTTTTTCAGTGTGCATTAGTTTTTCATAATATATGATAATTTGAGCTTCCAATATGATAACTTCATATTTAAAACCTAGCAATCCTGCTGGTGGCTTCCTACTCTCCCTGCTAGAACATAGCTCAGCTGTATGCAGATTGTTGTTTCTGTGCTGCCTCTGTCCCTGGTATTGGTGCATTTTACTGTTCTGCCTCCATTCCCTGGGTGATTTACCTTCCCAGGGATAGTCTCCACCTGTGACTAGCCTTCTGCCTGATTGCTGACAGCCAGTTCATTAGCACCTAGCTTGTTCCAGTTCTCCCTTATTCAGCTTTCTTCTTAGTATGGTAGAAAGTAAGGGTAGGAAGGGACTTTAGGAGGTCATTTAGTTCAACTCACTGCTCAAGCAGGGCCATCCCAGCCAAGGGTTTGTCTAGCCATGCCGTAAAAACCTCCAAGGATGGAGATTACACAATCTCACTGGGTAAACTGTTCCACTGTTTTACTACCCTCCTAGTGAGAAAATCCATCCTAATATGTAACCTAAACGTCCCTTGCTGCAACTTCAAACCATTGCTTCTCCTTCTGTCATCTGCCACCACTGAGAACAGTCCAGCTTTATCTACTTTTGAACCCCGCTTCAGGTACTTGAAGGCTGCTATTAAATCCCCTCTCAGTCTTCTATTCTCTAGACTAAATATGCCCAGTTCCATCAACCTCTTCTCATAAGACATGTGCCCCAGCCCACTAACCATTTTTGTTGCCCCCTGCTGGACTCTGTCCAGTTTGTCCACATCTTTTCTGTAGGGGGGGGCAAAACTGGACATAGTACTCTACATATAGCCTCCCCAGTGCTGAATAAAAGGAAATAATCACTTCCTTCGACCTCCTGATGACACTCCTACCAATGCATCCCAGTATGTTGTTACCCTTCTTTGTAAAAAGGCCCAACTGTTGGCTCATATTCAGTTTATTGCCCACTGTAACCTCCAGGTCCTTTTCTGCAGAGCTGCTGCCCAGCCAGTCAGCCCCAGCCTGTACTGGTACATGGAATTATTTCATCCTAAGTGAAGGACTTTGCATGTGTCCTTGTTGAACTTCATGAGCTTTCTTTTGGCCCAATCCTCCTTAGCTTATCTAAGTCATTCTGAATCCTAGCCCTACCCTTCAGTGTATCTCCTATACGCCTAGTTTGGTGTCATCTGTAAACTTGCTGAGGGTGCACTCTATGCCATCTTCCAGGTCATTGATGAAAATGTTGAACAAAACCAGCCCCAGGACTGTGCCCTGGGGCACTCCATTTGATACTGGCTGCCAGCTAGACATTGAGCCATTGATTGTTAGCCTCTGAACCCAATGTTCCCATCAGTTTTCTGTCCCCTTTACAGTCCTTTCTTCTAGCTTGCCTGTGAAAATGTTGTGGGAGATCATATCAAAAACCTTGCTAAAAATCAGGCTGGTCAGTCATAACTTGGCCTTAGTGAGTCCATGCTAACTGTTCCTAATCACATTCTTCTCCAAGTGCTTAGAAATAGATTTCTTGAGGATCTGCTCCATGATTTTTCCAGGGACTGGGGTGAGGCTGACTAGTCTGTAGTTCCCCAGATCCTCCTTTCCCCTTTCCTTAAATATGGGCACTACGTTTGCTCTTTTCCAGCCATCTGGGACCTCTCCTGATCAACGTAAGTTTTCAAAGATAATGGCCAGTGGCTCTGCAATTTCATCAGTAAACTCCCTCAGCACCTGTCGATGCATCCCATCAGACCCCATGGACTTGTACATGTCCAGATTTCTAAGTAGTCCCTAACCTGTTCTTTCATCACTGAGGGCTGCTCACCTCCTCTCCAAATTGTGCTCTCTGGTGCAGTAGTTTGGGACCTGACTTTGCCTGTGAAGACTGAGGCAAAAAAGGCATTGAGCACTTCCACCTATTCTGCATCCTGTCGCAAGGTTGTGTTCCCCATTCAGTAAGGGACCCACACTTTCCCTGATTGTTCTTCTGTTACCAACATACTTGCAGAACCTCTTCTTGTTACCCTTCACATAGCTTCCTGCAACTCCAACTGCCCTTTGGCCTTTATGAATTCATCCCTGCATTCCCAAGCAATACTCTTATATTCTTCCCTAGTTATTTGTCCAAGTTTACACTTCTTATAAACTTCCTTTTTTTGATTTAGCTTATGTAAGATTTCCCTACTCAGCCAAGCTGGTCTTCTGTCATACTTGCTTGTCTTCCAGTGCATTGTGATGGCTTGTTCCTCCACTCTCAGTTAGGCTTCTTTAAAATACAGCTAGCTCTCCTGGACACCTCTCCCCCTCAATCTGGCTTCTCTGGGGATCCTGCCCATGAGTTTCCTGAGCAAGTCAGTTTGCTTTTCTGAAGTCCAGGATTCTTACTCTGCTCTTCTCCATCCTTCCTTCCCTCAGGATCCTGAAGTCAAAATCATGTCATGGTCACTGCTGCCCAAATTGCCATCCATCACTTAATTCCCCACCAGTTCATCCCTGTTTGTGAGCAGCAGGTCCAGAAGAGCTATTCTTAACTAATGGGAGCCTTCTGACTCCCTGTTACAAGTCTCCTTTCCTTTTAAATTATCTTTCCTAGTTCTCCTACTCTAGCTATTCTTTCTTCTGCAATACTGCTGTTAGCTGTTCCTAGTAATGTAGCTCCCATTGCACAGTCCTGCAGACAGTTTTTTTAACTGTAGTTCAGGTGTGGAAATCTTTCTCCATGAAGCGTTGTCCAGATACTCAAGTCATACTGATTTTGCTTTATGAATATGAAAAAGATACATGTATTTCATTATAATAACTCCAGAACTAATGAAACTATTTGAATTGTTTTTGCCTAGATTCTTGCATTTTATATATAATATATACTATATGATTTTGCAAATTAATGCACATTCAAGTACAGTTTTGTCATTTTGTTGGGGTTTTTTGCATCAGTATTAACATGAATAATATAGCCATAGGGCCCCACTTATTAGCGATGCTCATAGTTTCTTTATATCAGGAGCAATGTGTGTTGTATTATATGTGATGATACACAGCAGTATCTGCATTTCCCTTTTCAAAATCCTAGATCTATGTATGAAAATAACATACATAGGCATTTTCATATTATTCTCCCACAATTATTCACCACTCCAAGTAAAAATGCAGAGAGACTTCCTTGATGTTAAAAGATGATTATATGCTTTGACAAAGATTCATTGTTCACATTAAGGCTGAGGGATGTTGTCAGAGGTGGATGTGCTTATATTTTTTCTGCTCCCAAGGACACTGAATGTAGGTGCTTATAAGACTAGTGAGTGAATAGATGATGAAATACTGAATTGATCTAGGAAACAAAGAAAGACACAGTTAAGCAAAATTTATTCTGCATGAGATGGTTATATTTTCTTGGTTTTTAGTACAATAGTTAGTATTTACATGGTTTGCATTCATATAATTCATAGTTTGTATTTTTTATACATAGTACATTACAGCTCCCACATCAGAAAGAACTATCTTTTCCAAAGCTTAAAGTTTTGAATTTGATGTATGTATATTATGTAATTTTAGCTGCTTGGGTTTGAAGGCATGGACACACAACACTTTAAAAGGTTTAAATGTAGTTTAAGCCTGTTATACCAATTTTAAGTTGCCTGAAATGGATCAAAAGTGTACCTGAAAAATCAAGAATCATTTTGAACTGGTTCAACTTCAAACAAGTCCAGTGTTACGTGCAGACACCAAGGGTGCTATGATGTGGGTCTGGTCAATCTTCCATGCATCACACACTGCCTCTTACCTCACTGTCCTCCCTCCCCCCTCACTATTGCAACTAGATGTTCTGGTACATAACCATAACTCTACTGCCCTTTACTTCATTTTGTTGGCACTTTCTATGAATGAGCTCCCTTATACAGTTTGCTCATTAAAAGCTAACTTTCTAATAATGAACTATGTCTCCATGCCCTTCTCAACTGTAGCACCTCATCATGCCTCCTCCCTTCATAAGTCAGGCAAGCACACTGGAGACTTTAGCTTATTGAATTCATGTTTATTAGAGAATGGACAGCACATCCATTCTCTCTCATGTTCCTTTCCATTATCTCTCTCTATCTCATCTTTGGTCTTCCTCTTCCCCTTCTCCATGAGAATGCCATTCTTGTAACTTCTTTTACTACATATTCCTCCAGATTCCTTTGAACATGCCCATACCATACCAGTCTTCTCTCTTGTACTTTCTTAGATGCCTCCACTACCTTCACCAATCTACTGATGCACGTATTCCTCACTTTAGCCATGTTTGTCACTGCACACTTCCAACAGAGAATTCTCATCTCTGTCACAGTCTCCTTTCTTTTTCCTTAGTTTACTCACCCCCTAGGATCTCTAAAGCATGGGCGCAATCTCTTTCCCCAGATTGCTCATTATGATGTATACTGGGCTGGTGCTCACTTCTAGCTTTGGTACTGCTGCCACAAAATTGTGAATCACTCTCCAATCACTGACATTTGGGCATGGTTGAGTTGTTTTATGTGTCCACACCCAGAATTAGATAGCCTATGCCAATGGAGCATACATTTTTGGGGCCCATTAATGATAAGCCAGTCTGCAGGCTGGCCCCAGATGCTTAGTGCTAAGCCAGTCTGCAGGCTGGTCTAGGCCCTATGCAATTTCCATGTGGTGGGATCAGGCCCTAAGGCCCTACACCACCTTTGCTGGATAGAGTCTGATCCCAGCCTGGGAGGCTCAGTATGGAGCTTCTGATCCTGGTATGTGGGGGCTGGGTGGAGACAGCATGGTGTCTGCAGGACTCCACCCCAACCCAGCTGGGATTCAGCTAGGGGGCTCCATTGCTGCTCCTGCCCAGCAGGAATCAGGCTTCAGGAGCCCCACACTGTTCCTTCCTGGGCCTGGTATAAAATGATCCTGTGCACCCAATCAAGTTCATAGAGCCATAGCCTGTAGGGCTCCCCACAAGATCATGAGCTGGATACAACAGCACATGGGGCTGTATAATATGGCACTGTAGACTGTATCTGGTCCATGGACTGGGGGTTGAGCATTCCTGGTCTTTAAAGACTTGGTGAAATGGAGTGAATTGGTGCAAATCTGTTCTGAAAGAGAGACGTAGGTTTTCTCTGGTCCTGGGAAGCTGAATTTCACCAGAGGACTCTTTATACTACTTAACTCACCTGAGTCATCACAATACAGCATAAGTAGGGACCTGAATGCTACACGAGTCTAGTGCTGGCCTGTTTCACTGGGATAAATCTTATCAGAATTAAGTGGATTTTGAAGCAGCCTACTTCTGTATCTTTAGCAGCTTACTTCTATATCTTTAGCAGGTGAGAGAATTATGTTATACAATGCCCCATCCTGTAAACTGGTTTTTTTTGTTTGCTTGTTTGTTTTTTGTCTGAAGTGTGAGCTTGTCTGAGTGTGGGGTAAGCGTCCTTGCATTTTAAAGGCAATATAAATGCCATGCTTTAGAAAGGAAGACATGGTTTGTTATACTGCATGCACTCTTTCTACTATAGAATTAGTAATAGTACAATAATAATAAACTGTGGCTTTGAAGGTGTTTGAGTGTTTAAAATAAAAAGGATTGTTTAAAGGGAAAAGAAAAGAAGAAAACTGAAATATAAAGTGAGTAGTTATGAAGTTTGCTTGACTATAGGTTAAAAAAAGAGAGAGAACGTTGGAGTGGAATTTTGCCAGACACTGATGTAAGAACAATAAACTAAACTTGATGTTAGATGAAAAGATCCTGAGTAGGGCCTTAATGGGAAAGGAGAACGAAGTGTTATGAGAAGAGTCATAGAGAATGTCATGTGCCTTAATGGTTTGCAATTTATACCCTCTGACATTTCCTTTCTTCCTGTGTGCCAGGCCTGCCCCAACTTATTCTCATTATGCAGAGTAAACTAAGGACCAAACATTTCTTCAACTAACAGGAGTTCAAACAGCACAATGCTATCTGAATTTTGTGTCAGTTACAGGAAAGTGGGAAAAGAGTGTTTGCACCCACTACATAAGCACCACACACAATTTAGCCCTTGTTCAAGATTGCTGAACCTAGTCTGAGATGCTTCTGATCAGATTTCAAGATGATTTCTATTCCCAAGGAAAACAGGCAAAGCTTCCTTTATTAAGGAATGTAAGCAAGGCTGGAACAATAATAGAAAATCTATTATACTGTTTATTTGAAGCCATTTATAAAGTTGGTCAGAAAATGAATTTTCTACTTCGGAGCATTTTAACTTTTGATTTTTATAGCTGATGTCTAAATAGTTTTGTACAAAAGTGCAGAAGAGAAAAAAAGGAGGGAAAAGCAGGACACTGTTTTTTATCCAAATAAATTTCATTTTTTAGGCCAGGGGGTTTTAACTGATCAAAGCTTATACAATTTGAAGAATGCAGGCAATTTTTAGATTAAAAAAAATAGCTTTCTGTTGGATATAAAATATTTGAAGAAATGTTCAGACCATTCCTTTTGGTTAATATAATTATTTTTCTTCAGCGCTAACTTGCATAATATCCACATAGAAATATATACAGATAAATCAATATTAAGTATATAATCTCCAGGGTATGGGTCATGAATGCTGTACAGATTATGATGCAATTGACACAGTCATATATTATATTGACAGATAGATGTACAGTAGGGTTGTAGGGCTTCAGTAGCCAATTCAATTCACAGGAGATTTGGCCCAAATTGGGGGCCGGATCTCCAAATCCAAACTGAATTGGGAGACCCATTAAATGGTCTGAATGGAATCAAAAGCCTCTGAATCAAATCAGAGAAATTCAGAGATATTCAGAAGGCTTGCAGCAAACAGAAATCAGAAACAGAACAGTAATAAAATTGTATTTTTCCTTCCATAAATTGGTTTTACAAGTTGCTGAACATTAGGGCTGTGCAAAGCTTTCATAGATTATTTGTTTTGGCTGAGATTTGGCCCAATTTGGTGGCCTAATCCAAATTGAATCAGGAGACTGGGTTAAAAGGTCCAAGTCAAATTAGAAGCCTCCAAATTGATTTGGAGAAATTCAAAGAGATTCAGAAGACTTACAGAAAACAGAAACTGAGAAAAGGGAGAGCAATGGGGTAATCTTTTATATATGGACAAGGTTGAGGGGAGAAAGACTGCTCTGATATTAGCATCTGTAGCTGACCAGTGATTGTGATCTTTGTGTGAGTTCCCTTCCAATCACAGTGCTCTGGGGGAGGAATGTAGAAAGAACATATAAAGCTGTGTCTGAAGTGATCATTGTGAGATGCCTTTGGAGCAGCAGCATCTGAAAGGCTCTGGCTTGCTACCTAGTCTCTCTTCTTCTAAGTTGTATCCAATCCTTTCCTACTTACCCTTGCCTACAATCCTTATTGTTATCCCCATCCATTGTTTTCAACTTATTCTTCCCCCCAAATCATCTCATTTGTTCTTATTAGTTAGTCTTGATTCTTTCCCCCCCACAAAAATAAATCTGTGTTTTCCCTAACAGTGTGTCATCACTGTGTAGGAAAGTACAACATATATTAAACACACACACACTCTCAATCACTCACTCACTCACTCACTTTGCAGCACACCAAACATGAAGTGCGCTGGAAAGGTATGTGCCAGGTCTTCTGGCAGAGAAGAAAGAGGGGGCAGAGGGAGACCTGCAAGTTTTCCTGCCCCAAACATAGATGCACCTTCTTTCCTGGCATCTATGAGTCTTCTGCTGCTAGTGGGAACAAGGAGGTGGTAGCAGTGCCTGCACCTGCACCACCACCACTAACACCACTAAACAGCAGCAGCATGACATTCTCCACCCCAATTTAAGTTCCCAGCATGAGCCTTCCAGTGCCAGAGGAGGAACTGGATCTGGAAGCAGAGGAGCTGAGGGCCATAGTGAAGGAAATTCTGGGGAAGGAAGGGGAATCTGCATTTTTGCTCCACATCGCTCAAAGTTCTCCTAGAGGCAGGTCTCCTTCTCTGGAAGGCACGTCAGAGAAGGTTGTGGAGGCAGGTGGCTGAGCTCCTCCTGTTGTTGTGCCTCTGCCTGGTGAGGAGTGGGGTAAGTCAGGATCCCCACACTCAACCCAGGAGTGGATGGGTAGTGTAGTGTGGGATCACTATGAAGTAGCAGATGATCCCAGGTATGCTTCCTGCCAGCACTCCTGAAGGCAGATCAGCTGGTCAAGGATCTGAAGCACTTCACCACCATGGTGATGCTGCTGCAATTTAGAAGGCAGCACCCCCTTGCCCTTTGCTCCTCTTCCATCAGGCACCAGTGGGGGCATGCTCAAAAAAAAGTCCCTTTCTCACTCCAAAGCCCCGATCTCCAAGAGGCAGAGGCAGGCCACACTGAACTAGTGGGGGAAAAGTGGAGACAAAGAGAATCACATTCCAAAGGCAAGCAGGGTCACCCAGAGCACTGGGGAGATGCTTGCTGTGAATGGCCAGACCTTCTCTTTTGTTAAGCATCCAGGGTTCAGCAGGCTTACGGCGCTCATGGGCCCATTGGACCAAGTGCCCGCATGCATCACCTTTAGCAGGATGGTGGTGCCCTCCCTTTGAGGCATGCAGGGAGTACTTGAGGTAGGATCTGTTCATCGCAGGTCTACAGGTAGCCTTGAACTTCACCTCAGACATCCAGAGAAGCCGGGGTGGAGAATATGCCTACCTGTCCCACACAGGGCACTGGTGCAATCAGTCAGGGCATTGGTGGGCTCTCCTTCAAGCAGAGATGATGGATAAGTCCCACAAGGCAAGGGAGATCATGGTGGCCATGAACTGCATAGTGGAGGGGTGGCTTATTGGGCAAGGTGAGATCATCTGGCAGTTCAAGGTTACTAACAATGTGGCCAATGTGATCAAGACAGTTCATGATGCCAACTTGGTTGGCATCTGCTATGTGGCACACGAGTTCCATCTTGTAGTCAGGGATACCTTGGAGTGGGACAGAACTCCCTGTGACTGAGTCGTCAGTATCAGCCAGCTTATTTTGAAATGCAGGAAGGTGGTGGGCTATGTCCAGTGGCGCATCAAGGGGGCCAAGATGCTGGGGGACAAACAGGCAAAGTTGAGCGTCCTGCAGCACAAAATCATGCAGGATGTGGAAATGCAGTGGAACTCCACCTACCTGATGCTAGAAAGCCTGGTTAAGCAAAAGAAAGCCATTCATGAGATGGCCTTGTTCAGGGAGACCGGGATCAGCAGCCCACTTAACACAACAGACTGGGATACCATCTCCCAGATCTTGGTGGTCCTCAAGCTTTTCCTTGAGGCCACCAAGAGCCTCAGTGCTGGTGATGCCCTCCTTACCCAGGTGATCGCTGTAGTGAAGAGCTTGAGAATGAAATGGAGAAGTTCCAGGGGATTGATGTTCCTGGCTAGGGCAAGCCGCTTTCACCAAAGGTGCATAAAAAATAGCTGGATCCATTGTGGTCCAGTACAGTCCACATGCTGATGGGCATGTGAGACTCGAGGATGAAGGGGAGCATCTGCAGCAGGCAAACCCTGGATCACTGGATAGAGGTGTGGGTGAACAGAGTCAGGAAGGCAGAAGGGCAGAGGTGGGGGTATGTGGAAGAGGGGAATCCACTGTTCCATGCCAGCACTTCAAGCACCAGCCAATTTTCTCCACCACAGCTTCTGTCAATGTGGGCCAAAGGCATGGCTTCCATGCTGAGGTCCAGAGGCACCAGACCCTACCATCAGGCAGGTAGCTCAGAGGGATAGGTATCCTATCCCTCAGAGGCCTTGGTATCTTGCCGAGGATGTGGAGCCACAGCAATATGACCCCTTGGCCTATTGGCTAACCTGCAGCCAGGTGTGGCAGGATCTGTTCACAATTTGCCCAGGGTCACCTGTCCTGTCCACCAACCAGTGTTCCAAGTGAGAAGGGTGTTCATCATTGATGCTTCCTGATGTCACTGATGATGTGACATTCCACTGCATCTCCTTGGATCCTGGTTTGGTGGAGCAGCTGGTGTTCCTGAAGGTGAACCTCCTGCTGCTGGGGTTCTCCAAGCTACACCTGCAGATGGAGTGAATGCTCCCCTCCTCACTCCACACCTATTTGCTTTTTCAATTTGCTTTCAGAATCTTGAGATGCGCTACCACAGAAACCCCTGCACCACTCTGCCTGAAACTTGGCAGGCCTCATGCCCACATGAGGGGCTACTATCCTTGCTGCATCATCTACTCTGCCTTAACACACACAAGTGATATGAGTTTTGCTTTCAAAAGTTTGAGGTGCACTTTCACAGAAATCCCTCCACCTATCTCCTAGAAACTTAGTAGGCGTCATGCCCTCAGAAGGGGTAACCAAACCTGCTCTTCCATCTTAATCTTCAAATAAATAACTAAGTTATGGGTATTTTAGTGATTCAGAGATTTGGCACCAATTTGTAGATTCAGCCATAGATTCTCTCTGAATCTGAATCGGCCAAATCAAATCGAATCAAATCACTGTCTCTCTGAATTGGCTAAATCAGAATCCAAAGTGAATACTTGCTGTTTTGCACAGGCTATTGTACAGCAACTAGTTATAAACCTAGACTAATTTGTGATTTATGTAATTTGTTACGCATTACAATATGTATTCATGTACCTTTGGATGTACAGTTTTGTCCTTCAAATAAGAATATTAAAATTCATTTTAAAATGGAAAAATAATGATGACATTTGGGAAAGACACTGAGGCCATATGCATGAAAATTGATTGTGAAAGAGGTGATATCACTACATTGTGAGTGAGATCAGCAGATTCTATAACGAAAGGGAGTGCACAAGAAGTCCAGTCAGGAAGGGGACATAGAAGGTTGTAAGAAATTCTGTATAGAATTTATATGAACTACTTTGCTGTTCTTATAGAAGTTTTAATATCTTTCTTAATAATAACGTTCATTTATATCCCTTATGCCTGGTTATTGGTCTGTTGGCCTCTTCTAGGAAGTAATTGAGCACCTGTGTGGGGACAATGGGAATTGAGGAGTTCTGATTAGTTTTCTCTAGTTATAAATAATTTATCATCTTATTCCATTTCCCTCTTACACCTATTGGGACCTTTGCACAGTCATGTTGCATAATAAGCAAGTGAACACCCAGATTCTATTTGCAGTGGTTCACTCTCATGAGTCATTTAGCACTTTGTAATTCCATGGAAAAAAGCTGTTGAATCAGTGGAAATAAAGTGAGAGCTTTAGAGATGAAGTCATGGTAAGGAATACTTTTTGAAAAGGTAATGATTTGTCTCATTGGAGGATGTAAATTGGCTAAAAAACCACGGTCTTTATTGTTATACCAGGCACCGGCTACTTAACCAGGAATCAGATTCCTGTTTTCCAAATAATTTAAATAAATTTAATACAAAATATGCATAATACCTACATGCCAAGTGGTTTGAAATCAGGCAGAATCAGTACTCTGATATCTTTACTTATTCTCTGGTTCTTTTTCATTCATTTTATCTATTTGAAAGTTACAGAGCATTTTACCACGGTGTGTTTGAAATGTCCCTCTGAACATTTTATTCATTGGAGACAGAGATTAAAAATGAGGATCTGTTTATGATTTTTCCTATCCTTTTTCAGTTTAAAAATGTGTGGGAGGGAACTTATTTCCTGAATAAACCTCTGTTTCTTTGCCGCCCTTGTAGAGTAAGGCCAGGTATAGCCCTGGGCATTATAAGAGTATCCACACCTTTGAATGAATACTGAATCCTGTCTTGTGACAGAGGATTAACTTTTCATACTCCTGACTCAAGGCAGATGGCTTGGATAAGGGAATACAGATCAGTGTTTTACCAGCATTGCTGTGTGTCACATCATTATAACAGGCTTGGACTGCTGAATGTACCTAACTGCAGTCTGATTAAAATCTGGACCAAACCCTGTAGATATAAGCAGCCATGTTCAAAGGATCCTTGTTTTTAGAGACTTGATGGAAACCTGATATAGTCTGGTATGACTGTCCCATGCCACAAGGAAAAAATGAGCCTCACTATCTGTTTATACAGGCAAAATCCTATCCCTTTAAGTCAATTAAACCATTCCCTTGACCTTAATAAGACCAGGCTTTGGCATACAAGTTAGAGTGTAATTATTGCTGCTGTTAGAGAACAGCAGCAAGTCCTCATAAATTAAAGTTTCTGCTAAGAGGATCATGCCAAGGATAGCAGATGCTCCTCAGCTCCTGCAGAGTGCCACATTTCCCTTCTTCAACACTGATGGTAACTACCTGACACTGGCAGCAATGCCACACAATTCATTTACCTTGCCAGTTGGCATACTTCATGTAGAGGCATTTCCCACAAAGCCAAATATATGTGGAGGTTTGTCTTTTTGTTCTCCTCCATACTATGAAACAAAATGGAGCAAAAGTGGGTCCATTTTTAAACCTTGTATGTTATACATACAGTAAGAAGTGCATAGCAATAAACATAATTCATGTAATGTGGCCATCAAAGGAACCAGAAATGGGGGGCAAGAATGCACTCTTTATATTCTGATCACAAGGAAACGACAAGCATGAACCTCCCATCTCCCAACACCAAATGGTCATGAAGCCAATTTAATTTGCCAGAACATATTGGTCATGTAGGAGCAAACTCTGCTTTAAGGCAAGCTATTGCAACTCCTTCTGAAGATAGTAGAACTTGTGAACACCTGTGTAAAGGCAACATTAACCCTCCTAACCTTGTAATCTTTTCAGAGTTTAAATATATAATATATAAATGAATACATGTATATTTAAATTATCATTGGTAGACTTGGATAGAAAATGAGTTCGTAGGGGGCAAAAAAATATCTAGGCTATGTACACGTGTTCACCAGACTCTAGATCCACACCCTAGTCTATGGTTTTGCAGATCACTAAAAATAGCCCAATCAGGGTCAGGGGAGTAAGAATAGTGCAGCCGTGGGACTGAGGCTAGTGCCTTATTTTTCCAGACCCAGGTCTGTGCTCCAAGTGCATTAAGTGATTCACTAGATCAGCCTAACCTATCCCAATCTAAGTTTGTTCACCTTCTTCGGTGAACTAATTTATATTGGGCGAGCATTTTTTTTTTTTTGCCTGATTTAACCTCTCTGATTATCTTTATGATTAGTAATTTAGATGGACCTAACCTTAGTTAGGTGGCTCTAAATGTAACTTCTGTACGTACTCATAGTCCACCAGGCTACAATTTTTCAAATACAAAACTGTGGATCAGATCCTCAAATGACTGAAATCAACATAGTTCCACAGGCTTCCAGATAGATAAAATATGATGCATAAAATTACTTTGAGCGTCCCTAATTTTATTTTAATAAATCCTGGTTTCTGTCCACATCACTATGGCAGAGTGCATACTGTAAGTTTTGAAATCTGAGAGCATTCAAATAATTGAGTGAAGCAATCAACAGCTGTTTACATTTAAGATAACATTCTCATGCATTAAGAAATTAGTTTGATTCCTTTAACTGCATCGTGCATGACTGATAAATCCAACTGGTGACTGAATCAGGAAATAGAACAAGAATGCAGATTGTGGTCCTAAAAAACATGAATGTTCACTAAAAGTATTGGTTTTAAAAAAAAAATCATCTTTTTATCAAACAAACAGGTCAAATTCTCTGGCCTTTCATTTTTTTTCTAAAAGTTGTTCCATCTTTAAAAACTGAGAAAAATAGAACAAAGTGTTTTGATCTATTGATTTATGTATCTGTTTAAGGTGCATATTTATACAATACTAATCTAGGCACTGAAACCAAGAGAGAGTCAGCAATTATACATTGAAATAATAAATGCTTTAGGAATTCCATCGCTGGACAGGTAATGTTGATAGATAAATGTAGTTTCTAAGTATTACTTCTCAGTATTTGGGAGTGATGAGATTGAAGAGAGAAAGTTTAGAGAACTGGTTCTTCATGTGGAAGAAAACTGAAAATTCATAAATTACACATCTTTTTTTTTTTCCAAGTTCTCTGTGACCCAGAACAACAGCTTCAAGTCCCTTTCCTTCCCCAGTTATTTTCATTGTAATAGCTCAAGGGCTTATTAGTCCAACAAAATTTAAAATCTTCTTGTGATATATACATTGGTCTCCAGCTCATTTCCTGATCTTGCCTAGTTCAATTTTTGAGAGAGTTTCTTGTGTTTCAAGACCAACTGTGGTAGCCTGCTGCACTCAAATAGAAAAGCTTTCATGCTGAAACTGTTCTGAAGTTTAGTACATGTGTTGCTCTCAGACTTAATTAGCACATAATTAGCACCACCCAATTAACAGCTGCCCCAACAGTCCAGTGCCAAATAGGGTGATTCTTGGCCCCCACAATGGATAACAAATTGACCAGGGCATATCTATCACCACCCAATCAACCCGGCAACTGTTTGTACTATAGCTAAGTAAGGAAACTGACTTACACTGAGATGTAACTAACGTGAATTAATCAGTTTATTAATAATAAACAGGGAGATATAACTAACTCAGAGAACAGGTACAGCAAGTAACAACATCACAAAATATACACTCAGTAAAACTATTCTTATTATTCCTAAAACCTATACCTAACTGATATAATACCTATTTTACAATTCATCCTCCACAAACACTAGAACTTCAGAATCAATATTAACTCGGGGATAGGTAGGAACTTTATTAAATGAA